>JAJMBC010000006.1:0-362764 GCA_030572795.1 Nematodospora anomalae | reverse complement strand
CCCCCCCCCCCCCCCCCCCCCCCCCCCCCCCCCCCCCCCCATATCTACAAAACTACGGCAACAAAAAAAGAGCTCAAATGGATGGATGATCTTATACTACGTGGGATGGAGTAAATGGCAAATTGTTTACCTATCTATCTAGCTAGCAAGCTATGTATCTTTACTCGAGCAATTATACTAGAAAATAAAAGAGGAGACGAGAGCTGAAAGGGAAGAAGCGGAGCAGTATAAATGTGTAACTAAATAAAAAGAAATGATGATTTGATAGTCAGATAGCAAATGGAAAGAAGTCGAATATTCTTCGCTTTGAGGTCCATAACAGTCAAAAATCCAGAGGTAACAGTATTAAGATTATTATTCTGTTAAATTAGCGCGTACATATACGGAATACGCAAATTAGTAGTAATCGCGATTAGAATCGGCATTAACTGAGCTTGTTTCTTGTTTGCCAATTCGAACTTCATATTATATACTGCACGTGTATGTCTTGTCATCTGTCGCTATTTCTATGGTGCTGTAATTAGGGATAAAGACGCGGATGCGGATGAGCAAGCGGATGAGCATGAGCATGAGCATGAGCATGAGCATGAGATTGAGCATGAGATTGAGAATGATGATAAAGAATCAAATAATGATTGAGCATCCGTCGACACAAGCATCACCAGAACAACGTGCCATCTATTTCCACGGGGTGATTGAATAATATCAGGATCAATCCACTGGGTCCACGGAAACCATCAATAATCGTAGAGAGGACATTGCCCACTGGTCAGACACTCCGAAGAAACAGAAAGTGATGTGCACGTGGGGCTTCTGGCTCCTGCATTTCTTTTTTCTCCCCCCCTGTTTTTTTTTTGTTTCTATACAGTGACACTAAACGGTGATACTAAGCAGTTATGCTAAACAGCTATATTGTTATGTCTAGTTGATTTGCATGACGGTTCAGCCACCTATCATTGTATCTCATAAATGACTCTATTCTTAATCTATTCAATTGTCGAGCAAATATATCCAGATGACCCTACATAGGCATCAGACTAGCCTATTGTTTATCATGCATTTCACATCATATCATTGCGTATCAAGAGCATAGAGAGGAAACGACCAATAGCGAATTATTTTGAGCGTGGATCTGGCTAGCTTATTTTGCAGAGTGGCGTAGATCTTGTAATCCACTACGTGAGGGTATGCTAATACACTGGCGAGCAGGTTTGTCTAAATGACTCCTGGCACAGCCATCAGACTAACTATGATATCAAACCGTTGTCTATTATGCATCATACATCGTAGCATTGAATGTCAAGTGCTAAAAGAGGAAACGATCATTAACGAATTACTCAGAGCGTGGATCTGGTAAGCTTGGTTTACAGAGTCGCATAGACTGTACTGCCTATGAGATGATATGCCAGTATTCCGTGCGCTACCAACCGTTGGTAACGTGCCCCTCCTCCCCGCGCCCCCAATTTAATCCGGGTAATTTTATTCTTTATCTTGTGCAGCGACAAGCTAAAGGGGGGGAAATCTATGTAGCAAAAGAATACAAAACCAAAACAAACAAACAAACAAACAAACAGACAAGAAGACAGAGAAATTAATAATCAAATTCAGGAACAGATTAATAACCAAATTAACAGACAATTTGCAAATACAAATTTGAAACAAGCGGCATTCTTTCAAGTTACCAATCTACCAGTTTGATTATCATATTCCGTTCTTTATTTGTCCTTGGTCAACAACATATACGCACATGAATAAATAATAGTAGCAAGAGTATCAATTTCCTCATGGCACTGCTAAAAGACTGTTCTACACCAAAACTACCTTATCCGTCACGAAGCAATACTGACAATGGAAACCATCTCAATACACCAAATGACTCAAAACAAGCATGGTACCACGACAAGCTTACATCTTCAGATATGGAAGACGGAGATCATGAAGAAGATGCATGTTATGGAGATGAGTATGATTCTACAGATAAGACCCCATCGCCTAAAAAATCACAATCAATTCATCACTTTAATTTTGCGTCAACACCATTGAATTCACATTCAACAAGCGTATCTTTTTTATCACCTATGAGCAAATTAAATGATTTACATTTGGAAACACGAATTGACGACATAAATGAACATGAGCATTTTGGAGACGAGGAACAAGATGATCATGATGATGGTGAGGAGGAGGAGGAGGATTTTTCACTCGGAAATAAGACTATAACTAACGACACGGATTCAGAAGATGAGATCCACTATTTGCAACCACAGTATCTAAACACAAAGAAGAGAATACATCTGGAATCCCCTGATGTGATGATGATTACACCTAATGTAGACATAAATGCTGATAAAATGTCAATCAGTACCACAACTTCAAGTTTCAAGCTCAGCTTTTCAAATAGCGATTCAACACCGTGTCCACCACAACCAAAGCGCAAGAAGCTTAAGTTCAAACAGGAACTGTTTAGAAACATGTTGGATCTTAGTTTCGCCAAAAAGACCACGATTGAAGATCCCCAGATTCCATTATATAATGAACAATACGATGATGATAATGACGACTCAACTTCAAAACGAACAGATTTAGAATCTACGCCTATATCCCAATCCACTCCTGCATCACTGCGTGCTTCAACGCCTCCTTTAACTCAAGAATATGGCCCGGGCGTAAGCGGATACAAGTTTGTCAAACCAAAACTGTTCCAATTCAAATATGAAACTCCAATCAACAACCGATACACCCAATTACGTGACTCCTATAACCGAAGGGAGTATCAAATTGTTGGAGAGCTACCTGTAACCTCGGCTGGATTAATGAATGAAAGCGAGGATGACATACACATTGGAGATAAACGTATCAATGATCCATATTTAACACCTTCAGTACAGTCAAGACAAAATCTGATTAGAGAGATATATTTCAGTGAGGTAAAACTCCCTTTACTACCACCATATTTTTATCAAAATGATTTATCTACGGAAACGATACTACTGTTGATTACTCTGGAGTCTATAAAACAGTTTTATGAGACAATCAAGGGATCGCGACAGTTGTTAGATTTATTGAAACAAGAAAGAATTAAATGGCATCCGGATAAATGGGTTGGGAAATTAAAAGGCAATGACATTAGTGATTATGGTTTTACAATGGAAATTGTTGATTTGCTTAGTCAAACAATAAATGGGTTAATTGAATCTTTATGATTTTATAGACTATTGTATTATTCTTATACAGACAATTAAGTCAAGAATGTTGCATAAAAAGGAAATATGCTCCATTATTTATTGATCTTTCGGAGTATTTACCACACCTTCGCCTTCCACATCTTCTCCTTCCACATCTTCGCCCTCCCCACCTTCGCCTTCTACTTCAACTTCGCCTTCTTCTTCACTTTCAAGATCTATTTCCATATCTTCGTCTTTGTCATTTGGAGTCAGTATAACTTCACCATCTTCTAATTCTTCTAAATCCTCTTCTTCATCAGCGTCCTCTTCCTCGCCTCCATCCTCCTCTTCACCTTCCTCATCCTCTTCCTCATCCTCATCCTCCTCTTCTACTTCTTCGTCTTCTTCTTCCTCCTCCTCTTCCTCCTCAGGCTGTTCCGGAGGATACTCATCTGCATTACCATCTTCATTATCCCAAACGATATTGAATCTGGTGACTCTAGGTTTTTCAGCCAAAATGTTTCTAACAACATGGTCAACTTGCACTTTAGCAGGGGGGTTTTCTCGCAATTCTTCGGTATCGTACTCGTTATTGACATAGTATCCCACACGGACAAATTCTCGATCGTTGTAGCTGCAACTCAATATGATGACGGTGACGGAAACCAACTCGCTTGCAGGTATCAACTCGGGGCTTGGTGCATCTGCCTTGAACAAGAACGAGTTGACACCCACGGGCACGGGCCCAACGAGAATGGAGTCAAGCTCCTGGTCATGATCGAGGGAGTCTGATGATCCCACGTATGTTAGTTTCCATTCCAAGTCCTCCTTTAGTGGCTCGAGACACTCGAACGTGATCTGGAATTCGTAGGGGTCGGTGAATTTTGCTGGGTTATTGAGCACTTCTATGCCTGTTAATGATACTATCGACATGGTGGTATGGGTATGGGCGAGGGGTGATGGGAATTCTGGATGGAATAATGATGAAATATCAAAGACGCGTGTACAGTCAAATAAACAGTTAAGTACCGAAAACATAGTGCGTGAAAGAAAGAGCATCAAAACTATTATACACCTGAGTTTACAGGTTGTGTTGTTTCCAGCGCAGAGATTTACATGTTTGCTCCAGCATACAAATCACCACCTTTTTCGTGTTCACTGGAAAACTAAGTCAACCATCATCAATCTGTACCATCATCCAAATTTCTCATTCCGTATATCAACCTAATAAACCGATGTCAGGAGAACCAATACCGGCTGCAGAACCGAAGGCAGATCCGCTGGACACACCGTCCAGCAGTGTTGATGATCTAAACGCAACCACACCAGAAGAATACCAGAAACTATACGAAACTCTACAGGAGCGCTTCAAGACAGCATCAGCCAAACTACAGGAGCTCTACGAGAGCGAGAAGAACCAGCGGAGCACCCTATCTTTCTACCACCGCAGAAACCAAGCGTTGCTCAATATCCTCCACGAATTCGCGGACAACGACGACAACAACGACAACGACGACAACGACGACAAGCCAGCTGATTTTGAGGAGGACCGGATATCCCAAATCCTTGCAAAAGCACCACGCTTGTACAAATCATTGGCGCCGTTGCTAAACTTGCACAAGCAGGGACAAGTGGCCAAACACCACGTGTTGAATTTGTACCTCCTTGAGAGAATCCCCGATTTGATCAATGACGACTTTATCAATATCGAAAATAACCCCCAGGGTATTGAGAATTGGTGTCGCAGAAATAATCCAAATTTGATTAGTTTGAAGTATAATCCCATCACGATCGAAAGCTTAGAGAGCGAATATGTTAGGAATGATTTTACCTTGGGTATAAACGGTGATAAGATAAGTATACCTGCTAGCACTGTGAATAAGAAGAAACGTAAGTTGGACAAGAAATGAAATGGGTTACCCGGTGCGGCGGAGGAAGCTGAGGGGGGTATAGAAGTGAGTCTTTGTTTACCTGCGTATCTTAATCGTTATATAAATACAGTGAGATGTATGTAATACTAATGCTAATGCTAATACTATGTCTTGAATGAACCTCTTCTTTCTCTCTTTAAAACTAATTCAAGCACTTTTGTATCTAAGAATAAACTGAATATAAATATTCGTTTTTGAAATGCAAAGTTTCCTTTATCGGTGAACTTGATAACTTCAAGAAACAATTCGACATCTTCAAATACTTCCGGGAACTGATTCTTCAACTTGGTCAACTCTCTAACTGCTTTAATTTCAATCTTAGATAGAACTGCATTCAAATTCTGCAACAATGATAAAACCTTCGCTGTCGCAAGTGATGTATTTTCCTCATTCTTTTCAAGTAAACTATTAAAAATATGATAATATCTCGTGTCTCTGTAGGGATTTGTCACTTCTATATTAAATAGCCCTTCTTCACATTTGGGGTATGCTAATTTTTTACTATTTCCATATTGATCAAATACACTAATCCAACCAAATTCATCAAGAATTTCAATGCCTTCAATCGTACTTGAAATCATTCCTATAATATAAAAACACAACCCTCTAACATCCCAAATCGAGCAGTGGCGGAAATTCTCCAAAATCAAATTGATAATTGATGATTCTAGAGTGGTATTATACATTGGATCTAACAATTGAATGCCATATTTACCAGATGCAATGTTTCCAATAATCCAAAGATTTTGCTTTAAAAGATTTAATAAATTTGCGTGAGCTTCACATTGATCCTCAATGTCTAAGAATTCATCATCCTTATTAATTTGGTTGAAAATCATTTCAACTGATGATGTAATTTGTTCGAAAAATGCTCGACCTCTTCCAAGTTGAAAATAATTGAGTCCCTCTTCTGTAGATAATAAGTATTTGAAGAAATATAATGATAATTCCTCATCAAAATTAATTCCCTTGACTTTACAATTCAAATAAGGGAAAAATTGAAATCGTATTAAGGAATCGATTTTTCTAAAGTATTTAAAATCCAGGATATGCAACCACTCATTGAACTCCATTTCAAGAAATCCTAATTTATCCAAATATTTAAATCCTTCTGATATCTCTAGAAAATGTATTAATAATTTCTTTCCATTCTTAAATTTTCTCAAGATATGAATCAGTGGTTTTAAATCTATCAACGTTTTCAAATTATTAAAGTTATTATCTTGATAGAAATTGAACAACAATTCTATGGATTTTGAGACAATTAATTCATTTGAATCATATAAATTATCAACAAGAATTCTAATAACAAAAAACTCACATTCTTTAATTTTGATCAATTGTGGAAATAAATGTTTTAATAGATAACTTCTAATTTTGAAGTTCGACACTTTTAAGGTCATTTTCAAAATATTTCTAAATTGGGAAGTATCGATTGAAAAATCAATATATTTGAACAATGTTAGCACAAATAAATTATTGGTCTCAGAATTATTTGTACTTGATACAATGTCCAAACATAACGTAAAGAATTGCCATTGCTCCAAGATTTTCAATCCTGCATTTGAACCACTTAGGGTCCCAATAAATCGTAAATACCCCACCGAAGCCGTCGTTTCAATTCTTTTCTTGCTTAATATGGGATCTTTTGACGAAATTCCACTGTATGGATCAATTTGTGCAATTATTTCAGATAATTGAGGTAATAATTTACTACCAGCTAAGTATTTTATACCACTCTCTAAACTCAAAAACATTTCTAATAATTGACACCCTATATTTACATATTTTTGATAATTCTTGTTTGCAATTGGAATTGTCGAAAATCTGTATTTAAAAGGTCTATAAAATGACATCAACCTTTTGAAAAATTTTGGCGACTTTTCCAAAACTTCGTCAAATCTTTTGGGATTTGTTAAGGGCCCTTGTATCAAATTCAGAACTAATGTCCAATTCCAATCTTCAAACTCTTTGATAGCTAAAATTTTGCAATTATATAACATGGTCTTAAATTCGTTATCATCGATGTTGTATTTAGCTTGAATGGTTATTTGTTTGATGCTTGATTTTATAAATTGATTGTATTCGCTGCTGGCATTGAATTTATGTCTTGTTACATTAACGACTTCAAATGAAGCATGCGATGACAAATTAGGTAAAGATAATTTAGAATTGATTAGCTCTGGTGGTAAGAAATTGTTAGCCATAGTGTATATACTGGTTAGTAGAACGGTCGCCTTCTTTTTCAATTCGATTTTATTGCCTCCATCTTCAATAATGTTAATTAAATAGTTGAAAATGTCCTTCTTGATCAATATGTAGGCTAGTAATCCTTGGTAATGGTTCATGATATTACAAGCAAATTCATCCTGTATTTCTTTGTACTCAAATGGAAACTCCCCCTCGTCATCGTCTCCTTTGTATTCATTGACTCTAGATATAAAATCTCCAATGGATGAGCTTGCCAACCAGGGAAAGACTTTTATCCGTAGAGCATCTAATAAAATATCAAGTATCGAGTCTCGTACCTTAAAATTGTGCCGCGCTAGATTAATTAATAGATTTTTGATACTTGTGAAATCATTTATTGAATATGCAATCAAGCCATTAAAACTTTTCAATAGGGCTGAAATCAAGAAGGAAATTTTTTGCAATTTGAAATTAGACACCTTTTTAAATTTTCCTTCATTATCATCACTAAAGCTTGCAAAAATTGAAATTAATGAATCTAAATCAAATCCGTTCCTCAAAAACTTTCTTGAATTTTCAAAGCTAAGTATTTTTAAAATAATACTTAAACAACTCGCTGAAACTTCAATTGAACCTTCCATAATTGTGTGAATCATTAATTTGAACCCACCAGAATGAAATATCAACTCCGGTTTCAATAAAGATATTTCACAAATGGTCTCCAAACATACATTTTTGAAACCCTCCGGTATCGGTTGCAGAGAGATACCGTAATTTACAGATTTATGATGGTCTTGATTTTCGTCACTTTCGACAATTGCAATCAAAGTTTTTATAACACCAACAGACAATAAATCAGCACCTTTTTCAATCGTTAAAAACTCTCTTATCAATTTCAATGCTTGCTCCAATTCAGTTAACGTCGACCTCGATTTGTTACTTGATAAACTAACAATTATAAAGATCAATATTTTCAGCTGTACCAATAGGATTAGGCTTTCGTAATTCACGATTACGTATCTTAAGATTCTATAACATGCACTTCTTACTTCCGATGCTGGATGATATAACATAAATTGGATTCTAGGTAAAACGGTCCTTATTTGAACTTCTTCTTTCAAATTGGGGTATGTCTGAAATAAACTCACTAAATCGTTTGATTTTGCCACAATTGCATATTCATCTTTATCTTTTAACGAGCTCAAATTAGATAGTAAATCACTTAATAGCCAGGTGGGGCTCTCGGGATGTTCATTAGTTGAAGATGTGGACTTCCATTTTGTCAATGCTGACATAGTTGCACTACGAGTTCGTGACAAATCCGCATTACCTCTGTAGGGTGACGGCGTGTTTCCAGTTCTCGAATCATTATTATCTCTATAGTCTGATCGCTCGCTAACTGAATGAAATGCTATGTCTATTGAATTAAAAGTCGCTCGACGCCCACGTTCCAGATCTTGTCTTGTCAATTGATGCGGTTGTTGCGCCTGCTTTGATAATAGAGAGTTAAACTCAATATTTGGACCTGAAAAATTCCTCCTCATTTATGCTATTCGTTATGCACATAAATAATCATTGATTGATTGGCTGGTCGGTCGGTCTTATTATGAGTTGTAGATTGTCTCCTGTATCTTCTCATATTTTGTTTCGCTTTAAGGATTTTTTAGTTCAGGTTACACGTTACACGAACGTATCTACAATCCAATATGGTTGCAAAACATGATCTTGTCTACTTTTTGAACATTTGATTATTTGTTAAATTCAAATGCTTCATTAATACTGACAGATCGCATATTCTTTGAAATATCACTAGCAATTTCATCAGCCAATGCTTTTGGCACAGTCCTCATTTGGTCAAAACTGCACAAGGTGGTTGAGCCAATGGGCAGAACCGACCAGTACGGTATTCTAATTATTCACTAGTAAAGCAGGAATGCAATTGACCTGTTGAGTGTAGTCAAAGCTAAAAGTAATACTAAACGGTAATGGTTATATTGTTTTTGTTTTTCTAACCACAAGGATTGTGAAACGAATACTAAATGAAAAACCTCACCAGAGAACAATAATAAACACATGCTATATTAGACGCATACCCACAAAGGGTGATGTATCAGTTACGTAGAATAGAAAGGACACTATAAGAGTACATGGCTGTGAAGAGTAAGGATGAGTGTTGGGGGGGGGGGGGGATGTTCAGTGGGAGAAGTTTCTTCCAAAGGCTTTTATTCTATCGGATCCAAGCCGTAAATATCAATACTGTGCCAATTAATTATTTATAGAGCTTATTATCAAGTATGATATGTTGTCAAACGAAGTAGACTTAGACAGGATGGATGACATGACAGTACACGTTGCAGGTCTGTTGACATACAACATACTAGTGAGTATTTATTGAGTAATCGTGCAACAAGCATAAGAATCAATATTCTACTGTGTGTTCTACAGGTACAAGTCGCAGATGCTTACTAGATGGGCCCTAAAGAAATGGAGAAAACTGAACTTACCATGATTATCTTTAGAAATAAAACAGAATAACAATTAAAGAGAAACGTAATAGTAGATTAAAGATACCCATGAGCTTCAAGCCCGAGCTACTGTAACAAAGTACTCCATTATGCTTGTTAGTAATTATACCTGCTTACCACAGAAGTCTATAAGTTAGTTGATATTCTCGCTCTAGTATCGTTAAGTTAACACTCAATAACAAATCGTTCTTCAGCTTGGCGTAATCATCGCTTCAGTACAAACCTTGAGATTGTACGCCAGTTTTAGCGAATTCACATTAGGTTTGACAAGAAAGTCTTGATGTACAGGACACAGTAATTTTGCAATCTTTTATATTGATGTAGTTATTGCAGATAACCAAAGAACCGATGCTGAAATGAATATTTAACATACGCAGCCATCATTAAACATGGGCCACTATTTGACAGTGAATAATAAAAATAAGTAGCTCTGTGAAACAAGCAGACGCTACTCTCAAGGACCCATTTGCAATTGCTTGAAAGCCTATTGCAAAACAGAGATGCATTACAAGCGCAAATAGCTACGAACCATTTGCACATGGTGCCAGAATATGATGCTATAATGCAACCTGATAGGGCCGAAACACAGTATTATCAATATGTTGATTATTTCACGTCAAAGGAATCTGGCTATAAACCTTGTTCAACTGGCTACAATCACTTTTTTCTCTTACAAACTTTGAAAATTAAGACGGAAATAATTATGTCGTAGTTTACAGCCGAATCAGAAATGTATTATTATGGGAACTCTTGATGACAAAGTATCCACTTAATTTGTCGATTATCAAGCATCAAGCTCTATAGTTTTCAGTTATTGAACTTAATCGTCTTCTTTGTCCTTTATTAAGCCACAGAGATTGTGAAACCGATATCTTGTGGCAATGCAAAATATCGGCATTATGTATTGGAAAAAATCGCTCAAAAACGACAAGGGGTTAACCAAACCGACCTTCAAAGACGAGGGACGAGGAAGGCTTGGTGTACGACTTGGTTACTCGCTTTCGCATTGTCCTGCTTCCGTGCATCTTAGAGTTGTAGTAGAAAACCGATCAATCTGACAATAATTTAGCGTATCTGCAGGAGTGAGAATAGAATAAAGTGTCTGAACAAGCAATCATTAATCCTTAACGGCCACTGTAAGCAACCATTCGTGCTCAACTAGCAATACCTGTAATAACAAGCATGCCATTAAAGAAAAATCATCGATAAACTATTGGCGCATACAGCAGAGACGCGCCCTAAGCAATTTCTGGAGGAAGCGACAGCAAACTTTCGAGCCTTGAAACTAAACAACTGTCCTTGTTATCAAATGAAATTTAGAATAATATTGACTTGAAGGCGTTTAGGTGCTAGCCGCAAAGTGTTGTAGCTTTCTATGTCGAACCCTTACAGCTTTAATAAATGATTCGTTCAGGATTTAAGTCGCAAGACTATGGGGTTTTAGTTCAAAGGTCTGAACTATATTGAGAGACAGTAGAGCTGTTTCATGGTTCCTAATGTACATCAAGTCCTTTTTTGAAGCAGAAAATACCAATTTGCATTTCTTATCTCAAACAAAACAGCCATATTTGCAACTTGAGACCGAAGACGAATACTGCGATTTAAACCTAAGTTGTTCCTTTTATGACTTCCTTCTTCCTTCTGCTACCAGATGTCGCTTGTATTTGTCGTGCAGTATCCCAAAATAGTACACTCAGGATTGAATTGCTATAAACTACAGTAATCAGACAAATATGGGCATATAGCAGAAGTAATGAAATGATAAATTCTCGAACAGTCTAGCAGCTGAGTATATCTAAAAAATCAATTATTAATACTGTAGATTAACGGCTAAGTTATCTGTTCGTGGTTTCACAGCAATGGTGAAATCCTAGAAGAACCTCATCGACGCTACAGAATAAAATAAAAACACTGCTCACCATATTTTCTATTATTCTGTAAGAGAATGCAATATACTTGACCCTTGGAATGAACCCTAGCTCTAAAAGACAAAAGAGAGCTCAATTATACATTAGTAACCTGGTGATAATCATGTGAGCATTGATGATGTCACATTAGTACTCGTGCGCTAACCAAAACAAAATTGCATAAAGGATTTGTTCTGGTTAGCATATCACCCTCCTTTAACTTCAATTGGGCGTTCCATGTGCAATAACCAGTGGCTTTGCTAAATTCAAGCTTACAAAATTGAGAATATTTTCAAAATCATTCTACTTGGCGAAGCTATCGTCTTAGAACCAACTTTAATGAAATGACTGCAATTGTGAGGAGAAAGAATCAGATAATCCCAGGCCCCGTGGAATGTTTACCAATTCATCTTTTGCACTACTTTTCCCCAGTGCATCCAAGTTACAACACTAAAAGTTGTCTGCCAGGAGTATGAGGACATGAATAATAATGCATCTCAAGTATATGCATGAAATGGATTAGGATGTATCGTGGATCGTAGACCAGATACAGAAAACCTGTGGTTGACGATACTGTATATAAAATAAACATGACTAGAGAATCTGATTGCCGTGTTTTTTGGCGACATTATTTAGATATATCCAATCAGCATTTTTTCTTACTAAGTTCGGAACCAGTAACAACCGCTAAACCATGTGCAGATCATAAAGCCTCCATTTTGTTAACAAAATTCGAATTAGTTTCGTCATCTATGTGGTCGGTCAGTACGTATTACAAATGGGGTATTTAATTTATCACAGCTATCACACAGTCACACAATCAATCTATCTGCCTGCCAAATTCAGTAATACAAGAGTTGGTTCTGTACTACATGTAACTGAGATAAAAATATTAGTAACAGTACTTTGGCTTTAAGAATATGATTTCATGAAACCATTAGATCCGCTCTTTGTAATTTCTGATAACGGAATCACTGCTCGAATCGTGGAACTGGAAAAAAAAAAAAGAAACGAAAAGGGAAGGGAGAAACAAAACGTCTCACTCTGCAGTGCGTCTTAAAATATCTCAACCAAACTGTAAATGGCAATTATTAATCTGTAAATGCTTTGGTGGTTTTTTATTTGCCTTGGATTTCTATGGCTGTAAAACAACTAATAAACACAGTGATCACGCCTCAATAAACCCACTTATCTACGCATCTACAGTACAGTGCAATGCACCATAGATACACTAAGCGAATCGACATCATGAGCATAACAATTATGATTCGCGCTCACCCCACGCCTGCCTGAGAAGCCAGAAACCACCGTTGTTATATGTCAATACTTAACAAGTATGTTCACTTCACTCTTTAAACAACAGAGAGCCCACGGCAAAGAGAAATAGAATTTAAAAATAGAAATAAAGCCCATCTATTTTCCCCATACAATTGGCAAAATAAACAGCTTTAGACAAGCATAAATGCTTCTCCTCATAGAGCTTTTGATAATAACAATAGTTTACAGTTTGTATATGCTCAGAACTAAAATAAATAAAATAAAGTAAAATAAAATAAAAGGGATACTGGTGATAAAGAAATTAATATAATTTGAAAAAGTTAAGCAAATTGGGAAAAAGAAAATATGGAAAAAAAGAACAGAAATAGAATTCTGGTCCTCTTGTCCTCTTCCTCTTTCTCCTTAGAATTATCCGTAGGTTGTGCAGGCTTGGGTTTTGTTTTCCGGTCCTTCTTTTTGCCGTTGTCGTTGTCGTTGTCGTCGTTGTTTCTGTTTGTGTTTAATTTGGTTTCTCTCTGTCTCTGTCTCCCTCTCTTTGTGACTGTCTGTTGATCGTTCTTCTTCATAATTGTTGTTTCTCTGTGGTTTGTATTTTGTTGATAATTTTCTGCTTTTATATATTATCAGTTTTCCCACCCATTTCATCGTGTGAAGTTCCTATTTCCTGTTTCTCGCTCCAGCTTTCAACTAGCTAATCTGACCGATTCAACTCACAAGTATTCATTCTCAGGGTGTCCACGATTCTTGCTTTAGTTCTCATACCTATTGTACTATCTATTCAATATCAATTAAGACAGTTGATTAAACAACCTACATAATAATGTCTGCTACTAAAACTATCCCTAATCCAGCCAATACTGTACCATCAAGAACCAATTCTACTAAACAAAAACTTTCGCTATTTACATTTGATTCCAGTGTTGATCACAGAAACACTTCATTGCCGTCGCCATCATTCTCACAGCTTCAGCAACATCAACCTCCATTTTCAAATGGCAATTCGTCTCCGGAAAACTCCCTTCCTTCCTCAACTTTAGATGATGTTGCTGGTAAATTGCCTTCGACTGAAAGTACTGATAGCTTTATTTTTGAGCGATCAGTTCAGGATTGTTGTGTTTTCGAACCTGCTTTGAGAACTGGCTCAATAGTATCGTTGAATTCTCCGGGCAACAACGTCAACACCGCCTCCAACTGTGTTACTAGACCCAGATCTTCTACACACAACTCATCAATTTCATTAGCTACCGGGCAGTATTTAAAAAACGAGGATTACATTTCACCAGCATTAGATGCAACAGCCCATATTTTGAATGATAAACAAACAAACTTGGAGGATGTTGAAATGATTTACAGTACAAGGCGTAATTCATCAGTAATGGCTTTAAATATGGCATTGGGTAGACCAATGTCTCCGTCAAGAAAAAATTCACTTGTTAATACCCCTATAAATTCAAATTCTATCGATACGAATTTGAACAACACATTACCATCATCACAATTATCACCAGTCTCGCCACCAAAATTGACTCATTCCAAATCTTTGTTATCCTTCTACAGCTATGCGGAAATGATCAATGAGGAAGGGTATCAGAGGAGACCAAACATGAGACCTTCGTATTCTCAAGGTATCGTGCCAACTATAAAATGTCCAAGGTATACTAGGCAAAAGAGATTATCAGTATCGTCACTCAATCAGTCTTCGCCACAATTATCCAAAGAGAAGCCTAAGAAAGGCAGTTCATTGCAAAAGTTCTCGATCTCCCCGGACTCATCAGATTCCGAAAATGAGCAATTGCAGGCTCCAATAGCAAGACATAAATCAATTAAATCATTTAATAGTAATCTTTCTGACTTTGCGCTGAGCTTGAATTCAATGGCTGCTATTAACGGAGGAGTGAGCGATAACGAAAGCTTGATCAGCACTTCCATTGCTGACTGTATTAGACAATCAACTACGGAAATTAATGGTCATTAAATTGCACAAATGCAACAATACAGGTAAAAAAATGTCCTCCTTGAATTATGTACAGATCAAGAGAATGTGACGGGGTATGACTTTATGATTAGTTGGTGGTATGTGTGGTTCCCTCTTTTTCTCCCCCCTTTTGTGTTTTTTATTATGTTTTCAATTCAGTTCAGAGTAAATTAGTCTTAAATGTTTGGGTTTTTTATTATCTACACTAAATATATATTATAAACGTTCTTTATTACTTATTTTCAATAAAATGTTTGTTTTGTTCACAATCTTGCATTGTAAAGTTTTGAGCGTGGAATTTACGAAACAGATCGGATCGCAAATATAGTGAACATGGATGATTGATTGATTCACCGGTTCTCTCTTTATTATCTTTCTAGAAATTTCGCGGCGTACATGAACAAAACAATAGGCTGCAGCCTTAGGTGATATCATGTCGCATTCTGTAACCTGCTTGACGTCGCATTGCATGCGATTGGACTCATGCTGTGAACGTGAAGTGGTCATCGCGTTTCTAGAAATGGTGATGACTTAGGGTTGGCATTGTGACTTCAAACTTCTGAATGATGTTTGAATAATTACATACATGAATAAAGATATGGGACACACGGGAGTGGGGGAGAGATTTTCGAATTGCCGCAAAGCTTGTTTTGGATGCAGATTCCATTTGTCAGATCAAGTGCATTTATCAGATCTGTATGACCTCGTCGTTAAAAGCATTCACAACTCTTCCTTTGAGTGGACATAAAGTTGAAGCTTAGTGTCGGATAGTATAGTGAAAACGCGGAGAAATTGTACGTGATAAATAATTCGATTTATTGAAATCTGTCTTACATTGTATAGCGAAGAACATCATTGAATATTGTTCATTGTCTCTAAGTTGAAATAAATTGAGGACTCTCTAAATGATAGAATAGTCACTTATGAGACATACTTGGAGACAGAGACAAGAAATATATTCATGCATCCAGATTCTTATTAGCACGAAGTTACCAGGAAATAACAAGCTCCTTGATTCCTGAAGCTTCGTTCGGGTTCTTGACGACGGAACTGCTCTCGTCTCAGAAACAATCCTCCTTCTCAGTTGATGTGTCCATGTATGGAATACATGAAGAACTCGACTACTGGACAGCTGCACTTGAAACAAGATGCAGTCTAGTGTCGAAGTATCTTGATCACTGAATCAAAACCACTTTTCGCTTGACTTCATCTGTTTATTTCTTCAATTTAGCAGGTTTTCTGTTTAACAGAAACTGTGACCATTTTTAAAAAATATTTAAGTGAAGATCGCCCAAATCCCCACAGACGAATATGCATCATGATTTGCAGGTTGATATCGGAATAACTATTTCTGCTGCAATCATTTCGTGCGCTACCTCCCAGCATTAAAAAATATCTGGCACGTTTCCTCGACAATCTTCCCAATTTTTCTTTTTTAACGTAAAACATTCAAACCAATCCAAAGTTGCATCAAAGTTGCATCAACGTTACAATTACGGTATTGTTGATGATATTTGCTGCGAGTGTTTTGTAGAGAAAGTCAACCTATGTCGAAAAGACATTTGGAATCACACAAAGCTTAGATTCCAAGTAATTTATGGTCAAACATTATAACTATGGTGTAAAACTCGTAGAAAAATAGAGCGACCACATGACATGTTACAGCATCCTCAATTATTAGAGCGTCTTGGACGTGGTCATGGTGTAAAGAGATGCAAGTTTGTTTACACTGTACTAATTTTGAATTCCATGCTGATTCGAGCCTTCGCAAAAAAAAAAAAATAAATAAAAAAAAAAATATTTCAACTCATCTCCATCTCCATCGTCATCTCAGTTAGCCATCCATCCATCAAACCATGATTAGAAAGCAAGCAAGAGAAAGAAGAGAATACCTCTACAGAAAAGCACTACAGCTACAAGAATCCTCCTTGACGGAGAAAAGACAGCAGTTGAAAGCAGCATTGGCTTCAGGAAAGCCTTTATCCAAAGAACTAGCCGAGGACACCAAATTACAACGAGATTTCATATACGACGAGACCCAACAGCTGGACTTGGAGATCGATGACGAGTACAGCGCATTATCGGGGATTTCGGATCCCAAGGTTATCATCACCACATCAAGGGACCCCTCGGTCAAGCTTTTGCAGTTCTCCAAGGAGATCAAATTAATGTTCCCCAACTCGTTGAAGTTGAACAGGGGGAACTATATCATCAATGACTTGGTCCAGACATGCACAAGGGTCCAGGTGTCCGACTTGGTCCTCTTGCACGAGCACAGGGGTGTGCCCACGTCGATCACAGTGAGCCACTTCCCTCATGGCCCCACCGCGATATTCACGTTGCATAACGTCAAGTTGAGGCACGATTTGCCCAACTTGGGTAACATAAGTGAGTCCTATCCTCATTTGATATTTGAGAACTTCACCACGCTGTTGGGGAAAAGGGTCGTCAAGATTTTGCAGCATTTGTTCCCGCCGGGAGTAAAGAAAGATAGTTCTAGGGTGATAACGTTTGTAAATAACGATGATTACATAAGTGTAAGACATCACGTATATGTTAAAACTAAGGATTCAGTTGAAATAAGTGAGATTGGACCACGGTTCGAAATGAGGTTATATGAAATAAGATTGGGTTTGCCAGATAATAAAGAAGCCGATGTTGAATGGCAATTAAGAAGATTTATAAGAACAGCAAATAGAAAGAATTACTTATAGGGAATTTAAATATATATAATTATACAATTTTTTGTCGTTTGTAGAAGTGAATCATATTTAAAGAAGGAATTGAATTAGTCTATTTGGGAATCACTAAGGGAAGGAATCCTGAATATGTTTTTTTCTATACGTGACTTATAGTAGTTACTAAATAATCAGGATTTTCACTGTGAATAGAGTCACTTTCTCTCCTTTGTGCCCTTTTTCTTCTTCTATAATTACCTACATTAGTCAAAACTCTACTTATAATGTTATCACCACCATCAATGGGTCCACCACCTGCAAAGGTAGCCACTCTTCCTAAGGTACCAGTCCTTTCGATTGTGTTATGGCTGTTAATAGCATGGTTTTCTTGTAATTTATCATGACGTTTCATATCTGCGTCAGGTAACATAATTGCACGATCTATAGTGTATGGCAATCCTCTATGTCTTCCTCTAATCATCATCGCAATAATTACCAATTTTGAAATGACATTGAATTCCCCACTTAATGAACAATTAACAGTTGGATACCCTAATGACATTCCAACTGTACCATATGCACTAATAATTTCAAACAAGATGGCAAATATCGAAAACCTAAAATCTTGTTCTTGCAATCTTTTTCCTTCCGCTATACAAATGATAAACAACCCCAAAAAGATATACCATAAATCAAAAGACAATTGATTTCTTAAATGTGCTCCGATATAATTGGATGGAGTGTTTTCATCTATACCTTCACTTTCCTTGGCGTAAACCCCGAGTGATTGCTCTTCATAAACATTAGTTCGACGAACTGAAATGGCAATCGGTAAAACCGAAATATACATCATTAGCATATAACTAACTTGAGTTGCTGCATGTAATTGTGATAAGTCCATAATAGAGAATCCTACCGTTCTTGTACAAAATGCTTGAAATAAACCATTCAATACCTTATATCCTGTAGGAATGCCATCCAATGATTTATCCTTCAAATCTAATATACAAAAAATCACCAAATCAAACCCATTTAAAACAACTAAAATAAAAAACAACCACCATGTAGGTATCAGTGGGAATAACAATGTAAAACAACGACGTGGATGATCCAATAAAAACCCTAAAGACTCCTTATATAACGATAAAGGTCTTGCAGTTTTGAACAATATCCAAATTATAAATCTTAAAAAGATTGGAAAGCCAGTGTTTCCAATAACGATAAGAAACGAACATAATATTTGTACAAAAGCGTTTTGATTGAACGAATTCATTGAATTCGCAGTCACCGTTAAACCCAAATCATTGAATGATGATTGTGCCGTGAAGAAAGCCCACCATACAGGGGTAATGGCTTGACTACTAATCAAATGTTTGTAGTTTGGCATACAAAGAATCCATATGGTTAACATAACAGCGGAAACTAGGTGAAATCCAACATAATAAGCAACAATGATTTTAATCAACAATTTAACTGCTCTATACTCAATTCCACCTAATTCTTCTTTTTGGGCATCAGTTAATCTGATAAATGTTGAATTTCTACCCACTGTAGGTGTCCACGATAAATAATTTCCAGTCATTGTACGTGATAAACGATTGCTTGAAATATTATCTGTATCATTAGTATTAACATTTCCAATTGAACCTTCTTGCGTTGAATACGAAGCCAATAATCCTGGAGTTTTGATCTTTCTTAAATCAAAGCTGCTCTTTTTTATTTTCTTTCTCTTTTGTCTTTTTGGTTTTTGGAGAAAATCAGCAAAATCAATTTTTGACCCATCAAGAGTATTACTTCGCTTGCTGTATTTTTGACCGTTAGTTTCATCTTTGGAAGGAAGAGCTAGATTGGATTGCGCTCGAGCCAAATGCCCTTCGTCATCATCGTCATCGTCATCATCGTCATCGTCGTCATCGTCATCGTCGTCATCGTCATCGTCGTTATCGTCTTCCTCTTCACCTTCATCGTCCTGATCTTCATCAACGACATCTTCTTCATCATCATCTCCTTCATCATCAGCGTCTTCATGTTCATCTTCAGTGTGCGTAACGTCATGTTCGGAGTCAATTGATGCATCTTCTTCCTCTTCTTCTTCTTCCACTTCACATGCGACACCACTAAACCTACTTCTACCCGAGCTTGAAAAAGATCTCTTCAATTTACGGGTCCACGGGTTATAATGCTTCTTCGTAGTAGAGCCACCATATAACCAACTTTTTTTCAATGGATCTTTGAACTGTATTTGAGGCGCATGTAGCAAATTCTTTTTGGTTGTGAATATAGGATTCAGGCCATTTGAGTTTTCAATTTCGTTTGGTGGTTTAATAATTAAAATGTCATCATCATCGTTATTATTGTGGTGCGAAGTGTGTGGTGTACTTGTAGTGTTGGCACTTGATGATCGTCTTATTTTAGTTGGTGCACCTAGATTGATGAACAGTATTGCCGACTTTGAGTCTTGATCTTTTTTGTTCTGTTTCTCTTGTAGCATGTTGATTGAACGATACATGTCTTCAGGATCAATTGATTTTCTTCTTCGTGGATGTGGCAAGTTACCAAATTTTATACCTTCCGAGGTTGCTTTTGGATCGGATTCTTCATCATAATTATTTGGCTCTTGCTCCTCATCAGATGGTTCGCTATAATGATTATTATCATTGCAGATGCTAGCGTTGGTTTTCAGAGTTGAAGATTGAGGAGTGTCTATTTCCTCCTCCTTATCATAAAATCCCAATCCTTGGTTATTAGCTGTGTTTAATTTAGTTGAATTCGTGGTTGAACGAGTTCTTTGCCTTGCTAAAGTTGCCGATTTTCTCATCTTATAATCTAATTTGGATTTTTCCTTAATGTTATCGAAATGTCGTTCGAAATAATATAATCTAACAAATAACAAAGAGCCATGGATGAATATTGGGGTAGTCAAAGTTGCTAGAATATATAGTACAATTTGTTGATACAATGAAATATTATTAAGATCGACAGTATTCAAACCTGCTTGTGTCGATGCACCACTTGTAAAAAACAAGATATCAATATAAGGAGCTGTTTTGACAGGATAAACTAAGATCGATCCAATAAAAACCATAGTCACAATATAAGAATAATGAACTGCTCGGAAATTCGGTAGTATTTTTTTAGCATAAGGGTATACTGCAGATGCTACTCGATGAATTGCGTTTCTTATATGATAGCCAAACCCAAAACTAGACTGCTTCCTTCGTCTAAAATGGTCATATAATTTTAATAATTTAGACATGTCTCAATGTATTGTGCTGTTATATAATGTTATAGAATCATGTAAAAAGTCAAAGTCTTTGCTTGCGGATAAATAAATAAAGTGTTGATCTTGTAAAATTTTTGATATTATATAGTGAATGTAGTTGTTTATTTGGTTAGCTGGTTGCTTGATTGATTGACTGATTGATTGACAAATATAGGACTAATTAGTTGTATGCTATATTGCCATAACTATTTTGTAATTAATAGAGGTTTGCTATGTACCTCAGGTATATGAATATATATATATATGGTATATACGAATATTACGTATGTAGATGTGTACCGTAATAAAATTTTATTTCTCACGTGATTTCTTTTGGGGCTTTTTTTTCTCTTCTTTCCCGGTTGGACTTTCTCCTTCTAATGATTATGATGATTCTGTTCATGAACGCTTATCCAAACATACCTATATATATATGTATGTATATTCAATATATTACAATAAAATTCTTTTCTCGTTTCGAGTATTCACCCCTTTAACATGTATTAATTGTTATCCTTTTCCTAAAGTAGGAGAAGTGAGAATTCTGTTTCACGTTCGTGACCCGCTTACCAGTAAGTGAAAATCTTCTGAAAAAGATTTTCTTGCCCATTGCCACATTCGCAATCGTTAACCTAATGCGCTTGTGTACTCGATTTTGTGCGCAGCGGTGGAAGGCTAGTTTTAGCATGCGGACCTAATTTGGGAATCTGCCTTGCGTATTTGCTTTTCAATACTTTATTTCACTGCCTTTACGTAGAACAATAATTTAAAGTATACCATGCTTCGGCATCGTTTTACAGTTGAAAAATACACGTTGCCAAGGTGCCTGCCCATACGGCTGCTTTAAGCAAGTTTGAATTGTTGGGATCCAATGAGCACACTTGTGAGTAATCTATTGGGCTTTAGTGTAACGTTGCACCTGTACTACTAAACGTATTCGCCAAATTCAGAAACCATGAAGCAGATGAGTAAATAGTCTTCGGCAATCTGCTGGTGAGTTGCTGCAAGCGAAACAATTCATCTGTTTTTTGTCAGAATTTCGCAACATCCCAAATGAAAAAAAGCTCCATATATTAAATATTGCCTACAAGTCGATGGGCTTATAAACAGCTATATGTTTTAACTAAACTTATTTTCTCTCCACCAAACGCTCAGGAAGTTGCCTGATTACGGAATATTTTTTGTTTACTTCCATGCTGTGGCTAGAGTTTGGCGTTTGGTGAGCAATGAAATTTGTTTATTAAAAACATCTATTTTTTGCATGAAACTACACAATCAAAAGTCATCTTAGCGTCACAAACGGAACATAAACACGGCTATTCTAATACTAGTTGTCTTTATTAATGGCAATTGGTTATGTTGATTCAGCTCTGCCACCATCTTCAAAGTATGTACAATTCTTTTGCAATAAAAAAATGCCTTGGACTTACACATTTCCGAGGGTAGGGTCACCATACAAATACATGCAAGTTAAGTGACGTTATCTATTTAAGCACCTGCGATACTTACCGGAAGTTGAGGTTTTTTTTTTGTCCTGTTTTTTTCTGTGCATTTCGTTGTTTGTATTGTATTAAGGGAAGAGATCCAAGTCTTCTCTTCTAACAGTGCTAAAAATTTTTCACTCTGAGTTGGGTATGTGGACACTACTTACCATTTGATAGTGATGATACTGCTGTATAAATAGTTAAAATATTTCCCAGGGTTGATTCAGTCTTTTCATCATTTTTCATTTATTTTACTTTATTTCATTTTATTTTATTTTATTTTCTTTCCTCTTTCTTCCTTTCTCTCTCTCTCTCTTTCTCAACAATTATCAAGGTCCCAGCATAATTGCACAGAATTTGCATAGTTTTACTTTATTGGTAAGTATTTTTTATACGTTGAATGCTCAAAGAGTCGAAAGACTCAAGGGATTTGCTAATTGTTGAGAAAGCCTTAAGAAGAAGAACATCAGAATTTAGAGTCCATTTTCGCATCGTCAGGTCCTTGATGACTTAAACGGTACCTTTATGAACATACAAAAGAGAGTATTGAAGCCTGTTTATCTATATACCCAAGTCGGCAACTTATCAACGCATCCGATAAGAAACTTTTACAAACTTTTGGTTGTTTACTATGGATTATTATAAGTATGGTTGAAACTTTTCAAGATCAGGCTGGGCTTCAACTAATTAAGCGCGATGAGGCTCGTTCTCGTTCAACCATTCGGAAGAAAAAAATTAAACTTCTAAGCCGCCTACATACTTTATCATCAGATGGATTCAAATCCGCAAACTGTTTCCTTCTTCTTTATTCAGCATTAGTTGGCTATTACTGATTCAAATTAGGATTACTAACAAGAGGGTTGTAGCTAATTTACATTCTTTGCTCCATTATAGATTTGAATTTTGTATTTACTTTTAAGTCTTCCCCCCCTTAAAGTAAGTATTTTTTATTTGTTTTTTTACAAGCAATCAATAATCAAGTTACCTTCCCCTAATTCAAAGAACTAAATTGCAATAAATGGCTAAACTTTCTGTTCCGATTTCCCCACCAATGGAATCTACTGGTGATAGATTGATGACTTTGGAAACACAAGATGGTATTGCCCTTGAAGGTTATTCATTTGGTGCTCAAGTTCCAGCTGCGGGTGAAGTTGTGTTTCAAACTGGTATGGTTGGTTATCCTGAATCGATAACTGACCCATCATACGAGGGTCAAATATTAGTTATTACTTATCCTTTAGTTGGTAACTATGGTGTTCCAGATCGTGAATTGAAGGATGATGATTATTTTCCTGCGTTACCAAAGTATTTTGAATCCAATAGGATTCATATTGCTGGTTTAGTTGTTGCCCATTATACCGAAGAATACTCCCACTTTTTGGCTAAATCGTCATTAGGACAATGGTTACAAGAGCAAGGTATTCCAGCTATTTATGGTGTTGATACAAGAACATTGACCAAAAGATTAAGAGAAAAAGGTTCAACTTTGGGTAGATTAGCATTGCAAAATTCTGGTAAATCGGAAGAAATCATCAATGATAAAACGGGCAACTGGAAGCAGTATTTTGAAATTCCAGAATTTGATGATCCAAACGTCAAAAATTTAGTTGCTAAAGTTTCAACTAAAGAACCTGTCTTATACACTCCAAAAGAAGGTATCAAATTAGGCAAAGATGGCAAGCCTATAAGAATTGTTGCCGTAGATGTTGGTATGAAATATAATCAAATCAGATGTTTTGTCAGAAGAGGTGTTGAATTATTAGTTGTTCCATGGGATTACGATTTTTCCAAGGAAAAATATGATGGATTATTTATTTCAAATGGTCCTGGTGACCCAGCTGTTATGAAATCAACAGTTGAAAGATTACAAAACGTGTTAAAAGAAGCAAAAACTCCAGTTTTCGGTATTTGTTTAGGTCATCAATTATTGGCTAGGGCTTCTGGTGCTTCAACTTTGAAATTGAAATTTGGTAATAGAGGTCATAACATTCCATGTACGTCGAGAATTTCTGGTAGATGTTACATCACTTCTCAAAATCATGGTTATGCCGTTGATACAACCACTTTGACTGAAGGTTGGAAAGAATTGTTTGTCAATGCCAATGATGGTTCAAATGAAGGTATTTACCATGAAACTAAACCATTTTTTTCGGTTCAATTTCACCCAGAATCTACTCCTGGTCCAAGAGACACCGAATTCTTATTTGATGTGTTTATTCAATCAGTTGTTGATTTCAACAACACTGGTGTTTACAAACAAGTTGAATTCCCAGGTGGTAAAATAGCTGACAATTTAGCTGCTCATCCAAAAGTTAAGGTCAAAAAAGTTTTGGTTCTTGGTTCTGGTGGTTTATCCATTGGTCAAGCTGGTGAATTCGATTATTCTGGTTCTCAGGCTATCAAAGCGTTAAAAGAAGAAGGTATTTACACTGTTTTAATAAACCCAAATATCGCTACCATTCAAACTTCAAAAGGCTTAGCCGATAAAGTCTATTTCTTACCAGTGAATCCAGAGTTTGTTAGAAAAGTTATTAAACACGAACGTCCAGATGGTATTTATTGCACCTTTGGTGGTCAAACTGCTTTGTCAGTTGGTATTGCTTTGAAAGACGAATTTGAAGAATTGGGAGTTAAAGTTTTGGGTACACCAATTGAAACTGTTATTACTACTGAAGACAGAGAATTATTTGCTAGTGCTATGGCGGAAATTAATGAAAAATGTGCTAGATCAGAAGCTTGTAGTTCAGTTAAAGAAGCTATTGATGCAGCTAATGCTATTGGATATCCATTAATTGTTAGAGCTGCTTATGCTTTGGGTGGTTTAGGTTCAGGTTTTGCTGACAATGAAAAAGAATTGGTTGATTTATGTAATAAAGCTTTTGCCACTTCTCCACAAGTTTTAGTTGAAAGATCAATGAAAGGTTGGAAAGAAGTTGAATATGAAGTTGTTCGTGATGCTTTTGATAATTGTATTACTGTTTGTAATATGGAAAATTTCGATCCATTAGGTATTCACACTGGTGATTCTATTGTTGTTGCACCATCTCAAACATTATCTGATGAAGACTACAATATGTTGAGAACAACTGCCGTTAATGTAATTAGACATTTAGGAGTTGTTGGTGAATGTAACATTCAATATGCTTTGAATCCATTCTCAAAAGAATATTGTATTATCGAAGTCAATGCCAGATTATCACGTTCTTCAGCTTTGGCTTCAAAGGCAACTGGTTATCCATTGGCTTATACTGCCGCTAAATTAGGTCTTAACATTCCATTGAATGAAATTAAAAACTCAGTTACTAGATCAACTTGTGCTTGTTTCGAACCATCATTAGATTACGTTGTTGTAAAGATTCCAAGATGGGATTTAAAGAAATTCACTAGAGTTTCTTCATTATTATCTTCGTCTATGAAATCAGTTGGTGAAGTCATGTCAATTGGCAGAACTTTTGAAGAAGCTATTCAAAAAGCTATAAGATCAACTGACTATCACAACTTGGGTTTCAACAAAACTGCTGCCTTGATTGATATTGACCAAGAGTTACAAACACCATCAGATCAACGTTTATTTGCTATTGCTAATGCATTATCCGATGGTTATTCAGTTGATAGAGTTTGGAAGTTGACAAATATCGATAAATGGTTCTTAAACAAATTGGATGGATTAATCAAATTTGGCAATAAGATTGCTGCATATGGTAATAAAGAAAATCTTCCAGTTAGCGTCTTGAGACAAGCCAAACAATTAGGTTTTGAAGATAGGCAAATTGCCAAATTTTTAGATTCCAATGAGGTTGCCATTAGAAGATTAAGAAAAGACGCTGGTATTATTCCATTTGTTAAACAAATTGATACTGTTGCAGCCGAATTCCCAGCTTTCACCAATTATTTATACGTTACCTATAATGCCGATTCTTCTGACGTCACATTCGATGATAATGGTGTCATTGTTTTAGGTTCAGGTGTTTATAGAATTGGTTCTTCAGTTGAATTTGATTGGTGTGCGGTTAGAGCTATTAGAACTTTACGTGAAAATAGTATCAAGACAGTTATGATCAATTATAACCCAGAAACTGTCTCCACTGATTACGATGAAGCTGATAGATTATATTTCGAAACCATTAACTTAGAAAGAGTTTTGGATATCTACGATTTGGAACAATCAGCTGGTGTTATCATATCTATGGGTGGTCAAACCTCAAATAATATTGCTTTGCCATTGTATAGACAAAATGTTAAAATCTTGGGTACTTCACCAGAAATGATTGATTCTGCTGAAAATAGATATAAATTCTCAAGAATGTTAGATAAAATTGGTGTTGATCAACCAGCCTGGAAAGAATTAACTTCCATTGAGGAGGCAGAAGAATTTGCCAAGAATGTCGGTTACCCAGTCTTGGTTCGTCCATCTTATGTTTTGTCTGGTGCTGCCATGAACACTGTCTATTCCAAAGATGATTTAGCTTCATACTTAACTCAAGCAGTTGACGTGTCTCCAGATTACCCGGTCGTTATCACCAAGTATATTGAAAACGCCAAAGAAATTGAAATGGACGCCGTTGCTAAGGATGGTAAAATGGTTATGCACGTTGTTTCCGAACACGTTGAAAATGCAGGTGTTCACTCAGGTGACGCTACATTAATTGTCCCACCTCAAGATTTAGATCCTGAAACTGTTCGAAGAATTGTGGAAGCCACCGCCAAGATTGGCAAAGCTTTGGATATCACTGGTCCATACAACATTCAATTCATTGCTAAAGATAACGATATTAAGGTCATTGAATGTAATGTTAGAGCTTCAAGATCTTGTCCATTTGTTTCTAAAGTTGTTGGTGTTGATTTAGTTGAAATGGCAACTAAGGCTATCATGGATTTACCAATTACTCCATATCCAGGTGAAAGATTACCAGAGGATTATTGTGCTGTCAAAGTTCCACAATTTTCATTCTCTAGATTAGCTGGTGCTGATCCTGTTTTAGGCGTTGAAATGGCTTCTACTGGGGAAGTTGCCACTTTTGGTAAAAATAAATATGAAGCTTATTTGAAATCATTACTTTCAACTGGATTCAAATTACCAAAGAAAAACATCTTGTTCTCTATTGGTTCTTATAAGGAAAAACAAGAATTACTACCAAGCATTGCTAAATTGAGCGAATTAGGTTACAAGATTTTTGCAACTGCAGGTACAGCTGATTTTATCAAGGAACATGATATCCCAGTCCATTACTTGGAAGTGTTAAGTAAAGAAGAAGATCAAAAATCAGAATATTCATTAACTCAACATTTGGCTAACAACTTAATTGACTTGTATGTTAACTTGCCATCAGCAAATAGATTCCGTCGTCCAGCTTCTTATATGTCTAAGGGTTATGAATCTCGTCGTATGGCCGTTGACTATGCTGTCCCTCTAGTTACTAATGTTAAGAATGCTAAGCTATTGGTTGAAGCAATTGCCAGAAATATTTCTTTAGAAGTTTCAAACAGAGATGCTAAAACATCTCATGGTACCTCAATCTTACCAGGTTTGATTAATATCACTTCATTTGCTACTTCATTTGACGACTTTGAAGAAACTACTAAAGAATCATTGGCTGCTGGTTTTACTTTCAATGCATTCTTACCACACACTCAAGCTGGTGCTTCAGTAACCGATTTCAGAACCTTAGTAGATGCTATTGATGCTGCTAGTGCTGGTGCTTATACTGATTATTCAGTCTCTGTTGCTGCTTCTGAAACTAATTCTCAAAGTGTCCTCGATGCAGCCGAAAATGCTGGTTCTTTATTCTTACCATTCAATGATTTTGCTAATTCTAAAGTTTCTGCCATCAATGCCCATTTTTCTTCATGGCCACAAAATAAACCAATCATTACTGATGCCAAGACTACTGATTTGGCTTCTGTTTTATTATTAGCTTCATTGTATAACAGGTCAATTCATATTACTGGAATTTCTTCAAAGGAAGATTTAGATTTAATCAAAATGGCTAAGAGCAAAGATTTACAAGTTACTTGTGATGTATCTGTACTTACATTATTTTTATCTAAAGACGAATTGAATTACCCATTCTTGCCAACTAAACAAGACCAAGGATACTTGTGGGAAAACTTGGCTGACATTGATTGTTTCTCAATTGGTGTATTGCCATACTTAGTTGCTAAAGCTTGTGGTAGAAAGATTACTCCAGGTTTGGGTATAAGAGAAACTATTCCATTGTTATTAACTGCTGTTAACGAAAGTAAGATTACTATTTCTGATATAACTGATAAATTCCATGATCAACCTGCAAAAATTTTCAATATTCCAAAACAAGATGCCCAAGTTGTCATTGATTTAGATAGATTCGCTGATGTTAAATCAGTTTATCCAGAATTTGAAAAATTGAAATTGAGAGGTGCAGTTGAAAGAGTTTTCTTCCATAATGAAACTGTTTGCTTAGATGGTAATGTTTTAGCTCAAGGTGCATTGGGTAAAAACGAGGTTGCACCTAGAAACAGATTTGGCTCAGTCTCAATACCACAATCACCTATAATGAATAAGAGAGTTTCGTTTAGTTCAGACATTCGTCGTCCTTCATTAGCTCCACAAACTCCGGAACCAACTCCAGGTATTCTTGAAAGATTAGGTTCTGAATTGGTTTCTCAACCGATTGCCGGATCATTAGGCGAAATTGCAGCATTAAGTGATTACATTAGAAAGAATAATACTTTCTTAAGAAACAATATTTTGTCAGTCAAAGATATTACAAGATCTGATTTACATTCATTATTCACTGTCGCTCAGGAAATGAGATTAGCTGTTGAAAGACAAGGTGTACTTGATATTTTGAAAGGAAGAGTATTAGCTACAATGTTTTATGAGCCATCCACAAGAACTTCAGCTTCATTCGATGCCGCTATGCAAAGATTAGGTGGTAGGGTGGTCTCCGTTGACTCTAATTCATCATCTGTTAAAAAGGGAGAAACTTTACAAGATACAATTAGAACTCTATCATGTTATGCAGATGCTATTGTGTTGAGACATCCACGTGAGGACTCTGCCGATATTGCTGCGAAATATTCTCCAGTGCCAATAATCAATGCTGGTAATGGATCAAAAGAACACCCAACTCAAGCATTATTAGATTTATTCACCATTAGAGAAGAATTAGGTACAGTAAATGGTATCACTGTCACTTTTATGGGAGATTTGAAATATGGTAGACCAGTTCATTCATTGTGTCATTTATTACGTCTTTATCATGTTAGAGTACAATTGGTTGCTCCAAAAGAGTTAGCTATACCTGAAGAAACTAGGGAATTATTAGTTAAACACAATATGTTAATTGCTGAATCAGAAGAGTTAACTAGAGATATAGTAAGCAGATCTGATGTGTTATATTGTACAAGAGTTCAAGAAGAAAGATTTAAAGATAAGGCTCAATACCAAAGATTGAAAGATACCTACATTGTTGACAATAAGATATTGAGTGATGCTAGACAACACATGTGTGTTATGCATCCATTACCAAGAACAAATGAAATTAGAGAAGAAGTTGATTTTGATCAACGAGCTGCATATTTCAGACAAATGAGACATGGTTTATTTATTAGAATGGCTTTATTAGCCATGGTCATTGGTGTAGACTTTTAGGGTTGAAAAGTCTGTTACATCAGATGGTTTTTGCATAAGATTAAAAATCGAAAAATGAAAAATTTAGACAAAATATGAACCAATAAATTATCGCTTGTTGAATTTCGGGGGAACATTTTATGAGTTGATGGTTTGTGGTTTTTGTTTTCTTGATTGTATAAAGACATTATAAATATATTAGTATAATTATTTAATAATATTTGCGTTTAAATATTCTATATGCTATATTCATGACCTCATTACTTGAATTCTTTATTGGCTTTATTCCTTAATGCTTTCTCAGAAGTCGATTATTTTGATTTAATCCATATGTACGTACTCTTGGATGTACTACTTCCTCTTCCTCATCATCTGTATCATTAGTATACCTCTCATCATATTGTGGGTAAGTGGTAATTGCCGAAGCAGCAGCTTCGGCATAGGTAGGCTGATAGGATCCATTCTGTTCATGCGTTTTCTGTGCTTCTTTTATAACTGCCTGTAAGTGCTCACTAATCCCATTAAAAGAGGTAACTTGTTCGATTGTCTCCTTCTTTGCTCGTTTCGACGTAGCAACCTCTTTTCCTTGGTTTTTACAAAGTTTGCAATTCTTAATAGCGGTACCAACAGTCTCTTTAATCCTGATCCAATGATACTTCTCAGCAATTATAGTAGTTGTCTTATTAATCCCACAATGGCCATTCTCCAGGTGTATTCTTAAACATATATCCAATTGTATTTCTGGATTGGCAATCACTTCTTTTCCCTTCAACATTAGTTTACCATTTTCCAAATTATAATGCGATGCACTGGACCTTAATCTTGATTTTTCTTGTCTATCAGCTAATGCTGGGTACTTGCCAGTCTCCAAATAGTATTTAATTTTGTCAAACCTATAAGCGCTAGAGTCTATATCTGACTTATCTATTAGCTCACGTCCATATATTATCGCATCTACTGGCATATCATTATTTTTCAAAATCCCAGCGGCTTTTATTCTTCCTATTCTTTTAAAATTTAATGATTCCCACAATTTTCTAGCTGCTGCATTAGTTTCAAATACCAAATTAAAGATAGTATAATTGTAACCCAATTTTGGAGCCCACTGCGTAAAACAATCTGTTAATGTCCTTCCTATTCCTTTACCTCTGATACCGGCATTAACCAAGAATTCGCCGGTACATATATGTGAACATCTTCTTCCAGGATAATTAGGTTTAATGTAGAATGTTCCAAGACATTCTTTTTCCCACTCTCTTTGTTCTCTACCCAAATCAGGTGAGTTACCTAACACCATCACTGCAACGAATGATTCAAACCAATAATTTGAAAACTGTTCAATACTTAAAGGATCAAAAAACGGCAAGGTTTCACCGCGCTCAATTTCCATATTATATTCGTCACACAAGAAACCTAACAACCCCGGTGGTAAATCATCTGGTGAGTATATAGGGTATATCGTCGCTGTTGTGACTCTATCTTTTAAAAGGATACTATATCTATCATGTATTGGAAACTCGTCTACTTCATCAAAATCTGGTTCAAAATATGTTGATGGTGGGTCATAATGTTTTCGCCTCTTTTTATTTGATTGTTGATGAGTTATATCATCATAATCTGGCATGATCAAGTGACTTTGAATGATTATCGGATAGGCAGAAATAATGCTAGAACGACTGTATGCATTATGCCGGTACCCGCAGGGGATTTTTTTTTATGAAGACTCAGTTTTGATACCAGCGATTATGAGGAAAAAGAAAGACTAGAAGTGGTTAACGAGTATTCGTCGTCATTATAGCTCCTCAGTCTCAATAATAAGTTTAGGCAAATTGGTGTTACTACTAATGACGTGAAATTTCTTGGATATGGGAGTGATTTGTGCACTTTTATCGTATTACTTCAAACTAAGGGATGCGGATAAGACAAACTCCTGATTCCAATAACAAATACCTATGAAAACATTAACAGTTTCCAGAATTGGTTAAGTTGAAGTTGCAGGCTGTCAAAAGCTTTTTGCTCATTAAATCTATACTTTATCATTATAAAAGTGAATCACAGGTAATTGAGGAACAAGAAACAAATGAAGAGATAAATGAAGAATTTAGCAAGAATTGTGGAAACTCTGAGGTTTCTTTGTCACACCTCCATATAATCACCACAGATGTTGTATGCGGTAAAGACTCTCATTAAGCTTACTTCGACCACGACGTGTTTTCACCTTAGTGCAGACCATTCATACTTTTAATGAAAGTTCCTAACATAGCTTGAGATCTTACAAGAGCCTACGTATTTGTTTGATTTTATTATTCAAATTCAAAGAAAATTACATTCGGGAAAGTTTAAAGTCACACTATAGTCTTATTATTTAATAAGCCGTATTTTGCCGTATGAGAATCAACCAACGCAACGTGGTTAGATCTAGCAGGGGCAGTCTGACTAAAATTTAGCTTGCGTTCAAGCATCTTTGCAGAATCACACGAAAGTCTCCCGGCAAAAATTAAAGCATTTTTGTTGAACGTCAAGCGTTGCTTCCATTTAAGTAAAGAATGGCTTGGGGTTCTGTGCATTAATTTCGAAACGCTATTATCTCACATAAATATAAAGAATCACTTGCATAAATTATCTTTTGCTTGTCTGTCGTCGCTTTCACGATCCCGTAAACTCTGATCAACCTCTCTAATTCATTAGTGCATAGTTAGACTACTCAAGTGGCAAAGAGAGACCTCAGTATTTGGATGACGTACTTCAGCATGATAGAGGTTGCAAAAAATCCCGAATCAAAAAAAGAAAAGAATAAGATGATGTATTTCTAGGTCTATATAAAGATACAAATGTAGTATTTTAATATCTTGGATATTTGTTGAGAATAAAGGACATTCACTGACGGATAAGCTTCAGAGCATTATACGATTAACCAGAGTTTTGATGAATTCATTGAAGTACAAGTTGTTTAATAAATTCCAGAAACTCTTAATACAGTGTACTATTCAGGTACCTTACTGTTCAATATTCACAGGCTTGAGGGGCACATTAGAATGAATTTTACTCTCAGAAGCTGACTTCGCTTTATCTCGTTCTTCTAACCTTGGAGTATGAGTAGGTGGAACAGCGTACACTATTTGCAGTCTAATTAATTCCTCTCTGATGTTCGCATGTTTATCGTGTAACATCAGTATTACTACTTAAATTTCGGATTCGGCAAGACCGTATACATTCTACATCACTTTATTGTTCAAGGATTGAAATAGACTTTTGAAAAGTGCCTACATCAAATCTTGATGATATATGTATATTATGTAATGAAGGATCTACGGTTTTTGGCAGGATGTTTGCAATCGTCAGCCAAAGTGAGAACATAATAACGAAATTCCAATTAACACGAGATGAGATTCTTTGATCAAAACGGGAAATACTACCGAAATGATTTCCATTGAAAATATATGTTGTACAAATAAGTACTATTTCAACTTCATCACGGTAATTAATGACATTACAGCCAAATTGAATTAAAACTTGAAGTACTTTGGGCTCTAATATCAATGAATATTAATGGAGGTTGAATACTACTTTCTTGTTGTTGATAGTTTTGTATATATTTTCTTAACTGCCGTTTAGTATTATATTCATTTTAACGTTGATAAACGTTAAAACCTCACCAATAGATGCCTCCATCTTTATATTTTGGACTGTGCTTCCGTGTTTTGTAGGTCTTTGCCAAAGATGTAAGCACCAACTAATCGATCATAACCTTTCAACACAGCTACGTTTTTCACATATCCAATTCTCTCAAACCCAAGAGAATCCCAGATTTTCAAACTTGCAACGTTGGTTTCAAACACTAAATTGAACACCGAGTAAACGTACCCCAACTGTGGGGCCAACACCAAGTACTTCTTACCCATTTCTTTGCCCAACCCTAACCCCCTCTTTTCGTGATTCACAACAAACCCCGCATTACACACATGCGAACACCGGCCGACATAGTTGGGCTTGACGTAAAAGGTACCGAGAAACAACTCGCTCCATTGCTCAACCGATAATTCGTCGAGCTGGGCATCACCAAAAGACTTGTGGTCACCATCAATCAAAATGGCAGCAAAATGATGGAACCAGTACTCTATGAAATCCTCGCCGTATATTTCATTCTGGTACGGATACGTTTGCCCTTCTTCTATAATATAATTAAGCTCGTTTTCCAACACCTGGATCAAATGGGTCGGAACGGTCTTGGGATCATGAACACTGAAAAGCGTGACTTTGCGTCCGTCCTTGGCGAGTGTGAAATTTATCACCGACTCCTTGACTTTAGGGGCATTTTCAAAAGTGCCGGCAAATGGTAGGTTTTTTACCGAATCATACAATTCTTGAGAGCTCATAATTCTTTTTTTGATTTTGGAAATCTGGTTGAAGAAATAAAAAGGAAATCGAGCTAAAATATGTAGAATAGGCACGCTCTAGAGCATTGTTAATTCTATTTATGTATCGATTTTAGATCTAATCGAAATTTAGAATTCCGCTTTACAGATCAGCGCGGGTACGTGATTCCGATCAATCAATTGCACCCTAAAACTAAAACAAATTAACGAATAAGTAATAATAAATTGCAAGAATAATAACAAAACATGGCTGAATAAGTGAGAAGGTCAAGACGGAATAAAAGAGCCTCAGAATATTGTTTTGAACCGAAGAAAGAAAAGAGAACAGAACTCTTGCTTCTTGACATTTTTTTTCCTACCTGTCGATTCAACTTGAATGGATATGGGTATATTTAAATAAGAAAGTTGATGACTCCCTCTCTTTCCTTAGGAACACATCATATTAACGACTAAATGACTATTTTATACAAATTATTAAGAGTAGTGGATTATTGTATTTTTTAGTCACTATCTTTATGCTTATGCCTCAGGTATCAAAAGGGTGTGGACGTGGCGAACAGGATGGGTATCAACAGAGATACCTTTTTTTTTTCATTCCAGCAATTAGTATTCCAATCGCTTTAGCACTGTTGTTCACCTTTCAAGTAATTATGACATCGAGGTGATCAGCAAATACTCTTTCATTGAGCTCACACGTACATGGTGATAGGTTGTACCGAGAAGTTGTGATGTTTTTTTATGCGTTTATTTTCATTCCTGCATTCAGTGAACGGCACCTCTTCTGGTTTGTTCCTTTTCTTTTCCTCCTCCACCCGAATTTTGATAGTTTCATCATACCAATATCAACAACTTACAACCGATTCAATTCATCAGCCACACACTAGTCGAAAATACCAATATGGAGAGTCTAAAGAGAAACGGAACAATACCTGAAAGTATGTCACTCAGCATCTCTTATTTACTCCGTCTGGACTTTGAAATAGCATTCAAGTGAATTCATACTAACGAGACCTGATTTTCTAGCACTTAGCAAACGAGATAAAAAGCGATCCAACATAGCCACGAGATTAAACAAGCTTGAAATAACGTTCAAGAACGACCGAGATATCTTCTACCGGAACCTGTTGCATGAGTTGCAGAACAAGTTGGCGACGTTACAGCAGGGCACGAACGAAGAGTTTTTAACAAAAAAATATAATTTGGAAGAAATACGAGACTACGAATTGACTAAGTTGCGTTTATGGGAAGAGTACCAAGTCAAGCGTATTGAGAGCGAGTACAATGAGGACTTGAGTAGAGCCAAGGAGAACCACGATAAAATGATCAAGTTGATCAAGGAAAAATTGTACGATAAGTTAGAAAAACAAATCAAACAATTGAAAGAAGACAAGTTCTTGTTGAACCTCGTGAATGGAAACAGCTGGAACCACGAGTCCCACAACTCACAGGCCATAAACATAGCTGCCGCGGCAGCAGCTGGGTTGAACGTTCATGATCGAAGATCCCTAAGAAAACGAGGTGAGTATTTCGGTAGATTCACAGCAGAAGTTGACGATTTATCTGATACTGGCGCCGGCAGTGGCAACGGTGGCGGAGCGCTCACAGGGAATATATCATCGACGCAAAACGGAAGCGGGTACCTATCACTGGGGAAAAGAAGAAGATTGTATGCCACCAGATATTCGTCCAATGATGAAATGTCATCGAGCACTACCAGTGCCGTATTGCCGCACCACGTTCCTAGAACCAATGGCGGCGTAAGTAGTGGATACGAGTCGAACTTGAGTGATAAAGATTATGATGCTTTGAATACATTGATAATGGAGAATGACGATGGTGGTGCAAGTTTAATCTATAATAATAGTAACGGGAATAATAGTCACAACAAAGTTCAGACTAGGGGATCCCACAAACAGTTTGTGGGACCTCAAGGGTTGAAGCCAGAGGAGTTAAATGAAGATTTAACATTGTTGAAAAATGCCATTGTTAAAAAGGAAAAATAGATGTATAGAAAGATCGAAGTATTATAGTGTAAGTTTATTTGTTTCGCGTATATTCGACAGGATTTTCTCGTAAGAAAAACGAATGTTGCGCATTTAATCTGTCAACTTTACTCTCGATGCAATAGATATTTATCAACTAGACGGCTGAACCACAACTGAGTTTGCACAATTGATTTGACAGTCCTTCTATTATTTAAATAACCACCAATCACAAGGCCAATTATTCCACTAATAAAATATCCACCAAATTGAGTTTTACCTGATAATACAGCTTTTTTTGTGGCTCCAATGGTTAAAGCTAATCTTTCCAGAAATTTTTTTGCGAATAAAGAAGCAACGCAATCACAACTACGAACCAAGAAGAAACCAATATGGAAACGTGTATTCCTATATAAACCGAGAATTTCTAAATTGAAATCAACAAACGTATGGGTTCTTATATCAATTTTTATTATACTAGTCTTTTTGCTTTTAAAATATGGCGAATACATCCTACCCAATCCCGATCCATTCTGGCTAGGTTACAAGGTCAAGCCCCCATCACATTCAACCGCTCGGAAAATAACCGAGCAGGACCTTTCGTCATCCAAGGACTCTCCGTTCTATCATGGCTGCACGGAGCCTCGGAGTGTTGATGGTACCAGGGCAAATGCGGCGTTTGTGGTGCTATGCCGCAATTCAGAGATTGACGGTGTGGTGCTGTCCATGAGGTCGATGGAGCGCCACTTCAACCAGTGGTACAATTACCCCTGGGTGTTTCTCAACGAGGAAGAGTTTAGTGACGAATTCAAGACACGCGTAGCGGAATGTACGAGATCCGAAGTTGAGTTTGGGGTGATTCCCAAACACCACTGGGAGTTTCCCGATGATATCGATCCCTTGGAATTGACGGAGAATATTGAAGCCCAGGGTGATAGAGGTATTCTATATGGAAACCTCGCGTCGTACCATAAAATGTGTCGATGGTATTCTGGGTTTTTTTATAGGCATCCCTTAGTGAAAAAGAGAGATTGGTATTGGAGAGTGGAGCCCAATGTGGAGTTTTACTGTGATATTACGTATGATCCGTTTATAGAGATGGAGAAACGTGGAAAGAAGTATGGGTTTACAGTAATGCTTTCTGAATTGTATTATACTACCCCAGGATTGTTTCGACAAGTTAAATCGTATATTAAAAAAAGGCAAATAAAGGTGAAAGATAGTTGGAAATTGTTTACTTTTGATTCAAGATGGACCAAAGGTGAGCATAAGGGGTTATACGATGGAGCACACGATGAAAGAGATATACTAGCTAAAATAGAAGATCAAATGTACATTAAAAAAATCTTAAATACAAAGGGGAAAACTGAGAAAGATTTTGAAAAGTACCCGCATTTGATTCACAAGATCTTTGCAAAATCATCCTCTACTCCTAAATTACATGAAGATAGAATAGATAGGGAAGATTTTAATTTATGTCATTTTTGGTCCAATTTTGAAATTGCTCGAACTGATTTGTTTGCATCACGCGAGTATCAAGATTTTTTTGAATTTTTGGATTCTACTGGTGGCTTTTATAAAGAAAGATGGGGTGATGCACCTATACACTCTTTAGCAATTGGGATGATGTTAGATATAAAGGAAATACATTACTTCCGAGACATTGGATATCGGCACGATATATTCATGCATTGTCCAAATAATGCCCCAGGTAATCAATTGGTGTACGAACAAAGTGAAACATACAAGCCAACAGATGGTGATGATCGATGTTTGAGACCTGATAAACCGAAATACAATGGTGTAGGTTGTAGATGTCGATGCCCTAGGAGATATAGAGATATAGAGGAATCAGTTTGCTTTAGGCATTGGAATAAGTATTCTAGTGATGGAAAGCACCAGCTTGATGCCATTGATGTCGATGTATGGGAAAAAAGAATTTCGAGAAAGATTGATAGGCATTTAGCGGGAGGAGGTAAGATTGGTGATGAAGTAATATGATCCTATAACAGACAATACTTAATGTCAATAACTGCGGTACATCCCGCCACTTTGGCAGTAATACGATACAATAATTTACAATAGAATCAAAATTGATTAAACTATTATACAAAAATAATTAATAAATACACACGCAAGAATAGAATATAAATAGACTAACAAGTATCAGCTCCCGAGTAGTATGATATAAATCAACCACCAAAACCATATAATGTTCTTCCTTGTCTCTTAAGGGCATAAACAACATCTAAAGATGTAACAGTCTTTCTCTTTGCGTGTTCAGTATAGGTGACGGCATCTCTGATGACATTTTCCAAAAATTGTTTCAAGACAACTCTAACTTCTTCATAAATCAATGCTGAAATACGCTTGACACCTCCTCTTCTTGCTAATCTTCTGATTGCTGGTTTTGTAATACCTTGAATGTTATCTCTCAAAATCTTTCTGTGTCTCTTGGCACCACCTTTTCCTAATCCTTTTCCTCCTTTTCCTCTACCTGACATGATTGTTGATGTATGTGTTTATAAATTGATAATGTAGAAAATGAAATATTGATGTGGAAAAAGGTGATCGTGGGTTGTATATATATATAGGGCGGATCTGATTTTGTGGTGTGGATGTGAGAGTATGCGCGGTGAAGGGAGAAGGAGGCCAGAGTACGAGGAAAAGAGCGCGTGACTTGTGACTGTTTGTTTACTGTTTTCTGTTACACAGAATGAGTGGAAGAGAATGAATTAATCTTGTACCAGAGTAAGAAGAATGAACTGCCGTTGGTCACGGTGTAGCGTGGTAGGTGACGAATGAAGTGTCTGTGGTGCAATAAAAGATAATTTGGTGTCTTTTGTGTATAGCACAAGTAAACAAGTAAACAAGTGAACCAGAAAACAATGAAAATGTATTAGTTGCACAATAACATGGTAGCATATTATATACACAGAAAAAGAAAAAAGACTCATATTTACTCAGTGTACTCAAATATACCCGCATCTGTACAAACTGTGCGCTTTTTGTCGGTTTCTTTTCCTTCAACAAAAGATACAGCAATGCAGCTCCCACTACTGCCGCCGCTACCACAAAGTAGGTACCAGGTCTTCAGTCCGTTCCGCGTACACAACAAGAGACTCGAGCTTAATCACATCACTATTCTCAACGGCACAGAAGCACAACAATCACAATACACCACAGTACACCACGATACACAACTGGAATTCTAAATAGTCGTCATAGCGATAATTGAATTCCATTTTCTTTATTTCGCTTTTCTATTTGTATATAATCAATCTAGTATTTCCTATTTTCTTTATTTGACTTTTCCCTTTCTATTTTAATTCACGTATTTACTTCTTATCTTATCAGGATTAAATAAACACAATGGCTAGAACTAAACAAACAGCTAGAAAATCTACTGGTGGTAAGGCCCCAAGAAAACAATTAGCTTCAAAAGCTGCCAGAAAATCTGCCCCATCCACTGGTGGTGTTAAAAAGCCTCACAGATATAAGCCAGGTACTGTTGCGTTAAGAGAAATTAGAAGATTTCAAAAATCCACCGAATTATTAATTAGAAAATTGCCTTTCCAAAGATTGGTTAGGGAAATAGCCCAAGATTTCAAAACTGATTTGAGATTCCAAAGCTCCGCCATTGGTGCTTTACAAGAAGCCGTCGAAGCTTACTTGGTTGGTTTATTCGAAGATACAAACTTGTGTGCCATTCATGCCAAGAGAGTTACTATTCAAAAGAAAGATATCCAATTAGCTAGAAGATTAAGAGGTGAAAGATCTTAAGTTCCTTGATGGAATGAACCTGCACCATTTAACGGTTTTATATTATTATGTGTATATTAGTAATGAATATTTGTACATTAGCATTTTTCGGACACCATTTTTTCCTGTAGTTATGTTGTATATTCAGCGAATGACGAATAGAAGATTGAGCGAAATTGATGGTTATTAGTTTAATTACGTTAACAAACGAGTCTTCAGTTTCGAATGTATAGAGAGTTGTCATCACCAAGTAAATTGGTCGTTATTTAGCAATTGGTAGTGTCTTTGTCTAGGTGAGAATACGCTTGTATAACAAAAGCTAAGATTGCTAAATCCAAGACTAATAACGATTGGTTTTCTCAACCCACAGTTTTGCTTTTTCAATACTTTACACAATAATCAACATCCGCTCCAGAGCTTTCAGTTGAATCATGACTGTTGTCCAATCCCTAAACGCCAAACTTGACGCATTATCAACATCGCCCTTACCCGCAGGGATCTTGGGTTCGTCTTTACTCCTCAAGGCCCTTTCAAAAACACCATCTTCCCCAATGTCGGTCCCCAACAAAGGCACATCAGGCAGTTCGTTCCTCTTACACAAGACGATAGCAGCAGCCAAACCGACGCGTGCGTCGTGTTTCACCTTCGGTGCCGCATCCTTGTTGGGTGCGTGGATGATGTACGATGGTGATCCCGTGAACGCTAGTGGGTTCAATTTCGCGTGGCTGTTGTTGTACTTAATCGTCAATGGTAAGGCGTCAGTGCTGAGTGTGTTTAAGGCAAGATTGACTCCTGTTGCATTGAGCGGATTGGCTTTGTTTAATACCGGGGTCTATGGTAAGGAGTTTTTCTGGAGCAAAAATAGTCCATTTCAGTGAATTGAGAAGTGCATGTATGCTTGTGAATGCTAAAGAGTTGAGTTGGTGGAGACCCGAAATGAACGGTTGGGTTAATCAGTTGGATGATTAGATCGATCGCATTATAGCGAGATCTAGCATTGAGTCTAGTTTGCTGAATTGAATTAAATAAATTGAGCTGAACTATTCGAGTTAAATAGATTAAGTTAATAAATTCATTAAGTTGATGAATCGAACTGTATCGCTTTAGAATAAGTAGTTTGCCCCTAGATGGTCTACTCGTATAGTCTATTAGACAAGTAATGAATGTATGTATATTCTTCTATAAACTAAAGTTTTCAATCCCATTTTAAAGGTAACAAATCATTCTCGTTACAATACCTCTTGATATCTGTATCATCGTATAACTCAATGAATTGTTGATCCATTGGTCTCTCTTTGGGCGCAGCGAATTTCCTATACTCGTCAAATATAATTGTCTTTGACCAATTCTGCAATCTTCGAATCACACCAACTAGACAACCCGTCCGATGCTTGCCCCGGTTGCAATGAATCAAAATAGGCTGGTTTTCGGGATTTAAAACAATCTTGATTGCTTCTGTGATTAGCTCCGATGATATCTTAACAAACGGCTCCTTGTTCCCCGACATCCCCAACTGGAACAACTTAATGTTTTCACTCTTCAAGAATTCTGATTGCAGATGGGGATAGTCTTCAGGAATCAAGCACAAGATGGATTTCAATTTTAGTTTCCTGAGGAATGGGAAATTGCTAGGTTGGGGAAACGAGGATCGGTAGATCTTGTTTATGACAAGGGAGAAATTCTCCGGCGGCGTAAGCGATATCGACTCTTTGTAGTTTCGTTGCTGATCTGTTTGTTGTTGTTGCTCTTGCTGTAGGCTTTCTCTCTGGCTTTCCGCCTGTATGTCATTTTGTAAACTCACGTCCAACTTGTCATCCACGTCCTCGTCGTATTCGTACTCGCGCTCGTTCTCTTCCTCTGTCGTGGTGAAGTTGCCTTCTTCCAACTTCAATTGGTCTAGCTTCGATCGTATTAACTTATTATCCTCATATATTATATCCTGTGCTGGTGGAGTTATGTAGTTTGTGATTATGTCTAGTTCGAATTTGTCTCTCGGTATCGACGGTGGTTTTTTTGCATATTCCATATCTTCATCCATTTGAAATGGACCTTCCGTGAACTCTGTCATACTCAAATAACAGAATGCGGACGTGGTGCTTGTTTGGAAAATTCCCCTATTTGCCTATACGCTTTTTGCTTTACGTTCCTTTTGTTTGTTTTTTTTCGGTGATGCTTCGTTGCACAGGTATGTATCAATGAATTCTCACGCGGGTGGGTGTTGCTCTAGTGTTTGATTGTATATCTATTGGTTAAGAATATATACATATAGTTATATCTTGTTCATTGCATTCTCTCTGTAATCAAGATTTCAAGTTCCGGGATAAGAAAATTTATTACAATCGCAACAATCACCAACCGACAACGACAATAGGCACACTCACACTAACACAAGAGTTAAAAAAAAATGCGACAATGTCGGACTCATTCTCGAACCAGAAGCATCTCACTTTTCAGAGACATCGATTTTTTTTTCTTTTAAGATGCAAAAGAATAGACCAAGGTTGTTACACCAGATTCATCACTACGAAATGGCAAAGCAAGTCAAGAGAAGGTCAAAGGTAGTAGACGTTCACGATCAGCAAAACCGGTTCAGTAAACGAGGAAGATCAGAGTTAAGAACTGTAACTAGAACTGCTGCAAGGAAACAGCAGAATCAAAATCAGAGTTCCATTGAGGATAATCTGCAACTTGGAATTGAGCGTGACGACGACTACCACGAGTCTGATACAATTGAGGATGGACCCGGTGGTGATGAAGTGGAGGACGAAATGGATCGTGGGGGACGTGCTTATTCTGCGTTGCTAACTTTGTTGAAGGCTGATCATAGGGAAACAAAGAAGCCTGTAGATGATCAGGAAAGAGCAGAGAGACAAGTGAATACACAAACCGAAGCAGAAAACGAAGGCGAGGAAGAAGATGCAAAGGATGAAGTTGCCGGGGTGAACATGGACGAAGAAGAGGGCAAGGATGCGGATGAGGAAGAAGACGTTTTGGTTTCAGATGATGAGGACTCACCCAAGGGTTTAGCTAGTGATCCATTCGAAGTGCACTTTAATCATCCAAGCGAAGAATACTTAGCCAAACAGGAAAATCTAATTAAGGATAATGTTAAATGGACCATTGCAGAGAAACATACGTATGATGATTTGGCAATAAGCTCAGTTACATTATTACCTCCGGGAAGCCCCATTGAACCACCGCTTCTAAGCAAATCCAGGCTTAGAGATTACTCAATCAAGAAAAGAGTCCTTGATGTGTACGAACAAGAATTTGGAACGGAAATAACCCCATTAGATTCAGCATTACTCAACTCCATAATAAACTATCGTGATGTGAATTACCAGTTTAAGACCTTCAAGAATAAATCGTATAGAAAATTGTACATTCTACATGCATTAAACCATATCTACAAGACTCGAGATAGGATATTGAAAAACACGGCGAAATTACATGCATCAAAGGAAATTGGGGAGGACTTGGAATTAAGAGACCAAGGATTCACGCGTCCCAAGATTTTGATCTTGTTACCTACTAGAGATGCATGTAATGAAGTAGTTGAACAATTGATAAAATTATCGGGAACTGATCAACAAGAGAATAGAAAGAAGTTTAAAGCACAGTTTTACACAAAAGAAACACCAAGGACTAATAAACCTGACGACTTCATTGATGCGTTTAAAGGTAATAATAACGATTTTTTCTGTATTGGATTGAAATTAACTCGTAAATCCCTAAAATTATATTCTTCATTTTATTCATCGGATATCATACTAGCATCACCTATAGGATTATCAATGATATTGGAGAACCCTGATAAGAAAAAAAGACAATATGATTTTATATCCTCAATTGAAGTTTTAATTGTAGATAAATCTAATCAAATCGAGATGCAAAATTGGGACCATGTAAATACCGTAATGAAGTATTTGAACAAAGTGCCTAAAGAATTTCATGATGCTGATTTCAGTAGGGTCCGAATGTGGTCTATTAATGACCAAGCTAGACTACTCAGACAAACGTTGGTATTTTGTGAGTATATGACACCTAGTATCAACAATTTGATCTCGAGTAAATCTTTTAATCTATCAGGAAAAGTCAAATTCAAGCCCGTGATCAATTCAGAGAAAAGTATCATGAATTCCATTGGATTGAAAATTAAACAAATTTTCCAAAGATTCGATAGCCAATCACCAAGGGAAGACCCAGATGCCAGGTTCAGGTTCTTTATAAACTCCATATTGCCATCCCTAATGAAGACTTCCTCGTACGATGACGGCATAATGATTTTCATCCCGTCCTATTTCGACTACCTCAGAGTTAAGAATTATTTTAACACATCCACCAAATTCACATTTGGTGCCATCGATGAATATAGCTCACAATCCAAACTATCTAAAGCGAGGCACGAATTTTCCACGGGGAAGATAAAGATATTACTATACACGGAAAGATTACATTATTTCAGAAGATATGAAATCACTGGCGTCAAAACATTGATCATGTATGCACCACCCTCAAATCCCGTTTTCTATAAGGAGTTGATTCGGTACATTGGCAAATCGGTGTTTAGAGAAGAATGTGACCTCAACCTTGCCCTTGTCAAGATCTTGTTTTCAAAATGGGACGCTACAATACTAGAAAGGATAGTCGGCAATGAACGAGCACCAGTATTGTGTAATTCAATGAACGAATTGTACGAATTTAGGTAACACATGTATAGATTAAACATATATATATTGGTATTTTCAATTTCAGGAACGCAAGGTATTGAATGCCATAATAAAACAGCCAATGGCAACATAGGGACTTAATCTTTCACCGATTCTAGCGAATTTGTAGAATACACTCAACATACCAGATTTTCTATTATCTAAAATTGCTGGTGCCACGGAATGAACGTAAGTGCATGTACATATCAATAGTAGTATCACTTGTAATAATGATTGGAAATTAAATAACGCAGACTTGGTATCAGTTAGTGGTGAGGTTTAGAAACCAGATGCAAGTTGAACGAACTTACCATATGTATGAATAATAAAGAGTGTTTGTCTCGATGGTTATTATTTTTGAAGCGTTTTTTTTTCTGCCTTACCAATCCTAATTCCAAATATGAATAAAAGAGGCTTCCTTTACATAATACAGAGGAAATATCATGATTGAATCAAATATAATCATTTATAATACATATACATATATATATGTTCTAAGAACTTGCTATTTATTGCACATCATATTATCAACTCTGTCAGGAACATCAAATTTTCCGGCAATAACTTCATAAAATTGTAGTTTTGAATTACCCCTGGGTTCACCCTTCTTAAAATAGTCTTCAAATTTGCTCACATTTTCAAATACAAAAGAATCAAACATTTTACCCTCGGCGCCGCCAAACACTCGCAACAATTCAGACCATTTCCAAGCACCGTTGATATCGTTATATGATCTTGTAGGACCTTTAATTTTACGTTCGATTGTGTACCCATCATTATTAATCAAATATATTTTGGGCATATTGGGCAACTCCTTCTGATACCGGACGTAACTGGATAACTCTTGTGCTGTCATCTGTGCCGCTCCGTCACCTTGCACAACAATGATTCTTCTATTGGAACCAAGATCATTTACAGCCATGGTGGCCCCAAAAGTAGCTGGAACAGCGTATCCAATTGATCCATAGAAATTGGATGCCAATAATTCAACACCTGCAGGAAACTTCAAGTCAGGTAACGCAAATGCAAATGACATGGTTTCCATAATAAATAAATCATTAGGTTCAAGGATTTTATTGAAATGATCAATTAATCTGCTTTGTGGAATGTATTCAGAGTCAACTTCCGATGGTTTGTGATTTCTAGGTGGATGGAATTGGTAGTTGGATGATGATGATGAGGCTGTGATTTTGGAAATGTCCAACGCTTCGATTAAGGAATCAAGTAGATCTCCAATGGTAAATAATCGTTCTCCATCGCTCTGCTTAATGTGGTAAAATTGATGGTTGATCTTGACATAATCTGGATGAACAACTATACATTTGTCAATATGTGAAAAATTTGATGAATATCCTCCTGTGCTCATTTCGTTATGGAAAAAGCCTAAAGCCATCATGAAATCAGAAGTTTCCAACAAACGTTGAACTTTTGCATCGGATGAACCAGCGCCATTGTATACACCGACAAAATTCTCCTTACTCTCATTAACATTTCTTGCAGTATGTGAAGTAAAAAGCTTGACTGATTCGGGCAATTTATTGATGAATCTGTCAAGCTTATCTTGATAACCAAATCTGGTAGTTAAACAGTCTGAAAATACAGAAGGATTCTTGGATTGATAAAGATCGTTCAATATATTCTTCGTTATATCGTGCAAAACTTCAGTTGCTGTTGCTGATCCTTTATATTTTGAAGCAACATTAAAGGTATTCGTAAACAACTTGCTGGATGGTAACATCAAATTAGGAACATCATGAGGAATAAATAAATATCCTGGTCTTGATTCTTGAATAATGGTTTTTAAAACACGATCAATTTTTTTAATATTTGCCTCCATGTCAAAATCTAAAGATTCTTGCACCACCGAAATGCCTTCAACCATTGTTTTATATACATCATGATTTGGTGATTTTAAAGAGTCGTGATTTGGAACTAAATGATGGATGTTCTTGACATTATCTTTAGCTTCCTCTTTAGTTTTCAATGAAGTAGTGCCTACAATATGTAAAACAGGACTATATTCGGCAAAAGCACCAGCAATGCCATTGATAGCTGACAATTCACCGACTCCAAAAGTAGAAATAAATACTGATAATCCCCCGATAGCCTTAGAGTATCCGTCAGCAGCATAAGCACCATTTAACTCATTACATGTATTGACCAATTTTATTTGTCTGTTAGTAATCAATGGTGAATAAATATGCTCCAAAAAATCAACATTGAAATCTCCTGGGATACCAAATATAGATTTCAATTTTGGATTGGCTTGAGATATTCTGTAGAAAATGTATTCCCCAAGATATATCTCATTTGGAATATGTATTGGTGACACAATTCGCGAATTCGAATGTACTGGAGTTGTTGCAATTTCTTCTTGAACGGGTGTCATATTAGTTGATTGATTAATTGATTGAAAGCAATGGATTGGAATTGAAAATGGACTCCAAAAGTTCTTTCCAAGAATATTTATAACCTAAACTCTACATAATAGGGAGATTCCCATACCCCTGTACTTTCACGTACAATATGTATGTACGTATGCCCTTTTTTTTGCAACACCTGTGTTTAACTTTTGCTTGACTGCGTATAATACTGAATAAACAAGAATACTGTATACATGGACTTTGAAAAAAATCGCTTATTGGCGGTAAAAGACGGTTGGGGTTAACCGTCGGTCGGTATCGTGATGGTAATTGTGGTGTATCTGCCTTCGATCGGAGTATACTTGCTTAACATATACGCCACTCCTCACGCTAAAAGGATTATTTGAATTAGCAAGAATAGCCATAACATTCTGTTTCTTTCTTTAGATTGTTTAGTGATGAAACCACATGGGTGAATTGGTAGACTGTAGTTCGATGAACCACTAAATATAGTCCTTGTCCTTAGCCGTGTACAGAATCACATCGACTGAAGTAATAAGCTTTCTAGGTTACTATCTGTCCAACCAAATAATACACGAAGCCGGAGTCTTGTTTTTGGAATGTTTGGCTTTAGTGGTACAAATACACTACGAGACAAATTTATCTCGGTTAATGAAGGCATACACTTCTAGTTTTTCGATTAAACACACTCTCTAAAAAGACCTACACATAGGTTTCCTGTAAATTAAACCTAGTATAATCATTAAGGGGCTTAAGATTGGAGTGATTATTGTTTCTTGCCTGGTTACTGTATGGCAAAAGTTTAGAGTGGCTTCCATTTGAAAATCTTTTTTCCGTTTTCGACGCCCTAACGAATAGCGGGTATTGCCTGGGTACTTCGCGAACTCCCATCGATTGCGGTGTTAGGTTTGATGATCGTCGCACACGAAATGATATATAATTTATAAAAGAGTCTCAAGAATAACAATAAAGATACTCAAACAAAGGAAGTTTATGCTCGAGTTCTCTTTAAGCCCATCCAATTCATTTTTCATAGTAACCCTCGTTCCCCTTGGCTTACCAATATTTTTTACCACTTCTTAAGGTGTATTATCTGCCATTGCAGGAACTCCATAGAGACAAAGTATATTGGGCCTGTACTGTGTTCAATTTCTGTGGTTAAATTCTTTTCAATGGTTGGTTCACCTTCTTTGAAATTGACATGACCTAACTGAAACTTAATAGCGAATTTAATACTTTCAGGCTACGGTTTATCAATCAATTCTTTGCTGGTTGCACAAATTGCTGGTTCATCATCAAATGAGACTATCTCTGAAATTCTGCTTATTGCTGTTCTATCATATTCATTAGCAAAAATAACTTTGCTGATGTTCTTGATTCTAATTTCTCAAAATATGCATTTGTGTCTGGTTTGATGTTAAATATTGTACCTTCGACATTATGAAACTTTCCGAACTCATATAATACGTCTAACGGATAGAACGATATTCTCTAATAGTCAGTGCAATTTTACCATCTAATGAGAATCTTTATTTGATTTCCTAGCCAAAGAATATGCTTCAGAAATAATGCTCGGAGCACCATTCGTGACCCAAATATTTAATGGATCCAAATTCCAATCGGAAATAAAACAGCTAAATGATTTGGAAATAAATTTGATTGGTTATAACAAATTTAGGAGGAATGTTGCAAGATATTGCTACGAACCAAAATTAAAAGCCCACATTATATGATCCGTTATCGTGTTCGGTTAGCAGAATAGGAACTTGCAGTTACCGAACCAGAGTTTTTTTGCAACAAATCCGTTTTTTTACTGCTACACTAGGTAGACAATGAGAATTTGATTAACTACAAAAAGCAACAAAATGGAACATACGATAGATGTAACCAAACAGATTTAACTCAAACCTCGATTGTTTTAAACCATATTCAAATATTGTTTTACTAATGAGCCCATTCTTATTTTTCTAAATAAGCACGTCAGCTTTGAACCAAAATATTCAAGAATGAAGAAACATGACCCGATATGTTTGAAAACTTGTTTTCAGTTTATTTAATAATTCTACCTATTTAACAAACATCTCAGTATCTGCGTCAAATTGTTTGTCAAATTAATCTTACGCTTCTTGTGACATGCTTTAAGGAATTTATTTGTTTAAGTTTTTATTCATCTTGTTTTGATTTTCTGTCAATAACTTACATATTGAAAGATAATAATCTAAAGGATTGTCTTAATTGTAAATCTCATGTATATTTATTATTCGCCAAACAGAATTTCACTCTCGATGCAATATATCTTTAAGTTATAAAAATGCTGTCGGCAAAGGTGGATTACAATGAATCATCGATGTATCGTTCGATACAGCACTCACAGTTGTCGCTACCAATCCGTACATTGTTTCTGATACTTCTAAACAAATATGAGATGTAATTCAATAGCTTTAATTAAACAGGTTATGGATTGCGTCGCGCAGAATTCTGTAACAATCGCTAAATTCACCCAGTAAATCTAGCAACTTTAGCCATCTCTCACATGAAAATCTGAATTACGATGAAGAATGCTTCGTACAAAAAATAGAATAACGGGAATTCAACTAGTCTTCTAAGAAGCATGCAGATTGAAATAGGTATAAGTTTTGATAATAATATACTCCGATGCTCCGATGCAAATGCATCAATTCGTTTCTTAGATCTTCCATTTATCTATCTAAACAAAACTAAATTCTTGTTGCAAAATGTTCATGAATACGTGAAACCCAACAATTGCAAAAACAAGAAACCAAAGCGGCAAAAAATCTCTCTGCTCTAAGACTTTAGAAGAATCAGAAAATATATTATATAAAAGGCTGAAATGAGCAAATCACAATTCAATTGCTACTAAAATCTGTAGGGCAACCGTGGAACTAGATTCAATTCGCGAGGTGGTAAAATCAATCAATCGCGAGAAGTTTTGAAGCAAATAGAAAGCCCAGACTAACATCAAAGTTTTGCCTGATTGTGACCATAAAGTAAATTTTAAGGTCTGCTTCTATATGAAGAAGGAACATAAACATTTGAAATCTCTGTATTCGGAAGTTTTAGTAATCCCCTAGATTCTTTCATTGTTGGTAAATCTACAGCACAAAGCTAATGTCGACTAAGCACCCGTAAGAGAAACAATACTCTGTTTAAATTCCTTGTGAGAACATAAATATAGTTGTTCTATATCATTCATTGTTTGCAAATATAGGTTCCAACAGTGGTAAGGTAAGCATTTATTTGTAAATATAGCTCGGCTGACGACCGCAGTATGCAAGTTACTGAAATGAATAAGAATCAATAATTACATTGTAAAGAAAAAACAGAAGATCAAAATAATACAAAAATAGCTTGATTATTAGTAATTATATTTGTATCTATAAAGTCTTAATAAAAGCCTAATTAGAAGCGGTTTCGTCTATCGGCTTCTCCGAGTCCATCATTGCAGAATTGTAAAGCACAATTCCATTTTCTCTAGCATTGGCTCTCTCTTGTCTCTTATAAAACCAAAGTACAACAAACGTCCATATAGACAATGCAAAGCCACTCGTTGCAGTAAATGAATAACCTTTCAAAAATCTCGGAGCTTCAACAGTTTTCCAAACGAGCACTGCTATCCAAGCAGTTGATTGTTGAGCTAATATATTCATTGATACCAATATCACTTGCCTTTGACGAATATCTTTACGGCATATATCACCTTGCCATGAATATAAAACAGGCGCCATTGCCCAACCAAAATATTGCAAACACCAGGCAAACCATTTAGCTCCTTCAGGAATATTCCAAACTGCTAATAATATATTACCTAAAACGTTGAATACCTGCGAAAACAATATTGCTCCCCATCGACTATTAAACATATCTGCAAAGCTGCAAGTCAATATTAGCCAAATAAGACCCAAAGCAGGAGTTAACGCGGTATAATCTTGTAATTGACCTGGATTGAATCTTGGTGAACCATCCTCATTAGTAAGTGTCTTCAACCATAAGGCATAAGCACCAGAGGAACCATTGGAGTTATTCCAACAGAGAATGTTCCATAAACCTAATACATAGAACTGCCATGATGTGAAGATGCTTTTCCAAATCTCCAAATTGAAGAAGTGTTTAGTTGCATTTTCTCTGGGTTTGGCATTTTTTTGATCCTTCTTCATTCTTCTTCTTGCAATTCTAATATCTTCATCAGATAAGAAAATACTGTAACAATCTTCCGGTGTACCAGGGATCATATAAAACCCAAGAACTCCCACAATGACAGAAATGATACCATCCATTATAAAGATCCATTGCCACGGTGCATGACCATTAATTCCGCCCATATGTCTTTCGATTGCACCTGATAATAAACCAGAAGTTAATATTCCAAGATATTGTCCAAGGTAATAAAACCCAGCCCTACGGGAAATCTCACCTGTACTACCTTTAAACCAAGATGCAAATAATGCATGATATGCAATGTATGACGGAGCTTCAAAGGCACCAATGAAAAATCTTATAGCTTTAAGACCTTTAACGTCATGAACTTGTGATAAGCAAACAGTAAGAATTGACCAGCATATATCTAAAGTAGGTAGAATATAATTCAATGGCAAAGCATATAGTATATACATGAATGGTAATTGAAAAACAATGTTACCCACCGAAAACATAACTTGCGTATTAACGAAATCATTGCCTTGCATATTAATAGCTTCTTTTAATCCCCCAATATAAGCATTTGTTAAATTTGTTTGATCTAAATATTTAACCCAATATGCCATTAATGAGTAGAAGGTAAGTAACAAATCAATTTTAAGTATAACTCTACGTTCTTCTGGAGTATCATCATCGTGAAACCACTTGTACCATTTACGATGAGATTTGGTCTCAGCATTAACTCTATACTCGTATTCATCAAAAAACTTCCACCATGGACGGTTCGCTTCGTCTCTATATTCGATTTTGTCGTTTGCATTAACCTCTATCTCCTTGACCTGCTTGAAATCAGCTTTCTCCGTACTATCAATTGTTTCGCTCGAAATGTTTGTCTCGGAGGTGTCTATGAAATTGCCAAATTCGTCTTCATCAACGATTCTTCTAACTGGAATAAAACCCCATTTCAATCTCTTAAAGGGAACGATAATAAAAGACATCTTTTGCTGGTGAATTATGCTAAACAAGGGAAAAAGAAATGGGTGGAATTGGCTGCTATTTGTATTCATTTGATCTCATAGCAGATTGCAGCATAAAGTTCGAAGTCATTTTGTGAGCTTTTCAGGTGTGGCTCTACAATCATTACATTTACCTGCTAAACCACACAACTTCCATTTATCTCGTCTCTTTCTTATCTTTCTGAAGTAATTCGTAGTAGCTTATCCCACTTCTTATTTCTCTCTGCTTTCTTGATTGAAAAGCATCCAGATATTGATTTAGACTGATCTTTCCGGAGTAAATCTCAGCACTTTTCAAGCCAGAAATAAGATGAGTCAACAATGTTTGTGTAAGTTTTCGTATTTGATGGATACTTTTTTTTTTGCAAGTTGCAATTGCACGTGAATTCGGAAATTGAATTAAATATGCCGTGGAGCGTTTAAGCGCCTTTATATTTCGATTGATAAAGATATAAGATCCAATAACAAAGAGATTCTGCGTTGAGGTTAAAAATTAGGAAATCCGGGGAGAATAAGAGCATATAAATTTGGAACCACAATTGGACTGAAATAGAGCTCCAATTTAATATTTGTTTTATAATTCTTAGGTTTGTTTCAGTTTTGACTTCTTCAGTGTATTTTTGTTGAATTGAGTACGCATCGCTATTCTCTGAATTGGAAGCAGCAAAGCCATTTTCTCTGGCATTAGTTTGCTCCAGTTTCTTATCTTACAATACCATAGGACTACAATTGCCCAAGTTACTAATGCAAGAGCATTTGATGTAGTAACTGAATAGCCTTTCAAAAATCTTGGAGCATCCACAGTTTTCCAGTCGGTTATACTGTTGACAATTGAGCGACCATGCTCATGCATAGTAATATAACTTGCCCTTTTTCAGATCTGCACGACAAATGTCACCTTGTAAGCAGTATAATACCGGAGAGAGTGCCCAACTGAAATACTAAGCAAATCAATCCCAATGCCTATGTCAAAGTAGTAATCTTGTAATTGACCACGTCCAAATCGAAATGATCCATCATCTACAGACAACGGTTTTAAACATAGCATATATGCGCCTGACGTCCCATTAGTATTATCCCACAAAAAGATGCGTCAAATTGTCAAAATATAAAAATCTCATGTTGTAAAAATCGACTTCCATACTTTTGGATTGAAGAAATATCTGGGAGCATTAATTCTTGGTTTCTTTTGATCCTTCCTCGTTCTTCTGCTTGCAATTCTTTCAACATTGATTAATTATATACTGTAACAATGTACCGGCAAGCATATAGAGACCATTTTACTCCAACAATGATAGAAATAAAATTATAAAGATCCATTATCATGGAGCATGACCACTACTTCGATTTTCGATTACGCGTTATAAAAAGACAGAAGGCAAAATACCAAGATGCTGACCAAGATGGAAAATCCCAGCTCCACTAGCAATTTCACCAGTACTTTCTCTAAACAATGAAGCTAACATAAAAAGATACGCGACATGAAATGGGGCATCATATCCTCCAAGAAATTTTCTTTCAAAGCAGCACCATGTACTTGCGACACGCAAATTGTCAAACAGACCGGCATATGTTCAAAGCTGGCATCAAAGTTTAAGTGAGAATTGCACATTATGGTGGTTGGAACATAACGCCACTAGCAGTACACATAACTTGAGCATCGACAATATCGTTCCCTTTCATATTTAGAGCCTCTTCAAACCACCGACATGGGAAATTGTCAAATTTATCTGGTCTTGAAATGACTCAGTGTGCCAATAAAGAATTAAATGAAAGAAACAAGTCAATATGCTTACGTTCTTCGGGTGTATCACCGTCATTAGGAACCATTTGTACTAATTCGCAGTTAGATTTTCTCTTGGAATCTACTCCATAGTCATATATATCAAAAAATCCACCAAGGATGCTTTTATTGTTTATAATAACAAGTGGAGTGAATTGTGGCAGATCTAAATCGTTTAATTGCATTTTCCAATACTTATCAGCAGTGACCATCTTGCATTACGCATACCGAATGAATTATTATTCCAATTGCTCTTTGTACTATAGAGTAGAATTACGTAGTTGTATCGTGTACTATCCCGCCAGTTATAATTATTTTACAAAAAAAATCTGAAATCTATTAACTTAAAGAAGTTGATAAAACTGGTTGTTATTTCACACAGTTCATTAAGCGACGGGCTGCCGAAAAGAAATCAAAAAGATTCATACGGAAGGTTTTTTCACATATGCATAGCTTTTTTTGCATAATCCTTTAGTAGTTTGATGTTTCAAATCTGTCATAAATTTGGTGCAGTTCGTTTTTGAACCTTATTTTCTGTGTAAGCATGTAACGTAGATGAAGATGTAATTGTTGAATTGTTATCGACCAACTTTGCAGTTAAACCAACCTTTAGTAGATATCGATAAATGATGCAAAATTTAGTGATCTATAAAGATCCTGGTATGCCATTTGGATTTACATCAAGACCAAAATAAATGTCTCATTTATTATCATCACAATCATTTTCTTATAGAAAATATCTCCAATAGCATACGCTAAGAAACGTTATTTGCAACACAATTGTAATGATACTACAAGTGTGTCGTAGACACTTACTCCACACGTAATATTTATGTTCTAAAAATAGGCGAGAACAGGCATTTCTAGAACCAAGAGTGGATCTTTGCTTCCAAGCCATGATTTCAATTAAAACACTCGTAATTACAGTTTTTAAGTAATGCTTGTTTCAAAGTTCTTTAGATAATATTTTCTTCTGTTTGGAACTATGGCTATTGTAAATTATGAGTGGCTTTTCCTGGTATTATCTTCTGTTTTCTCTACATCGTGATATATCATCCACACACGTCATTGATACGGATTGAGTGTAATGAAATTCTATATAAATAAATGACAATAGTCTCGAATTAATTTAATTTTCAACTATCCGTGTGATAAATGAGAGTATTAGCAAAAGTTAGAATAACATTTAAACCACTCGGGAAATCAACCAAGTATGAAATATATCTGGATTCAAAGGTCAAGCACCCTTCACAGCAACAAGATCAGTCGAAAAGAGGCTCTATAATATTCCCAGAAGGAATTTCAGCACAAGAATATGGATTACCTCCAATAAATAATCCAGGGGATGTTGATGCATTGCGTAGATTTGAAGTTATACGATATCTCGTTGGTTTGGATATCAATTACGACGGTGACTTTCTGGAGCTTGAGTTGCGAGATTTGTTGAAAGCTACACTAGAGTTATGTGAAACTTGAGTATCAAAGTTAGTAGAATCTTTTGTCATTAATTTCGCTAAATGTATGATTTATGGTGATAAATCTCTCAAATGTAGTCAATCTCTTCATTTTCTCTTGAAGATTTTGCAACCAATAGTTATTGCTTTCAACTGGACAATAATGTATCGTTTCAAATTATATATATGCAAATCTCCAATCGTTTTCCAGCATCAGCTCAAATTCACATAGTTCCATTTTCTTCGGTGAAAACATCAAGGATTTCTCTACATCATTTCATTTGTGATTGTTATCGCAGAAAAAACTGTGGTGCAATAAAACCAACGAATTCTAACTAAAAGAGATAGCTATGAAAATCATGATCATAAAAGAAGTGTTATCACCTAATGATGAATCGCAGTACCAGATGTCCAGGTTCATAGGATTTTCAAAGTGGCGGCACTATCTTGGTTCAAGTCAGTGTTGTGGAGTCATGCACGTCATTAGCGCTTTCAAGACTCTCTCCCTGACTATCAAAAAACACTGTAAATTTTTTTATTTTTTATTCTTATTTTAACATCATCCTGAAGACCTTTAAGTGTAGAAAAAAAACATCCAACCACTACCATTATCAAATCACAATATATCTTGCCAACCACAATACTACTTAACTACCTAGTTGAAACTCCCCACCTCCTTCAATCAATCACTTAAATTGTATGCGTATAGCATTAAAATCATCATCATTATTTTTTTGTTTTTTACTACCTCATCATCATCAAAATCGTTAAATGGATTATAAATCCTAATGTCCCTACTCGTCAAAACAATAAAGCGATCCATTGCAGCCATATTCTCATCCCTATATCTAGGGCTAATTATACTAACCATCCCACTTGCATTTGATGCTGGTGGTGTTAATTGTGGTTTAGCATTTTCATTAACTACATTAGTTACATATTTTATATTGACGACAATAAGAGTTTTAGCACGAAAGACTAGATATTTTAGATGGATTTCATTGATATATTATTGCCAGCATTTTTTCATACCAAGCTTGTTGACTTATTTTTTAAGTTATTACAGTCATAATCAGGGTAATGCTTCTACATTTAATCCAATTACAATTTGGAAGTTTGTGTTAATTAATTCGACCCCTGTATTTACAATTTTGGAAGGCTTTTGTTCATTATTGTTAATTCAAGCCATTGGGCAAACTGTCAATTGGCTAACTCTTTACAAATCGGATTCTTGGTTAATCATATCATTGATGGGAAGTGGGTTTGTGATTAGTGCAGCTATTTATTTCTTGTATCGTATTTACGTTTTCCCGTTCACAATTGATATGCTTAGCGCATCACTTTTGGGTTCCTTATTGACTTCAACAATGGGATTGGGATTGTTTGGAATCGTAAGTGGTAAAGGTTCTATGATTGAGTCGTCATTAATATTTGCATATATTGTCAGATGCATTTATGAAACTTTCCCCATATTATCAGAAGGTGCATCTCAAGCTTTGACCAACTTATTGACCCAGGCAACTGATAACGTTCGTAAAGAAATTCCCAAGATACCTCCATCAATTTTGAATCCAATTTCAGAAGTTGTACCATTTTTAGCATCTACTTTACCATCATCATTTAAAGGGGTTTGGGAATTTTTAATTATGTCAATACAGAAATTGACTTTACCATTGTTATTCAATTTAGCTTATAGAATTGGGGTTTTTTACGCAGCTACAAAGATTATACCATCATTATATCAATCTGTGTCGTATTCATCAATGACACCACCAAAAACGCCACAACCAAGATCTCGTCAAGCTTCAAATACATCATTGTCAGAATTGACTAATGATGTGCCGAAAGATGTAACCGAGCATGATAGAAGACCTTTGAAAGCAAGAAAATCATTTCACTTGAAACCACCTCATCATCAACCTCCATCGGCTATAATACGGCTCATTTATGCATATGCTCCATGTCTTATCATTGCTGTATATACTCATTTAATGTTATCATATATTGGAGAATTAGGCACTGAATTAAAAATATGGCCTCTTTGGGGTAATTCCGTAAGTCTGATCGTTGTACACCCTTGGAAGTTTTGGAATTGGGTTAATATGGCAACCACTTTGGTACTTTATGCTGCTGAGCTACTGAGTAACGATAATTCTTCTGGTGGTGGTAATAGTTTGACTAGTCATTGGCAAATAGAGTGAGCTTTATGATGTTTAATTTTTTTATTTATTTCTATTTAGTATATGTTTCTAAATATTCACCATTTTTGTTCATACTTGACAAAAATCTATCTTCCTTTTATGTATTTTTCAGAAAATTTGCAAATCTCTTCAGCTTTAATAAACCTGCCATCTTTCCAGACAGTGAATATCAAAGTTGTAACTCAGAGCTTGACTCTATGTTTGCTTGGATATTTCATCATTTGAAAATTTTCAAAAGAAGTAGACCTTTTCTTTCATCAAGTGTAATTTCACATAAATGATAAACTACTTCACCTGAAGTACAAACAAGGATAAAAACCCGGCATATTTGACTATGCAATACTTTCGAAGTTCGGGTTTGAAAAAAATGGGAGGGTGACGTCCATGAAACAAGAGTAAGCTCCATTGAGTTAATCAAATTGATTATTCGTTATGACTTTCGTTCAGGACACAACAAGCCCCAATGTCGAAAAAAATTCAAGTAGACTTGAAGATCACCAAAACAGGAATTATGTACCTGATTGGGAACAATACGGACGAATTTTAAACTATCCGACTTGCAGTACGATATATCCCCTAGGAGTCGAATCAATCTAGAAATGCTCCCAGTTGAGAAAAACAAAAACTTAGTAGAATAAAGTGACGATTGAAAATTCATCATCCCGCTAGAAAATACACACTCACATTGAAAAAGCTTAGTACCAGAGCTTGCCCGAGGGAAGATCAAATTCAAAACGAATTAGTAAAAAGACATTTTCGAGTGTCAAGTTCCAGGGAATTAAAAAATCCAACTACACCAAACCTCCTGAATTCCTTTCTCTACTTTTTGCAAACCATAAACAACCAATTCTTCGCCCCCGTCGTTGGAAATGATACCATACACAAGTTGGAGATAGAACACTATTCGTCCGTCAATGGAATTTATGATATTCCATTACGTTTCCGCTATTGTGACAGGAGACTTTCCCCAAAGCATTATAACGACAAAAGTCCTTTTGTAAGCTTCGATAACAAATCTTTGATCATGGACGTGAAGAAAAGAAGAGTAAACTAAAAGAAAAAAAATTTTCTTTTCACTACTTGATTAAAAGATGAGTATGTGCGTGTACAAAAATCCAATTATCAAGTTCCTATTTACTTTAAAAACCATTCAATCCATGATTCAGGGAATATTCTAGATACTATATCATAACTTCTAGCACCGGAGCCACAATATATCGTCGGTGGATTTCTATTCTTGCTATAGATCAAATCAAACAAAATATGATATAATTCTCGAAGACTTGTGCCTTTTCCGGACGCTCTAATTGGATTAGCTTTGAACTGCGATCGAGCAAAATCACCAGAATATAATTCCTTCATTTCTGAAGTCCAAGATCTGATTTCTGAGTTTATCAAACTTTCGATTCTGGAAGCCGAACCCAATTTTTGATTCAGTATATGTAAATTGCCTAACCTTATTTGTGTGACTGATATCCCATGAGGTGCTAACTCTCTGGTTAATGTTGTAAATAAATTTTTTAGTTCAGTTAGGAATATTGTTTCGGGCCCATGATACGGCATTTTTAAGGAGCTCAAAATGTTTGGACTTATCAATATTAATTTTGAATTCCGCGTGCGGACCAATTGTATCAAACCCAGTGAAAACAACTTCAAATACGTTAATAACCGTCCATTGATCTTAGTCCAAGTTCCAATTCCCACATTCTCAATTGGTCCGACGGGGAAATACAAACTGGGTGCAAATACAACACCTACCAATCTTAAATAATGAGGCTCTGCTCCCTGAAATGGAACAATAGGCACTCTCAACATCTGGCTAAATTTGGAAATGTTGTCTTCCATTGTCTTTGATTCATTGAGGTTGAAATAGTTGATGTCGTCCGTAATTGGGTTCGACTCGATGTATTTCAGATCATGCACGTCTAGTAGCGATAAATATACGATGAATCCCCTTTTCTCAAGGTCTAATGCTATCAATCTCGTTAGCGGTTCCGTAGGAGATCCAATTATCAAAATTACATCACGTCTTGCGCCATTAGCTAGTTTGGGGACCCTACGTTTCAATTTCTCGGGGCTAGTTGTACTTCGCTTATATGCATAAAATATGGAAGCCCCTAGTCCTATGCTTATAATTGATGCATACTTGACTTTGTTTTCAAATATGTTGTTATGTAGTTTCTCCCATGGTGTGGGGCCTGGTGAGAAGGGGGTGGCGGTGGCAATTTCCTTAGTGCTGTTAAAACTGACTACCTTGTCAAAATATTCTGAATTCACGAATTTATCATGTTGCGAGTTTATAAAATCACCAGCTTGATTATAAAAGCGTCTCAATGTTTGGACCGCTGCTTGTACTGGTTCTGCAACCATATTATTGTAGAGAAAAGGATTATTAATACATACGAGAATGTGCGTTTTTTTTCTTTTTCTAGAGATCATCAGTTTTTACAATCAAGATTAATAAATTAATAATAATAAACAAATCGAAGCTATACGAACTCTAAATATTGGAATTGTCTCGTTTAATTATGGTTACTTCTCTTGCAATCATACCATCATCACACCCGTCATCACCCAATATTTTTTCAATATCACGAGGTAAACTGGCGTCGATCCCAGAAATAGGTTGGTGTTGTTTACTGTCTTCTAAAATCACCGAATAATCATCCTTTAAAGTGACAGGAGAAGAATCTGAAGTTCCAGCAGAGTTTAATTTCGCAATTCTAAAGGACATGTTAGTCAAGGTATCATGAGTACTTCCACGGCTTGATTCACGGGATATGAATGATAAACTTGGTGATTGATTGATATGTTGTGTATTGTTTGCGGTTTGTGCCCATAATGAAGTTAATGGTAATGATAATACCACCAACAACAAGGATATATTGATCATTTGGGATCCGGGCGTTGAGCTGATAAAGTAATGAATGAACAACAAGATTGAAGGGATGATTAAAGTTTGAGTTGACATGATTAATAAAACATGAAAACTGTCGAACTGCTTTAAACCAAGGTATCTTCTTGTTCTTATAGCCAAAAATAATTTGAAAACTAATATAATTGACATGATGTTTATGCTTGCTGAAAACAAAATGTTTGGTACATCCCACATTGCACCGCTTGAACTTATTGTTTTACCCTGAGATCCCGCCACATACATTTTATGGGACAATACTGCCAAGTAGATCTGGCCAGCACATGACACCAACGCTAACATGCCGGAAAACATTGCGGCGAAACAACCCCAAATTCTCATGTTTGGAGTTTTGAACATTATGTAGATTTGGTACGTTAATGATGTTTGGATCAATGTGACCAATATAACTTTGAACCCGTTTGCTGCTTCTGAACTGGTGTATGAACTACCATTATAGATCCCCGTGAATGAAAAGCTAATGCTCGACAAATGATTCATCAAGTAATCCAAGTAGCATCCCGATCTAATGATGAAAATCAACAAGATTGAAATGTTCAAATAAAACAAGAATGATTTTTTCAACTTTGCACGATTGATGTGGAATATTCCGAGTAAGAAAATAAACAACATTGAGCAACATCCTATTGAGACCCCCATAATTATAGCATTTTGCATTTGTTGGTTATGAAAATTATCGATTTCATAGAATGGAAGTTGAATAGGCTCATTAATACCTGGTATGGTATAATTGACAATGATATCACCAGAGGAGAATTCTAAGTGGATTTGCTGCTGATCATCCATAATTTGATATCTTCTTTCTCTGACTTACGAAAATGATGATAAAAAAAAGAGAAGGGGACGGGAAAGAAAGGGTCCAAAAAAAGGGCTATATATCTTTTGCAGATCGTAAATTGATCATGATCGTATTTATGATCATGTTCGATTTTGCATCAAAAAAATTACTTTTTTGGGAACTGACAATCTGGTTGCAAAAAAAAAAAGAAATATGCTCAGAGACGAGAGAGAAATTAGATCAATTTAGCAACTGAATTAAGGAGGTAGGTATTGCGAACAGATTAGACATGCCAACAGTAATTGGTTCATTCAGGAAATGTGATTATTTGCTGAGTAGAAGTGTGGAAAAAGTCTGCTTCTGCTCTTGAATGAACGTTGCTATGGGAATAATTTTATGCGTTTAATATGTAAGACTAGAGAGCCAGAGACTCATAAGGTCATTCAGTTTCAAAGCCTGGAACTATCTAAAACAAATCTTGTGCAAAATTTAGCAGCAATATGGGCGGGGTGAAGGTTAATTATACTTTGGTTTAATTAACCTTTTAATTTTACTTGGGACGATAAACTATTTTCAGGCTACTACGGTACTACTGATTTGCCACCAATCATAAAATATTACGATATATTTTTTGCCGATTGTGATTTATTTGAACATTTCTACAACAATGGTTCTAATTGAATTTGATTTGTTTCGTAGTAAGTCTTCCTCTCCTAGTTGAGCAACATACATTCGAATTATCTGCTATACATCTGATTTCCACTTAATTTAGCCCCTTTTATCAATCTTTGTCGTTGCACAAATACGTTCATAAAGATTTCTATGCCCATTAAACCCATTCAATGGTCTCCCCACCCCTGATTCTTTGTCTAGTGACTTCGCAACTAAAATCACCATCTATTACATTTCCAGTTCCAAAGTATTCAAAACTGCTTACGTAATACAATGTGACTCGCATTTCATTCCCAGTTCCTCTCATCTTAATTGCATGACCCATTCTAGAAACCACATTTTCAAAACCACAATTAGCAAACCTGTGCCAGCATACGTCGAAAATCACTCGCTCAATCTCTCTCACTCATTCACTCACTCACTCTCTCATTCACTCACTCACTCACTGTCTCATTCACTCACTCTCCCAATGTTCACACTACTCCAGTTGAAGTTTGTTTTGATTCCTTTCTCATTTTAGTTTTTGTCCTTGCATGTTGTCGTAAATCTTTCTATCCAGATCAACTGAATACTAGGAATTTTGCTCGTAAAATTTGCTTTTCGCTGGCTTATCCATACGAGATTTGACTAAATATATTCGAGAAAAATGTAGCGTGGGGGTGGAGACGGCAGGCAAAAAAAAGGGGATCGATCCTTCCCGTTGTCTGGGTGTCCCAAGCGATTCTGGTCATATGATTGCTGAAATCACAAGCAACAGACTGCTAAATTCAATGACGACAGAAAACTCCTTTGATTCTTGTGGAAAACAAAACGGTTGACTAGAGTTGGGCTGATTGGTGGGCACCCTTTTGTTTGCCGGATAAACTAAAACTACTCCGACGAGGGAAAAAAATGGAAAGAAAAAAAAAAAAGAGGATGTACTGTACGTAGTAACATAACCACACTTGACGTATTCTCCTTGTTCTATTCTCTCTTTTTTATTCTTACTCTTTTTGCGCTCGTAATTGAGTAGCGGGTTTATAACTCCACTGCAGTAACTTTAGTTTTGTGCTTTTCCCATACATTTTTTATCTGATGATGTGGAATTGGATTGCTGAATCCTTCCAAAGATCTGGATGCGTGCTCCTCCTTTTTTTTTCGAGTTTTAATTTGTAGGGTTCTCAACGGTTTTCGAGCGGTAACCGAGCCATACAGCAAATTTGGGAACTTGAAATACACGGAGAACGTTTGTAGTACCGAGTTATACTTGTTTTTATTAATGTGATGCTGACTGTCGCTGTATGCAGTTAGGCAGGGACAATACTGAAACGATTCGAAGACAGAGATTTCCGATCAACAAGATCAAGGGATGATCGAATACTGCTACAACTTGAATTGGTGTGACCATATAGCATTAATACTCTTGACAAATTAAAACAACCAAATCCCCTTGCTAAAGATACATAGTATGTAAATATTTCATTTGGGTTCCACAAAAGGAAAGTACCATTCTCTCCATGCTTAAATGGTGTGATTAAAATGAACTGATTTCGCAAGTGCCAGAAACGTTTCCAAGACCCTCGGCTACGAGATCTAAGCCAAATCTACATTTTGGAGCATTACATACCTTTTTGTCTGTCTGTCCTCGACATCCGATAGCTCGCTAGGTTTCGTAGAAGGTCAATCTCCACAAGCATACGTGAAATCAAATGTCTCCGTTCTTTGTTCTACCCAGTGATTTTCTGCAGTATAATTGACAAGCCATATGTTGCGTCCCAACAAGCTGTGAATCAATGCATAATTAAACTTGTTTCATAAAAAGAAATTAAAAAAACGTTACATCCAAACACCACATAAAAACAGTATGTATAAAGTGTAATGTCAACAATACCCCAAAACTACTCCTCACGAAATTGTTCATCTGTAATACCAAAACAGAAGTGGAGATGAGGTTGGAAATAAAAAATAAAAACAAAACGCACAGTGGGAAGTGAGTAAAGTTGGACAGACAGTTTATAGGTTACTTGCACTGGTAGAGCACGGTAGGGGCAGTAGTTGCGATAAACGGTACAACGGTTTCGATTGCGAATGGTCGTGTCGTGTATAAGTGACCGAAATAATAACAAGTCATGCAGTTTAGTATAAGAAGGAATGAAACAACATAAAACGTTTTCAAGAGAGTTGATTTACCATTTGGTAAGAAAGGACTGAAAATGCCCTTGATTGTGCACTGGTGCTTAAGATCGTAAATTGTTACCCACTATTGTCTACCAAGGTTATCTTGTTGATTGAGAGATGGAAGCGTCGTAGTACAACAATCAAACAGTCAAACAATCAAACGATCAAACGATCAAACAATCAAACAACAAAAAACAATCAAATGGAGATACACTTGCATACTGCATATATGAAGTGATAATACTCATGGTTTATTTTTTAGGATATTATTATTATCAAATTCTTTTTTTTTGAACATTTTACACACCCGAAATGTAGTTTATTTTTAATTCTTATCTTTTTTGTGTGTGCTTTGTTTTGTGTGGTTTTAGTTTTGTGGTTTTCGTTTCTTTGCTTTTTTACGTTTCTCATTGTTGATCTGAAAACCACAACTGCTATTACATCAACCTGTGTATATATAATATGTGTAGTTATATGCCTTGATGTATATATATATATATGTACATGCCAGCATCTTATGAATATTGCATGTACAATATAGATGTTCCATTCTTCGCAATTATAGTTATAGATTGATAGTTTAATAGATTCATTCATCTATCTATCGACTCGTCTATCTACTCATCTATCAAGTCGTCCATCAAGTCGTCTATCGGGTCGTCTATTTGTTATTTAATTACTATAATTATTCTTCATTTGTTATCAACCTTTTCACTAGCTAGTTTTGCACATAATAGAATGGATAATTGTAGAGTAGCAGCTTCAACTACAACGACGGCCACTATAATATCTTCACCAACTACAGCCACAAGGGCCTCTATAATATCTTCACCAACTACAACCACAAAGGCCCCTATAATATCTTCACCAATTACAACATCTGCATTAACTGCAATACCCACTTTAGATGATATTTTAGATATTTCAATGCCTTCCAACGATGATATCAACTTGACAACATTTCTGGAATTTCTTCGAACGATACATTGTCAAGAAAATCTTCAATTTATAATAGATTTAAATAATTATTTGAATTTACATCCCCCAACGCTCAGTTGCTGGCAGCAAATATACCACAAGTATTTATCCAAAGATTCTGAAGATGAAATCAATTTACCTTGTTGTCTTAAAAGTCAATTGAACTCGAATCAAATGCCCGATTTAACATTGCTCATCAAATGTAAAAGATGTATTTATGATGAAATATTGATAAACCTATATCAAGAATTCATCAGAAAAATAAGGAATGAAGAAAGAGGATTATACCGCAGAAATTCAGAGATTGTGTCGCCAAGTACGCTTAGTGTTGTACCACCTTTACAGCGCTTCAAATCTCTATGGTGTGCCAATGCGCATAAAGATGAGACGTGCTGTCCCATCACGAGGGCACAACCATCCACAATAACACCGCCCTTATCCCCGCCGCTAAAGAACAGATATGTTGGATACGATTATTACACCATTCCGTCCAATGACAGTTCAAGTACTGCTACTACTTCTGCCTCTGCCACCAAGGACGATTTGTCGCTTCCCCGAACAAGCAGAAATAACTCAACGAGTAGTTCATCTAGAGGTGGTTCAATAGGATCTATAATGGACTCATCTTTTAATTATCTTACCAAGATGAAGAAATTCAAATTTAGAAGATTTAGTCATGAGTAATAAGATGCATTCTTTTTAATGAGATAATGATTGTTTAGATTTTAGATTTATGCGTTTGGTTTTATAATTGGGAACTGGTTTTTAAATAGAGACAAATACAGGTTAAGCATTTGAATAGTACTGTACGGTCATTGTGGTGAACCGGTGTAATTCACTCTCAGTTGTAGGAGAAGGGTACTGGTGGTAGTGGCAGTAATAGTAGTAGGCAGAGTAGTGGCAGTGGGTTTTCATTCTCGTATCCATTCTAGTATTCATTCCAGCAGTGATAGTGATAGCAGTAGGTGGTAGCAGAAGGCCATATAGTCAAATCTCCCCTATAGCAGACTGTCACATTCTCTGGAGCAGAAAGGCAAGATGGGTTGAAGAGTGTCTAACATCTGGGTGAGGTGATGTAGTGGTTCATACTGTATTACACTACACTACACCACATTGCACTGCGCTGCACTACACCACATTGCACTGCACTGCACTATAAAAGAAAATCAAAACTGCCAATCTTTGATATCCTTTTCTTTCTTTCTTCTTTTCTCCTCCTAAAAGTTTATCAAATCTTCCTTTGTTATTTCTTTCCTTTTTTTTTGCAATAATGAATTTGCTTTCTGAACTGTACAGAGCATTCCAATCAATAGTCAATAAATAACGTAAATCGGATATTAACTGTTAGCGAATAATAATAATTTTCTCATTGCTTAGTTCTTACAGTCGTATGGTGAAGGAAAAGGGAAATAAAATAAAATGGTCGTTCCCTCCCCCTCTTCTCCTCTCTCCTCCTCCTTCTCCTCCTTGTAGGCTCCTTTGACTCTAATGCTGATGTGCCGGAAGTTTTGCAAATCAGGAAAATAAAAGTTACGTAATTATTCTATTTTCATTCCTTTATACAGTTGGAAAACGGCCTTTAGATTTTGGTTCTTTGATTTTCGTTTGCTTGTTTTCCCTCCTGTGCTAAGATTTACTACATTTTTCATTTGATGGTGCTATATTTGGTTCGTGAAGCACTGCTTACACCAACGCTCCCTAGCACTATTTATCTGCTTTGAATTCAGCTCAATGAATGATGTCATTTTGAGATAATATTTATTCTTCTTTTATCATGATCATTTCTCGACTCGATATACTATCACATTGCAATGCAATACGAAACAACTAGGAATTACCGTCTGTGTTGGTGTCTGTGTCTGTGTCTGTATCTGTGGCTCTTTCTACCTTGGAAATTGTACAACTACTTCACCTTTGTTGTTCTTTGATCTTTGATCTTTATTCTTTGTTATTTATCTGTTTAGTTGTCTACCTTTTTACTTTTTTACTTATTTATCTTCTTTTCGGTGGTTTCTTTTCACTAAACAATTGGAAACCGTGCAAAACTTTAATTCAAAGGCCACTCTGAATTTTTCAAAACTCGCATTGTCGTTGCATTGTCGGAGTTCACATTTAAAGTTTTGTATTGTTAAATTTTCACTGTTGTTTCATGTGGGTTTGGCGATTCTTGTCTCTTTCTAAACGGCCTCCGGGGTGACACTTACTACAAATGAAGGTACATAATAAATAGTTGTAGTGGAACCCCTTACTGATTTCCAATTACAGTATAATACTAGAGAGCATTTCAAGGACTGGTTCTGTTAAAAAGCAAACTTAGAAACGTAAAGTTTGCAATCTCCACCTTAGATCTACTGCTCAATTAATTAGTTATGATTTAGTATTGCTCCAGCTTCTTCTACATCACAGTATAAGTTTGTAATCAAGAATACTTATTATCGTAAAATGGTTATCTCTAAATTTGCTAAATTTGGTTCAAAACAATTATGGAAGCTAATTGATTACCGATTTCCGTCAATTATATGGAACCAATTCTAACAAGCGGAATACATCCAGAATTACTTATACTTGACTCGAATGAATAATATATAGTTCAAGTTTACTTTGGGTTCGCAATATGGCCTATCCATGGAGCCATGGAGACATTATCTTAATTTCAATATTATTGTATATTGCTGAGATCGCAATAATTCCAGGCGCTTTGTTTTGTCAATAGCTCACCTTTCCTCGACAACGTTTGTACTAACATTACATCCTCCATATGGTTTTCCCCAAAAACAAAGATCCAATTGAAAAGCTCTGGGTATTGCCTACTGTCATGATATTGTCACCAAGCTTAACCTCAAACAAAGTGACATTCAATGGATTACTCAACACAACTCAATAAAAGAATTGATCTCTCATTGACGTGCAATTTGACTGACTATCACCGCAACCAAGAACAATAATACTAAAGAAATGCATTGGCTTTACGTAGTGGGGTACTGCATACTATATCAACCCATTCCCCCCTTTACTGAGATATCCAACAAGACAAAACAAAGTAACCCCTAGCATCGCCACTCATTTTTTAAGACTTAAAAGATCAAACAATGTCATATACACAATTACCGGATCAACCACCATCATATCCGCCACAAGCAGAAGGAGAAAGCTCGCGACAATTTGGCGATAATATTCCTGATGATTTCAAATATTCTGTGGATGTCGCATCATGCGAATTACCCATTCGACAATTGTTTATTAGAAAAGTATACTCCTTGCTCACTTTACAATTAGTGGCTACTACCCTCGTGGGACTTATCATTCGCACAAACGATCTGATCAAGGTCTGGACGTTGAACAATCCATGGGTCTTGATTGTGTCGGTGCTCGCAGGCATGGGATTCATGATTGGTGCTTTTTTCAAGGCAAGGTCGTACCCCACTAACCTCGTCTTGCTTGGTGGATTCACATTTTTCGAGAGCTTCAGTTTGGGCTTTGCTTGTGCTTTCATCAAGGGCGATATTCTAATCCAAGCCATATTTTTAACGTTGATTATATTTATCGGATTGACCATATTTGCCTTCCAAACAAAGTATGATTTCATAAGCTGGCAAGGAACAGTAGGAATGATATTGTGGGGACTTATCGGGTGGGGGTTCTTAATGATGTTTTTCCCCGGCCTGAAAATGATGGACAATGTTTATTCGCTTATTGGGGCCCTTGTATTTTCTGTCTATATACTTATTGATACTCAACACATTATGAAAACTTGTCATTTGGATGATGAGGTTATTGCTACTATTCAATTATATCTTGATGTCATCAATTTGTTTTTGTTTATCTTGAGAATTTTACATAATAGTAGAGAAGATTAAGTAATTTGCACATGGATTAGTTTATTCTAAAGTAAAATTTTGAGAGTAGAATTTTTTGTATTGGTTTGTAGTAGCATTTTTGCTCAATGATATTTAGAAGTTTATCATATCGCATTATAAACAGGTTATGTACCATCCAACTGGAGTTCAGTGTCAATCAATTTGTACTTCCAGTCATAAAACGGACGGTGGCTATGAACAGAATAAGCCTAATTGTTTCTTCTGGTGTTTAAGTACAGTAAGAAGAGTAATCACGGTAATTTAATCTCTAAACACGAAGTAATCAAAACCTGTTATAAAAGAAATTTTTGTCACATTTCTGCATTGTTTTAGTATCAAACATGCAGTGCTTTTGGAGAAGTCAAACATGCGGTTCAATAAATGTACCTCAAGTTATCTACCAATTTAATAAACTGTCAAATTCTTCTGATTACATGGTAGAGAAATCGAAGAAAGTCGTGTTATAATTCTCTTTTCCGCAAAAACCAGATCACAAAAAAAAACTGCAAAAAGAATCTGCAACAATTTGCCCAGAATGCCAAACCTACTGGAATGAGATTGCATTAGAGAAGTGTATTTAAAAAGTGTGATTGACTTTTGCTCAGGTAATAAAAGTTCTACATTAAATAATGTAAGTGGTATTTTAAATTGACCAACAACGCTACAGACAAACAACAAAGTATTGAAAATCGCTAATAAACGACACAGCTACCAGGATAGGCAGGTTCATAAACCTCATCAACCAAAATTTAATATCTAGTAACGGTATCTGAATTGCTTATTCTCAATATCTGTCATATCCAAAAATTCGAAATTTTGCGGCATTTTGACCATCATTTGATCTCTAATTTCATTTTCTCGTTTACATAACCATCCAATATATAAGGTTAAAGGAACACATAAGCATTGGGTTACCAAAATGACAATTTTGGCAGGATGATATTTCGGTGCACTGTAACTTTGAAATAGTTGCGGTCCAATTATACAAGCTACTGAAAATGCAATCATTATCATGGCACTACGAATGAACTTTTTGGTTGTCCCCGCGGTATTTGCACTAATCCAGGCGTAAATCAACGTGATTGTTGATGATCCACTGAACAACAAATATAATGAAAACAAATTCCCAATCTTGCTGGGTGAGATTATGAGTACGATCGAACCAATTATACTTGGAATGATCATCGATGTGGTGACATACGTATGATAGCCAAATCTGGAAACTAGTTGGGTTGATGTCGTGATGATAATTATGATTAATGCGCCCACTGGCAATTGTAATAATGCAGATTCATAACTGTTGAATCCAAATGATAATGTGATGGTAACACTAAAAGTGCCAATTGCTCCTGTTACAATCTGTGAACATAACGTCAATAATACATAAAGCCAGGTAAATTTATCGTAAAACAATTCAACAATTTGGTGCTTTTTAAACTTGGATGATTTTGTACCTGTTTGGTTGTGTCTAACTACTTCATCTAGTATATACAATTTCTCTTGTTCATTTAAGAACCAAGCGGTATGGACGTTATCCGGAAGAAAGAAGATAAGAAAAATTCCGAACACAACAGTAATCAACCCCATCAAAAGAAATAATATTTGCCATGACCGGAAAGATTTGGTGTGAACATGTTGAAACCCAAATGATAACAACCCACCAATAATAGTAGCAACCCCGGCCATATTTGACCATATCCCCATTCTAGCAACCTGCTGGCTCTTATTATAGTACATCCCACTTATAACAATCAACCCCACTGCCGAACTTGACTCAAATATCCCTAATAACGTACGTACAACCATTAGCGAAGCATAAGTAGAGCACGCTGAGTGACAAGCAACCACAATTCCCCAGAGTATGACGAATAACCCTAATATTTTACCAAGGGGAAATCTCTGTAGACTGTAGGACACAATTGGTTCTCCAAAGATGTAAGAAGCGTAAAATATGGTGGATAAGTTGGCAAATTGGTTACCCACGAGATTTGATTTTATTCCCATTGCAGCCGCATAATTCAACAATGATTTGTCTAAATATTGGAGTAAGTAGATACAACATAGTAACGGAAGAATAATCAAGTCGAGCTTCCGGGTGACTTTACTGGGGTTTATGTGGTGCAATGGTAGGTCCTGATTTTTTTTTTGGCTTATGAATCCTAATGCGTTATCATAGTCTTTAATATCATTTGATGATTCCTCGTCAACCGTTTTTTGAGAAACAGCATCTGCATTTGCATCATCATCCAGCTTATTATTCATACTTGGACGATTTTAAAAATTTTTATCATAATTTAGATTTAGACAAAAATACTTTATTATTTATACTTAATTTAGGCAAGTTTTTTCTTTCTTGTAGGAGTCATGTCGGTAGCATCTGGTTGTTGTATAATCTTCTATTGGTTTTCTTTTTTTTATGCGCTTAAAGGAAACTGGTTCATTTCGTAAATTTACGAGACATAAGACTTGAGATCTATTTTGAAAGAGTAGTTGAAAATGCAAATTCAAATTATCTCCTCACAAATTGTGATAATCCGATAATGAATCTATTTGAAGCAAGCTTTTAATGGTTCCGCACGTCTATCATAAATATATATTATATTTATTCCTTCTCCTCCTCCTCCTCCCTAGCCCAGGCTCTTGGATAGTCCCGCAATCTATCTTTATATTAGAACTATGATGGCAAGCTCTCTGACAAAACAAAAATCTATCCTAAAATGACCAGAGCAATATAATGCATGTAATAATAAAGTGTAATAAATAAAAGCAAAATGGGCCAAAACAATCTAAGGCTACTTTACATTCTCCGGGTGGATCACCAGCGCCAAACCAAAATAAACATGACATATAAAAGTAATTGGGCTGTATCTGTGTAACTAACTATAACTCTACTAAATTGACTTACCAATTGATTGATTTCCTTTAATTGAATATACATTGATTGTTTTTTCTGTATTTAAAGTAGCTAACAAATGTAGAGTATTGTTTCAAAGCAACAAATGTATTGGACTTAACTTCTTCATTGACTTCAGGTCGCTCTTTCGACCTACTTGATTGGATACTTGAAACGCGTCTGATTCTGCCACGGGCGTCTGATTCTGCAACGAAGCTACTCCTTTTCGTTCCAGTTATAGAGCACTAAAGGGCACCGGTAGAGTTTGGAATTTAGTGATCATAGATCTTCTTCAAATCGCTTCGTAGTTCTAATGCACCAGCGAGTTTCATAAGAGACACGGAGACACATTTGCGATTTTGCAAAGAAAAATAGGTACGTTTTGAATGGGACATCTTTTTCAGTCTAATTCATAGCACAACTTTGAATTTTAAATCTAGAAGATGGTGGTTGTTGAACTGACGCTTGATGACGCATTATGCAAACAGCAAACGGCTCCAGCTGACAATAGGTTATAGAGTTGATAAGCATCACTTACCAGAAATAATTCACACGAGAATCAATGATGAATATTATACTCAATTTATAATACAGCCAACTAATCTAATCCAAAACAAATTTGGATATACGGTTTGTGCTTGGGGACGTAATAATCAATGCTGGAGGCGCCAGCTGAAAGATAAAATATATGTAAGCAAAAAGGTCTCGCTGTATGCGAGATGGTTATGCGTGGTATTGTTGAAAAATATTCTGAAGTCAAGCATGTGTCGTTAATCGATGTGACAATTGTCAAAAGCTTCGAGAGGAATTAAAAGATCAATTGGTCAAATTGGAATTGAAAGACAGAGGAAGAGAACCGGAATACTGATATTATACATGTGTTAGACAAATACACCACCATTTCGTATAATTAGTCTAATATGCTAAATAATCATTTTACTTACTCCCATTAACAATATGCACTGAGACCCTTAATTGATTTACTCTTTTAACAACATGTACTGGATCCTTGGTTGGTATTATCGCTATTATCAATGCTGATATCAATTGTTTCCGGTTTGTTGCCGTTACTAGCATTCTCATTATTTGTACTACTATCCTGATTAAAGTCAGGTAATGATTGAGCAATCTTTTTGAATAACAATTTGACATTATGGTTTGCCTTTGTTGAGGTCTCAATAAAAAATTTTGATCCAATTCTAGTATGCAATTGTTCAACGTCTTCTAAGCTAACTTGTCGCTTTTCATTGGCCAAATCCAGTTTATTGCCAACAAGTACTATTATAACATCGTCGCCTCTTTCTAATTTAACGTCTTTAATCCATTTATCCAAATTTTGGAATGATTTTTTATTTGTGATATCATAACATATTACAGCCACATGAGAATCGCGGATATACGAAGGAATTAAAGATCTGAATCTCTCCTGACCCGCTGTATCCCACAACTGTAACCTTATTGTTTTACCTTCTTCAAGATACATTGTTTTGGACAAAAAATCTATCCCTATCGTTGCTGCGTAAGTCTCGTCAAATGTATCATACATGAATCTTGTAATCAATGAAGTTTTCCCGACGCTTTGATCTCCTAGAAATACAATTTTATACTTTTTGAGAATGTTGGTTTTATCTGAACTCATTGTATATATATATATATATATGGATTTATACTTAATTTTGTATTATACTTCCAGTATAATATCGAAGTAGATGCAACCTTGATAGGATTCTGTTGGTCGAAAAATGAAACTTTGTTAATAACCACTGATTGCAAAGCGGCTGTGAGTAATAAAAAAATAATAATAGTAATAATGTAAAGAATGGATTTGCAGATTTTGCAAGTATTATTGATTTGGTTACCTTTGGTGATTTGATTCTGGACAGCAAAATTTTAGATTCTTCTGGTTCGCGTTGTCAGAGGAAAAGCATTTGGTGTTGTAAGCACAGTGCACTAGTGCGGTACAGTACAGCACAATAAAACATCAACAATCTGATTACGTAATATCGGTTTTTAACCAAAGTACACGCCCCAGTGACGGTCACCACTATTATACTATGTTACACTGCACTGTACTGGGCTTCAAAAAATTTTAATTCTTGTGTTTACCCGCCATATACCTCTAGTCGATACCGAGCCCCATCCTCCCACCCCCCATCCTCGATAAGGCACAATGGATGACGCAGAATTGAATGCTATTAGACAAGCTAGATTAGCAGAGCTACTGAAGAATGCAAGTGCCAGTACTGAAACAAAATCCACATCACAAACTGCTGTAGCTTCCGATATGACTGCTGCAATACTTGGAAGAATCTTGGAAACTGAAGCACGAGAGAGATTGAGTCGAGTGAGAATTGTAAGACCAGATAGAGCCCAGGCTGTGGAACAATACGTTTTGAAATTACATTCAATGGGTCAAATTAATCGTAAATTGGCAGAAAAGGATATTGTAGAAATATTAGATGGAATTAGTAGGGATTCTCAACAAAAGCAGACAACCAAAATAACATATAATAGAAAGCATGTTGCTGATGATGACGATGAAGATGATGACTTTTTTGACTAAAAGGTGTTTTCGTGCACTGTATGGTTTAACTTTTATATACTTCCCACCGTAAAATGTCACTTCTCACGTGATTCCTGCATATAGCGCGGTAGATTTTTTGTTTTTGTCCTTTCTGTTTTTTACGTCTGGTTTGTTTACACTTTTAATGTAATCAAAGCTGTAACAACCAGACTTCACCACTACATACAGACAATACACATCAATCCAGCGCATAGACTATTACATATGTCTAACATACAAGTAGTTGTTAGATGCAGAGGGAGAAATCCCCAAGAAGTTGCCGCTAAATCGCCAATAGTACTTGACTTAACAAGTGATAATTATTCGCTAACGGAGCCATATATAACAATAAATCAACCAGTTTCATCATCAGCCACGGGCAAGTCCTCATTGGATTTGCCACTGAAGAGCCAGAGAAAGACTTATAAGTTTGATCAAGTATATGGGTCTCAGGCTGACCAGTCATTGCTATATTCCCAACTAGGGCACCCCCTACTTATGGATTTTTTTGACGGTGTAAATGTAACAATATTGGCTTACGGTCAAACAGGAACCGGGAAAACTTACACGATGTGTGGAATTGACAGTAAAAATATAGAAGCTTCTTGTGAGACGGCGGGCATAATACCAAGGTTATTACAAGAACTTTTTCAAAAATTATCACGTTCCAATACTGATTTTATGGTAAAGATTTCGTACCTCGAGATCTATAATGAGGAATTGGTGGATTTATTACTGAAAAATAATCGAAAACTAAGGATTCTTGAGAAGATAAATAGTGGTTCGAAAAACAAGTCTAAGATGATCACCATTCAAAACTTAACTGAGCACTGTATTAACGACTATAATGAAGGAATGAGTTTTTTGAAAATGGGATTGAACAAAAAGAAAACTGCATCAACAAATCTCAATGAGATGTCATCAAGATCACACACCATTTTCAGCATACAATTATACAAGCAAGGTTCAGATGAATCACTTTATAGAATATCGAAAATGAATCTAGTTGATTTAGCAGGATCAGAAAACATTAGTAGGTCTGGGTCAGTTGTCAAAGAAGCTGGTGGAATCAATCAATCATTGTTGACTTTGGGCAGAGTGATAAATTCCCTTAACGATAAAAAAATGGCTTCTCAGCATATTCCTTATAGAGAATCAAAGCTTACATACATCTTACAAGACTCTTTGGGGGGAAACACAAAGACCACCTTAATTGCGACAGTTTCTCCTGCTCAAATTAATGTGGTTGAGACTTGTTCTACTTTGGATTATGCGTGTAAAGCAAAAAATATTAAAAACTTACCTCAAAATGGGCATGATTCTGCTCTAATATTGAAGAAAACTTTGGTTAAGAATATGGCTCAAGAGTTAAATCAATTGAATTTGGATTTGATTGCAACAAGGAATAAAAATGGCATTTACATGGACCCAGATAATCATCAAAAATTACTTCAAGAAAATGAATCATTAAAGACACAATTAAAAGAAGCAAATTTGAGAATAGAAGTGCTAAGTAGTAAGTGTGAAAAATTGGAGACTTTTAACTCTGAAGGTAGACAAGAAGTAAATAAATTGAAGCTGGAATATGAAAATTGTAAGAATAAATATGAAATTCTTCAACAACAACATAATGAGACTGTTGCTTTGAATGCTACAAAAGATGATACTATAAATTCACTAAATGAAAAATTGCGTAGGGTTTCTGAAAAATCAACTAGTTCCGCAAATTTATTAGTTAATTTATTATCTAATCATTTACATGCTTCAATAAAGTTGCTTGATAGTACAATCAGATTACAAACTGACAATAAATCTATGAACAGGCTATCTCAATTTCAGTCACAATTTAGGTTGAGACTACAATCATATAAGCAAGAGATCGAAAACAAGGCACAAACTTATCAGTCGAATGTCCAAAAAGTGGTGAGTAACGATTTGCAAGATATTGTGACAGCTTTTCAAGATAATTTTGATACTTTGTTAGCATTCCAACAAGAGTTTTACACTAAAACGCGGGACTTTTTTGCAGATTTCAGAATTGCAAATGAGAAATTGTCAGGCTTTTTGCAGGAAGAATGCTTGAATTCTCTGGGAGACCTAATGAATCAAAGGCTTAATAAAGTTCTTGAGAGCAATTTTCCCCCAATTGTCGAAAAATTGAAATCTGTAATGTTTAATGAAATTGAAAGTTCTATGCATAAGGCTATGAGGGATTATAAAGTGGTTATTAAGGAAGAATTATCCAAGGAAAGAAGCAATGTGTTGGCTGCTGAAAATAATTGGAATCATCAGATCAATTCGTTGATTCCTGCCATAGAGAATAGTCTCAAAGACAATAACGATATGTTCAACCAGTCCAAATCAAAGTTTCAAACCTTGAAAAATCAAGAATTAAAGAGCATTGAAAAATTGAAGAACGAAACGTTTGAAATGCCCGAAGAAGAGCCTGGAATATCTCAGTTATATCATATAAGTAAAGAGTTACAGCTGGATAATATCACCGTATCAAATAATTTGAAGGACATCAATACCAATTTAAATAAATTACAACTGTTTGATGCAAAAAATGCATTCGAAATATCACCAATGAAAATAAAAACAGAGCACCAACCACAACTACAATATCCTAAAAGAAGAGCCTTGTCATTGTCACCAGCGAAGGATAAAATTTCGTTACCTTCAAAAATACCTACATTTCCTCGACTGAAAACAACAGTTGCGGACGATCAAAGAAATAAACGAAGAAGAATATTACAACTGGTGGACAATCTTATAAGTTCTTAGTTTCTTAATTTTGTATTAATAGTATATATAGCAAACAGTAACTGTAATAGATTAATAGTATATGAGAATTTAGCTTTGTCAAAAGCTGGTGGTGGTTGTGTTGTGTTATGTATTACGTCGTAAGACTTAATTATGTAACCCTTTTTTGCTCGTAAAAAAGTATTGATTTTGACAGTCCACAGTTTTTGTTCTTTTGACAACCAACTCAATTCACAATCCCTTGATCAATCTATACCCATAGAATACGTAGATGTTGACAAGCAAGACCGTTCAATATTTTATTGGGTACTCGGCCATCTCGGTGGCTCTACTAAGCTGGTCAGTTTATGATTCATTGGCAAAATCTTTCAATTTTGTTATGTTTTTAATTGAGATTACTGATGGCATGAAACTAGGCATATTGCTCAACTTCATTATCTTCTTATTCCTAGTCATAAACAAAACATTGCAGGTATTAATATTTGGGTCTCTTAGGATAATTGAAGTCGAGCATCTTGTTGAAAAATTACCCATATTTGCCATAAATTTATTCTTGAACTTAGCTACCGGTGACAATAATGTAATTTTGAATGTATTTCTTATAGGTTTAGCAATGAGTTCTAAGGTGTTCCATATAATCATGTTGGATAGATTGGATTTTCTCAGTTTGCAAATTGTGAATAAATTGAATGATGAAGATATTACCGTGGATCAAGTGCTACAACATTTCTTGAGACTGATTAGTTTTTGGTTGAACATATTCTTTATAGTATTTGATTTCAGCTTGGCTAAATTCTTGGTTTATGATGTATTCCAGGGAATCAATTCAATCACTTGTTTGTTATTTGGGTTTCAGTTTGCCGTTCAAGGAGTTGAAGCTTCAACTTTTTTTGCTAAATTATTGTTGGGAATTTATGAAATTTTGTTTTATAGATTAAGAAGAAGTGGAAGTGACAGGGCCGAAGCAACTGAAGCGGAAGCACTAGAAACTGAAGTTAGAGAAGACGGAGTAGAAACAACTGTAGTGGAAACAATTGAAACTGACGTTACCGAAGGCGGGGCAGAATCAATTCAAGAGCCATCAGGAAACTTGGGCGAGGCTGATCAAGAGAGCCTCGAAGAGGATGACGATGAGAATGAACTTGTATGGGAAAACAAGCCGTATTACAGTAAAGGAATTGACATTGTTTCTGCAATTTTCACGGCAGTTTCATACTTGTGTTTTACATGTTTACTAACTTTCCATTCCGAACTCTCATTACCATTATCTATGTTGCAAGGAACTTACTCTTCACTAAGAAAAGCTTGGGTACAGATCACGCAGTTATTGGCGTTTGTTGAATCTTCCAAAAGATTAGATACTCAATTACCTAATGCAACAAAAGAAGATTTAGAACTTTCAGATAATTTATGTATTATATGCCGTGAAGATATGTATTCCACCGAAGATTACCAGCGGTTATTTCATAAACCTCAACCATCAAGGAGAAGTCCCAAGAAATTACAATGCAGCCATATATTACATATGGGATGTTTGAAAGAATGGTTGGAAAGATCAGATAGTTGTCCTTTATGTAGAAAAAAAGTATTTGGCGGCGATTCTTCAAGACCACAGCAACAGCAACAAGAACAACAACAACAGCAGCAGCAGCAACAACGGCAGCAGCAACAGCAACAACGGCAGCAGCAGCAACAACAACAGCAATATCAACATCAAAGACAAGAGAATGATGTTGTTCCTGACGCGCAACCGGGTGATATTTCAGTACCTCCAGGAAATCAAGATAATGAGTTTCAAGGGAGTTTAAGAGAAACAAATGACTTGTTGGAGAACACTGCTCAAGAAAACGAGCGTGCAGTGACACCGCAGGATGAACCATCCGAACTAATAGAGGGTTCTTCTAGAAGCCTGGAGCCGACGAGAACAGCAGATGATCATGTATTACAAACCCTTAAGATACCAAGTAATTCAATCCTACCACCAGACTGGGTAATATTGCCGTTAGAAAAATCTGAAGAAGACAATGTTGATTACAAGGTCAATATATCCACTTTTCATCAGGCAGATTTGAAAATAAAAACAAAAAAACCAAATCGGAATATACAAGTTTACAATGTTCCCGAGGAATCGCCGATTTAATTTTACGTTTATTAATGTATATAATGTTACAAAATGAACGATGAGTAGAATGTCAATCTGAATCAAAATCAAAATCAAAATCCATCATTGTTTGACTTGATAATTTTTGGATATTTTGCAGCTTACTTTTTGACGCTTCTGCTTCTGCGCTTGAACCTCTATTGTTGTATAACTCCAAACTATTTCTTCTCATATCAAATGATTGGAATTTATATCCTCCGATTTCATCTTGTTCTTCGAGACTTTCATTAATTTTTTGAGTAACATATGGATCGTTTAAATCCATTGCTTGTGTAGGTGGTATTGAGTCAAGCTCTTCATGATCTAAATCTGGTCTAATGTTATCCCATTTTTCACCCTGAGACTCATCATCGCCTGATTTTCGCTGTGCGGTCTCGTTATCTGAGTCTGAGCTTATGTTGGCCCATTCATCATCACCAGAATAATCTTCCATTTCGTCCTGCGCATCGACTTGGGGCGGTTTCGAGGCTGCGTCAATGGTATTTATGTCTCCTTGGGCAGCATCTGAATCTGAGCTTATATCCGCCCATTCATCTTCATCGAAATCCAATTCACTCTCGTGAGCATGATCATTATCATCATTAGCTTGGGTAGATGTGGCCACAGGCTTTGACTCTGAATCTGAACCGTATAAATTCGAACTAATGTTTGCCCATTCTTCATCAGGATTCTCATCGTCGCTAATATTGGCCCATTCGTCTTCCTCGATATTCATCTCATTCTCACTCTCATCTTTATCACAAGAATTCGTTCTACCATTCGATTCTTTTGTATGTATAGCGTTGTACAATTTCTCCAACTGTGAGTCAATTTCGCCTTTGGGAACATCAAACCCAAACCTTTGACATTTAGCTAAAGTGTCATTAATATTTTGTCTAACCTTGTCCAATTCTAGTGTGACATCATTCTTGGAGCGAAACGGTTGATCCAAGTCACCAAATGCTTCCAACTCAACCTGAGTTTTATAAGCATTGACAATTTTGACACCTTGACATAAATAACACAAAGACATGATGAAATATAGTACTCCCTCCGTGTTATAAGGTGGCTCCAAAATCAATTCATGAATTCTATTTAATACTTGCTCATAATCTTGCTTCGCAAATAAATTCCACAATGAAGTGATTAAATATAAGGGTGTTAATGTCTTTGTACCCGATCTCCAAACTGGTACCATTGTGGACCTGTTACGCCCCGAGCTTTGGGTGGCGTTAACATTGGTAATCATATAAAACGAATTGAGATAGTTGAAAAATCTGTTCGTTTTAAGAAAATTGGATCCCTTGTTCATATTCTGGAGAATTTCTATGCCTAATGGCCAGATTAATCTTATATCAACAATGGGAAATCTTATTAAAAGACTGAAAATTTTGTACGCCAAATCCCAATTTTGTCTCAACATATTCAAATGTATTAGGGTCGTTAGGTTGTTGATATGTTGTCGTTGGACTGATCTTGTTTTAGCTGCCGTCTCCGACGGTAGTAGTTCCAAACCATTGGCCTGGATGAGGAATTGAAATTTAGCGTTTTGGTTTGATTTATCAAAATTCCTTGTGAATTGCTCAAGCTTGTTGGTCATTATGATGTCATATTCCTCATACTTGTCGTTATATGTGTCCCCCTCTGGCGAATTATCCTTCAATAGCTTGCTAATCTTTGATAATAACTTTTCGCTCTCATTTTGATCTCGTAGTTGGTCCTCTAGTTTCTTGTTCAAATTTTTGTTTAATGAGTGCTCATGCCAAATCTCAAAAGTTTCTTCAGGTTTAAGTCTTTTCTTCAATTCATAATGTATTAGTTCCAAAACCTTTTTCTTCGTTTGCGGTTGTCGTAGTTTTCTTTTATTAATCTTTGCTGATTGTTTGTAGATTTGTTCAAATTTTTTCAATTCTACATATTTTGATAGTAGTTGATGTGAAGTTTTGGATGATATTGCATATGGTCCACTATTTTTGAATGTTATATCTTCAAAAAACATTAAGCGTTCTTAATATCGTTATCATATTTCGAAGGTGGTCTTGGATCACAAGAATCTGATTCGGAATTGTGAAGACTTTTTTTTTCTAGTTGAAGAGATGAGAGCTGACAAATGGAATTACAGTAAAATGATGATAGACAAAATAGACAAAAACACCATTCTTCTATTCAATATTATTTTCAATATAAATATTGTTACGACTATTTACAGATTAGAAAAATCAAACTTATGTACTAAAATTCAGTTTCTTTGTAGCACTGTTTAGAACATTCCTGGCATACCACCTCCCATTCCTGGGGCTGGAGCAGCTGGTTGCCCTTTTGGTTGTGGAGCATCAACAATAGCACACTCGGTAGTAGCTAATAATGAAGCAACACCAGAAGCGTCAACTAAACCATTCTTAACAACTTTGAAAGGATCAATGATACCAGCAGCAATCATATCAGTGAATTCTCCCTTTGCAGAATCATAACCTTTGTTGAAGTCAGGTTCATCATAGATTTTACCAACAATTACAGAACCCTCTTCACCAGCATTTTCAATGATTCTTTTAGCTGGTTTTGTGATGGCAGCTTTGATGGCTTCAACCCCCAATTTTTGATCGAAATTGGCAGCTTTTTCTTTAACTTCGTCCAAGATTCTAGAAGCTTTGATTAAAGCAGTACCACCACCAGGTAAAATACCTTCTTGAACAGCAGCCCTGGTAGCATTAAGAGCATCTTCATAACGATCCTTCTTTTCACCAACTTCGACTTCTGAAGAACCACCAACTTTTATAACTGCAACACCACCTGCCAATTTGGCTAATCTTTCTTGTAATTTTTCCTTTTCATATTCGCTGGTTGCTGCATCATTGATAGTAGATTTAATTTGTTCACATCTTGCGGCAAGACTTTCTTGAGTTCCTTCACCATTCAAAACAACAGTATCTTCTTTGGTAACAGTAATGGAACCAGCAGAACCTAACAAATTTACTGTAGCATTTTCTGGTTTGATATCTAATTCCTCAGTGAAAACAGTACCACCGGTTAAAATGGCGATATCACCTAAAGTGTTTTTTCTATTGTCCCCAAAACCTGGAGCTTTGACAGCACAAACTTGAACTTGGCCTCTTAATTTATTCAAGATACAAGCAGCTAAAGCTTCACCATCGATATCTTCGGCAACAATTAATAATGGCCTTCTGCTTTGGTTGGAAATTTCTAATGACGGTAAAATGTCTTGAATGCTAGAAATTTTCTTTTCCGATAACAAAATCAATGGATTTTCAAATTCAACTTTACCAGTCTTTGTGTTGGTGATAAAATATGGCGAGATAAAACCACGATCAAACTTCATACCTTCTGTGACTTCCAACTCATCTTCCAAGGTTTTGCCCTCTCTAACAGTAATAACACCTTCTTTACCAACTTTGTCCATAGCGGTAGCTAACAAATTACCAATGGCTTCATCACCATTGGCAGAGATGGTGGCAACTTGGGCAATCTCTTCGGAGGTAGTAATTTCTTTCTTGTTTTTTTCCAAGAATTCAATGACTGCTTCGACAGCAGCTTGGGATCCTCTTCTTAAATCCATTGGGTTACATCCAGCAGCGACGTTTTTAACAGATTCAGTAAAAATAGATCTACCCAAAACCGTTGCTGAGGTAGTACCATCACCAGCACTTTCATTGGTTTTAGATGCAACTTCTTGTAACAATTTAGCACCCAAATCTTCAAATTTATCTTCCAAAGTAATTGACTTAGCAACTGTAACCCCATCTTTGGTAATCTTTGGCGAACCAAACTGTTGTTCAATTAATACATTACGACCTTTTGGACCCAAAGTAACAGAAACTGCATCAGCCAAAGTGTTTACACCTTTTAAAAGAGCAGCTCTACCTTCAACTCCGAATTTTAATTCCTTATGTAAGCTACGAACAAATGTGGTTGTTGCTTTTTTGAATGACTTTTGGTTAGCTCTCAACATAATTGATCGAATAGGTAGTTGCAGATATACTAGTTGTTGTAGTTAAAATAGGGTTTAAAAAGAAAGAAACTGGAAAATTTATATGGTGGATGGAACTTTACTTGGAGAAAGGAAGTGAAAAATGACGAAAATTTTTCCAGAATATTCTGAGCAATCACGTGAACGATTCTGTCGGGAATTAATATACGAAGGCAAGAAATACGCAAGAAAAAAAAAGTCGGTTGCGAAATGCAACTACTCTCGTGAAAGATAGTTCTAACCAACACTCAAAAGGCTGCTCAGTACAATGGGATTTCCATAAAAGAAGTATAGTAATATAATTCTCATTGGGGGGAGGGGGGATAATCTACTAAACCATTTTATTTCTTTCTAGTAATTTTGTGGCGTGGCAAATCATTTTCTAAAACATTGCAACACATTTGCGGCAACCTCATTAAACCTAAAGATAAAAAATGAAATACAAAACCAATGTTGGAACCACATCAGGCAAATACGCAAGCTATTAAAAGTGTCCAGAACAGCGATGTGTGCATTTTTCTAGGGGTCAAGCAAAATTTGCCGTTTTTCCACTAACTCTACAAATGGGGACTTTTTCTAATTGTTAACCTGTTTAGTTTCACCTATATGACCATATACAGCCATGTGTAAATAAAGACCAAGAAAAGAATAAAAATCGTTAAGCATGCATGTATTTTTGTCTTAAATACCTTTATTTGCTCTGTATCAACCGTTTTATTAAAGCCGAATTGTCATAATAATCATTATTATCAGGTTTGATATTTTCGATATCACCAAATGAACTTATATTAGAGGCACCAGCAAGGGGTGCACCAGCACCAGCATTTTCTTCAAGCCTTTTTGCTTCATCTATTAAGGGCCTTATACAGAGCCAACCAGTTTCAGTTCTGAAATGGCGAGATAATGCATCACTTCTAGCGAATTTTTTTCCACAACCCCATTTTGTAACCCCATCTTGTAGATAACCTTCACATTTGAAGTTCTTGATACCCTGGTGCAACAATTCATGTCGCTTTTTATCGTGGGACCTGGCAAATGTTTTTGGACAATGAGCACAATGAAATGGCTTTTCGGTTGAATGTGTTTTCATATGAGACTTTAAATTGTACGGTTTTTGGAAGACTTTGTTGCAGACAGAACATGGAAAAGACTCTGCTGGTTCTTGTGAATGTGGAGGTGAAAGTATATCTGCTTCTCTCTTCCTTCTTTTGCGTTTTAACGACGGCGAAATTGTATATGAAACCAATGAGGAGTAGTCTATATTTGCTATTGATGACAGTGCCATTTGGAAATTGACCGAAGATGATGGCAAGACTGAACCACTAAGATCTTTTTCGGGTAATGAAACAGGACTCGCAGGATATCTTTGCGGCGAGTTAGCTATTGGCTGTATAATGTTATTGTTACTATTGTAAAGATAATTTGGCACTGGTAATGTGGAATAAGATCGTTGCTGTTGATATTGCTGTGGATATTGCTGTGGATATTGTTGCTGATACCGTTGTTGATAATGTTGGTATTGTTGTAGATACTGTTGTTGTTGCTCTTTTTGTTGGCATGTATTGTATTGTGAGTATTCGAATGCGAGACTAGGCGTAGGTGTTATATTTGAGAAAGCGATATTAGTGGTTGTAGAAGCACCGGGATTAAACAAACCACTGCCATCACTCTGTTGGGAAACAAAAATAGAAGGAAGAGGCTGTTGAACCTGTTGAGTATATTGATGCTGTGGCTGTTGTTGCGACATCAATACTTGTTGAGGCATCTGCTGTGGCATTTGTTTTGTTTCTGGAGTAAAACTATAGCTGTTAAGACCATAATAATATTGCGCAGGAGCATTTGTAGCGTTATAATTGGTCGACATTACTAACATTTGAATGAATAGAAAATAATAAAGCTATATGGTGGTCATATATGCTCAAAGCAAAACGGGTACAAAGAGGAATTTGATCAATGAAGGATGTTTAGGAAAATATCATATTTATATATATATATATGTTGGTGGAATAATAAGGTGGGAAAATCTGTCAATCCGGTCTCTGAATAAAATACACCAACCGCAAAACAACAAGCAATACATGAATTTTTAACTCTACATGCATATATCATGTATCATATACATTGATTTACTGGAAAGGAAATGAACTTTCACTTGGGCTATGTAACAACTGAAGTTTACGAGCAAATCCCTTTCCATGTAGTTTGCACTGTTTTGCACTCAATGCTTTCGATGGTCAAGGGACTAGTAGCTAAGTCAGCTTTATCTTTTTCTCAATACTACATCTCTTCTCCTGATCATGGTTAGAAAAGGTTTTTCATTTGTAATCTAATTGAATAACCAACTCACATCTAAAAGAAAAGCTCTAATGCCTTTGATATCTAAAAATTCTCTCAATCGGTCTTGTTTCTTGTTTTGCCTTTTTTCGTTAAAAAAATTTTTTTCTTCGTTTGTTTCTTGTACTAAAAAAAAGAACTCAATCTAACCAATGAGGTCTCATGATGAGCAAAATCACTATGACGCAACTTCATGAAACTTACAGGATATGCATAACCAACTACTTGATTTAGTTAGTAGTTTGTTGGCTTCCAACTCTTTTCTGTTCAGCCACCACAAAGCTTAGGAATGCCAAGAATAATAATTCAATCTGTCAGATCTCTGCTTTCGCTCTTTCGGTGACTAGAAACAATATTAAAACATGGCTGCTATACATTCCTGGCATTTGAACTACGCCGAACTGGGATTTGGATTTGACATTCTAAACGTGCCACTTTTAGTTATTTCTTCAATGGATGACAACTCTGGAAGGGGACATGTGTCATGATGAGGGAATTTTCTTCCTATACACCCGTTGGGAACTTTTGTTCTTTTTTTTTCTTTCTTTTTTTTTTTTTTCTATTCTTATTTTTGTTTTTATTCTCATATTCAACTATGATTTGATTTATCACATTTCAAGTATAATTTGCTATTAACTACTGTAGAAACGCTTGAGGGCTTTTATCTTTCGGATCGAGAAAGAGAATCATGTTTTTCCGCTCATAACGCTTAAATTACTCGACATGAAATTGAGGGGCAATACAATTAAATGGAATTGAGCAAATTAGGCCCTACGAAACATTGGATGTTATGCAGATTAAAAGGTATAGCCCAAGGCTTCTTTTTTTTTTAAAGTTTTGTACTATTTGGATTCGGGAATGGTTTATAATGAATTCAATTTACTTGGGCTGTAGGATGAAGATAATTCCGTTTTTGTACTGTTTCATTTATTTTGGTTTACTAATAGTATTCAATTTCAGTGTATTTTTTTTTCATTCAGTTACCACCGAGAAAGGCTCTATTAATTCTTATTGTTTCAAACTAGAATTATTATGTAACTGATTAGAAAAAACTCCCTAGCCTTACCAGTCAGAAGAAGCCTTTGAATATTCACATATTTCGCAGTTTAGAAAGATGCTCTTTTGTCAGTGGTTTTGAAGAATAGTAGGGTTTTTCGGGTGTAACAGATTTTTGAAACTTTCACACTAACACTTTCTGAAGACAAGGTTGGAGGGTATATGAAGAATGAGGAACGTGTTTCCTTTAAAACCAAGGGGATAAGATTAGAAGGATAACGTTTATTAATGTGGGGAGCATGTGTATGAAAAGTGGTACTGGCAATGGTTGCAAAATGCTAGAAAGATCTATGCCAAGCAATTCTCTTACTTTATTACCTTAAATTAAACGATCTGCAGCGTGTTTTTGCTTGGTCCTTGATTGAGTAATACAGGGTCGAATGAATTATTGGGATAGTTGGCCAACGGGCCAAACGAAATATTGGTAATATAGACTCAACTCTATTGGCAGATATCGATGACAAGTCAGATCATTCTGTTTTTGAGTGCTTGAGCAAAGGGGCTTGGTGTTGATTTGCCGGGAAGCAGAAGAAAACTCATTTTGCATCCAAACTAAGTCATGACCAACAATTACACGCATTCAAATTTCAATCTTGCGTATAATGCGGATGCTTAGTTTCTACAAATAGCATGATTTCAAATCCCTTAGTGCTTATTTCGATATGCAGCTAAGTAATAATAAGGTTATCTAGTGCTAAACATAATCATGGTTTTGAATATTTAAAAAATTGCTACGGAAAACCTGAAAAAGTTAATACAATAAATTGGAGTAAGCATGGTGTTCCTTAGTGTTTATTTCGATATACAGCTAAGTAATAATGGATTGTCCGAATGTAAAAAAATGTCATCAACGGATTGAATTCTATTCTTTTCAATGTAGATTGATGGAAAAGTATAATAGAACAAGAAACTACAATTCAAATTTACGTTTAGACAACTACCAGTCAACTTCTGATCACAGCCTCGCTTAAAGACAAAGACAAGCAACGGCATTTACCCTTTCATAGATGAGATATTAGCCGCTGGAATAATAAAAGTGACTTGCGGTAGTTTTTTATTTCGTATCTAATCACATACCACCTCAGTAGCAAAAAAAAAAGGGATATATTATCTTCGATGGTAATGATCCAATCACAACCTCAAAACATTTTTAATATCTATTAGCAGAAGTTAATTCTCATGAAAAATTCTTCTACATGTGAATTTGAAAGCAAAGAATCTCAAAGCACGAAGATTGGTAAATGGAATTATGTCAAAATGTGAGTTTTACGTGTATTCCAGACTTTATAAATCTTTTTTATCAATTAGAACTCAACTTGGTCCCTGTAATGCGAATAATTTCCCTCATAACTACATGCCTTTCTGCCAATCACCATGTTTAATTAGTAGTAGAAAATAGTACTGACAAGGGCTACTGAAAGGCCAATAAAACACTCTTATCCATTTAAAGACAGCTGTGTAATTATCTTTAGATACGACGCACGGTTTTTCTTTTGATTCCCATATATAGGAAATGTGTACAATATATTAATAAAGTCTGTAAAAGAGTTAGTAATGTTAATTAATGGTTTTATATTAAATTTGATATTAAATCTACGATACATAAATCTAGGCATCAAAATACTGTTTATCTTAATGTAGAGTCTGTTAAAAAACTATATCCTCATATTGGTTATTAGTTATTTATCTAATTTATGTCTATTTCTCAATTTATTAAGTTGATTACTGATATTTTTAAGTTTTTCATAATCCCCTTTATTTTTATGAAATGAACGTTTTCAAATAGAAAATTCTAAATATTTTACAAATTATAATAAAATAGAAGCACTTGCCTCTTTGCTTATCTAAGATTTTAAGCTCATGAGGTGAGAGTCAATCAGAATATACTTTGAGTTTGTAATCCACGCAAAAGTTGCAACAATAGTGTTATTTTTAGAAATAAGGTTAAATGTTGCGGAAAAGTTTATTCTACTCTGATATGATCATTGATGTTTTTATTCTTTGCAATGGCACTATAAAGCTCTTCGTATATTCTTTTTTTACAACTCCGATCCATTGGAATAGTTTGAAGGACACGTCGGAACCTATCTATGAATTTCTTTTAATGAATATTGTGTCAGTAAAGGTATTACAGTATAACTGGTGATTTTTCCATATTCCACTCCGTTTGTACATTCTATTTCTACCTCTTTAGCAATTAACAAATTAGAAGTATGATAAGGTCCTGCATACTCTCTAGACCATTCCCTCTTTGGTTTAATATCCTCACTTCGAGGTACAAATTTCATGCTACGAGTCTACCATATCTATGTTTTAACAACTTCAAGGTACTGGTGGACAACTTGAGCATAAATTATATCTTCCTCACATTATCTTGCGCAGACTCTGCCATATTCCTACTTGGAGAAACTCATATTCATCAGTTGATGGCACATAAAGTTCCACATTTTTTTCGAATGATGATTGCATTAGATTGATGCTTGATTGGGATAACACAAATACATGGTTATTAATTTCCGAAGTTTTCAATTGTTAATTATTTGAAAATACAATCCATCTTTCTTTCATTGCTAATACATCTATATTATAATGCTCCACTTGTCTATAATGATCCATCTATTCTATTGTCTCATTTCTTTTGACAATTCATCTCTTTTATTCTCTGAGCTGTAGAAGAATGCACATCGAGATAATTATACTTTTTAGTTTGAATACAGCCTAAAATGCTCCCAAACAACAAACCAAAATACCGAAAATTACCAACAGGAAGTCTTCACAGTTTGTGGTGTGATATGGGAACAAATCAATAGTGGCATCCTTATTATGATTAGTAAGGAGAAACCTCCAAGCAGTTGGTTACTGTAACAAATTTTAACGCCAAACTTTGCTGTCAGAAACTTTACTGAATAATTGATAGGTTTCTAAAAAGATTCACCCTCTTCATACTCCCTCCGCCCTAAGCAGCCCCTAAAACTTTTTGGCAGTTCCCTTCTTCAAAATATTGTCTAGATTATTTCTGTAAATTCAACGCTCTGTAAACTTAAAAGCTATACAAGATGCCTACAACAACTTGGTAAAATAAAGGTTACGACAATGTAAAAAGAAGCATGTATAACCTTGTGCAGATTATTGTCAAAAATCATTACTTTTGGCGTGGTTCTGGAATTACAACTGCATCAAGGTACAAGTTGATGAGGTGAAAATGTTTTTGGAGAAGCTAATTCCGCCCAATTGATCAAATTCTTCCAATATTTAAGAACTTGTGTCATTATGTCGCTGAAGAGGGCCTGTATAGATTGTCGTATAGTTAGTTATTCATATTCTGTCGAGAAATTAAGATAGGCTTACAGCATATAATAACAGAATGTAATAAATTTGGTAAAAGAACATCTTGTATTAAAAGATTAAATTTGGATGCAAATAGATTCACGTGAATAGCACTTGAAGCTGTCCCATTTGATAAGCCATCGATCCAAAGAGATTCTAAACAGAAAGAAAATATAATCTTCATCCGTTCCGCAATATTCGATCCACGATACGCGACGAAGTAACTGGAAGAGTGGCGTCAAATACTATAGCAGTCGTAGAATTATCCTGTTTCTCATTTATTTAGTTTATCAACAAAGTTTTACTCGAATTATAGAAAGACTTTTATAACGTTAGATGTTCACAAAATACTTTCAAAACTTAGCACATGATATTATCTTCGGACGCTTTACTATCCCGTTGTGCGTACTTACCATCGATACTTGCTTCACCATTTTCGGCGAAGCCAGTCTCAGCTTGGCTGCAAGACATTGGTTATACCTCAACAGGCCAGATTTACGAACTGACATCTGTCCCGTATGTGGCAAAGACGAAAACTAAGTTGGTACGCGTGGAAGTACCACAAATCATCAAAGATTCAGTCGAAGTGCCATAATGGTTAAGTAGTTGGGAAGAAGCTGAATTTGCTACACAAGAAGGAATGTATGGGGAACCGTACTTGGGGAATAGTCAGAATTTGACTGTCGCAGTTGCAGCATGATTATTCTCAATGACAAGTGGGACGTGGTATGATGACAATGTGTTATCGAAGCGCGGACTATAAAAGACAGAGCTATTTGATACCATGATGGAATACTTCGGGAATGGTAACGTTACGGGAGAAGTAGGTCTGCCATCATTAGATAAGAGAGCATGGGCATGTTTCTTTAAGGGTCCATGGAAACGGTCTAATATGCATGTGGAACTCTTGCAGTCGTTAATAGCCTTAACTGACCTCCTTAAGGAATCCTGTGATTGGATGTCTCAAGGCAGATCAGCGATATGTGCGTTAGAGAATGACAACCAGCAAGCCTGTGTATCATGGAGCGGTGGATGGCAAACTATGAAACGCTGCGTGGCTAAAGCGGTGCTTGACGCAGCTGTAAATAACTTCGGAGATGGCAAGGAAGATATCAGCGCTTGCTGTGCTGGGTGTTTGCACGAGGGTTACCGTAAACGAGAGTGGTTTGCAGACCGGGCATGCGTTAGTAATGGGCCTGATGGTTGTGGGTCAACAAATCACCAAGGTGAATTCAATAAACGGTGGTGGAACTGGAGCGATGATGCCAATGGTTGGTGCTTATGATTAGAGCTTAGCCAATCAATGGTCAGACACATACGATGATAAGTTGGCATCAATAGGATAAGGACCACACATATTTAACCATTATAAATTCAAAATAAATAATAAAAAATATATAAAATATAGTATAATTAAAATAATAATGTAAGATATATCGGACATATAAACCGGTAAATTAAAATATAAAGAAATATAATGTATGTATTCAAAAAGAAAATAAGAATTAAATAACATTTGAAATTAAATAAGTGTACACATTATAATAATGATGTGCAATCATAAGAGAAACAACGCTGACCTGGGTGGGGCGGCGTGTATAGAGTGGATATAATGGAACGGATATTATGAAGTGAATGAAGGGGGGTTGTGTCTATTTTCTATTTAGCATCTCTTTGGATCCATGGCTTATCAAATGGGACAGCCTCACGTGTTATGGACGTGAACCTATTTGCATCCAAATTTACTCTAATACAACATCCTCCCCTTGTTAGATCACTGAACCCTCGATAAAACCATTACCCTTCACTTCGACGATATCATCCAACTTTTCAATTCTATCACCAAACGACGTCTTTGCATTTCCAAATAATGTTCTCTTCAAATATGCTGGATCAAATTTCTTAGACCGGGTGACGCTAACTCTGGACACATGATTTGGTCTGCATCCGAACCACGTTACATCTAATATTTGTTTTTCGCAATCGAATCCAATGATTGCCGAGATTTCGGCGGCTCTCATCTCTGATTCTTTGCCAGGCCCATGGGGATCTCGAAACAGGAGTGCGTCTGGAACATATTTTCTAAAATACTTGGAGTTGATAACTCTATCCTTCTTGGCCATTGTAGGAAGGTCTATGCGTAAGCATTATCATTATTGACTTTCACGTTTTTAAATGGACCGTAGCGAACTGGAGTCATTTTCCTATATTTCACCAGAGAATAATAAGCATCTCTATGAAGCAATACTATAACTTCAAGATTATGCTTCGTACCTTTCCCCTCCTTGTTAGAGTGTTCTTCCATATAACCTTGATTTCTGGAAAGGGTATCCTTAACGGATGCTCAAATCATTGATCTCTTAAAACTAGTGCAGCAGTACCTGAATTAGTATTGATCATTCTTAAGTCACTTAAACCCGCATGATCCCTAGGTGACCGGCCAAGCAATGCCTGGAACGGCGCCATTCCAATAAATTTAGACCAATGTGTGTTAAGCGTAAATCGCACTATTTTCAAATAAGAAGCCAATGTGCGCCTTCCAACTCACAAAAGGCACGTAATGAATTAAGCGCAGACTTGTTAAAAGCTTCGGCTTGACCATTTGTAGAGGGGTTGTTGGTTGAGGGTGCGCATGTCAATTTGGTAATACCCATATATGTATAAGGACATTGAATTCATGGATCGGATGTCCTTGTCGGATCTAATGCGATGTGGCAATCCAAAGATACTAAAAGCTTCATCCATAAGCAACTTGGCAATAGTAATTATGCCATCTGTCTTTTTGCAGTGAATACAGATACAAAACTTAGTGAGGGCATCAACTACAACCATAATAACGTCATAGTAGTCAGAAGTAGTAGGTAAACCCGTGATAAATCGATATGGATATGACTAAAATAATCTCTCGGAACTTCCGAATGAATCATCAACCCACCCATAAAAGCATTCACTGACTTGTACCGCTGATATTGGTCACAGTTATTTATAATTTCTGTGATTAATAGTAGTAATTTCTAAATGTAAACATAAGGTTGAATTGCAAAGTAAGCCTTGGTAATACCAAGATGTCCAAAGTGGTGCATACGGTTAATGATATCCTTGACAGCAGTAGCCCCAACAACCGGCTTGTAAGTTGCAAAGAATTTGTAAAGCAAGAAGCCCTCATGATATTTATATTTCTCATCGTCTGGGTCATTTCAGGAGGGGTAGGGTCCCAGTTATATATTATAAATCATTCGCAAGATAGGGATCTTTCTGGTACCAATTCTTAATGGGTTGGAGGAGTTCAGGGTTTGCAATTAAGCGACCTGAACTAATATCACCATATTCTAGGTCCACTTCCAAGTCATCAATATTAATTCTGCCAACCAACCGAGATAAAGCATCAGCAAGAGCTTTTGTTCTCCCGGGCAGTAACAAATAGCCACATTAAATTCAGAAATCTTTTCTATCCAGCGGAGAACGCGATTATTTTTAGGCTTGGAACCTGAGGTTAGCAATGTACCTGAACTCTGATGATCGGAAAGAACTATTACTTCATAACCAGCAAGAAAGTGTCTCTATTTCTCAAGACTGTAAAGAATGGCAAGTAACTCTTGTTGTCGAACATTATAATGTTGTTCGGCAACAGCTAAAGTTCGTAAAATCATGGCAATCGGATCCATAGTGGTACCTTCATGGTTTAACTGTCGTAAGAATCTAGCGATCACAGTAGATGACGCATCCACTTCGATCTGGAATCTGATGGTAAATAACGTGTAATCGATAGCTTTTAATATAGCTGTGTTTAACAAACGGTGCTTAATCTTTTCGAAACAGTTCTGGTGAACTTCGGTAATCTGGAGCCTCTTCGAGGTGGCAAACTTATATAGCGGAAAGAAACGCATAGCTCCTGATAAAGTGCCTAAAATAATTCAAAAGCCCAAGTAGCTTCCTCAACCCTTTCGGTGAATTTGGGAGTAATAAGTCTTGGATAGACAGTAAATGATCCTCTTGGACCAGAATACCGGCCTTACTTCTCTATGACAGAGAAACGTTGAACTCGTAACAACAAAAACACATTTGGATGGCTTGAAGTAAAATCAATGTTGTCTCAATTTCCGAACAATTGCTGCAAAATTTTTCTGCGCCCCGCAAATGTATCACTGAACACAATAATATCGTTTTGATGTACGGATGCAGTAGTCTTGATGTAGAATTTTCGCTGCCGTCAATATCCTCAACCAATTCACCGATAACTTCACTTAGGTGAGCAGGGGCGTTGGTATATCCGAAAGGTAATTTATTGTGATGGTTTTTTCGTCCTATTTATATCATATGTACGTCTTTAAAACAAGAATGACGAGGGTATAGTGTTATCTTCATCTTCATTTGCTACCCACATGTATTAATTAGTTGCAAACCTGCTGATTTATATATATTATTCATGTTTACAGTTCCACATGATTTATCCCACTCACCCCTAACATAGTAGTCATTGCCACCCTTACATCTCTTTTTGTGAAAACCGAGTACATGGGCGGCCGAACATCCGCCTCGTTTGCCTTTGCTCCCATCCTTCAGCTGAGGATCTGCAACCATAACAAGTAGTTGCATTGGTATTGTGTCTCTGATCCTGGTTCCGGTACATCACTTCCATCTACCGATACCGGGTGGATCTCATCCTCATCAGTGTCTCTTAGCAGTTCAGAACTAATAATGAGGTACAAATTGTCTATTAGCAGTGTACAGTTATCTATCTGCAGTTCTTTTACCACTGGTCTGTTGGAAGTTCCGTGTATAGTAACCAAGCGCCGTGAGTACGTAATAATAAGTCTCTTTCGTTCTCTCCCATACAGTCTAGTACTGCCTTACGTAATGTGGTAAACTACATTGCTCACACGCTAATGATACTATTATCTGTCGTGATTGACATTGAGTTAGACACTGATAGTAATAATATCATGGCTAATGACACAGAAAATATATAAGAAATTATTTCTCTAATGCGAACCTGCATCTTATATTATTTATATTTCAAGTAAAACTTATTGATTTCCTATACATAGAGATAGAACAAGATAAAATTGGGCATATTTATATTAATTGAATAACTGTCTCGGTTATTTTATGGAAGCATTCGATATTGTATCGTATGATTCTTAAAAGTTGGTATTAGACGAGGAATAATGTGGTGGTGCTATTGTCGAATACGGGTAAAGATGTGCCACCATCAATCCAAACCATTAACATAGATCACGTGAAATGATATGTGTCCATAGTTATTTTTACAAAACAACAAGTTCTCAATAATTAGCCTGGCTAGCTCAATCGGCTAGAGCGTGAGACTTTTAAGCACATATTAGGAGTTATCTCAAGGCTGCGGGTTCGAGTCCCGCGTCGGGCTTTATTGTCTTCTTTCGTTATTTTTTTTGAATTTGCTAAGTATTCACCCTTTCACAAAACCAACCTAATACAAGACAAGTTTTGGTAACAGTTAAGCCGGCACGCTTGTAAATGTATCTGGATCTACTACTGGCAGCGAGGCCGACACCGACACCGAGCAAACATAAAAGCTTGAAGAATAAGTATGTCTCACAACATTCACCGAGAAAGAGTAAATGGGGCTGTAGCCTTAGAGAAGAAATATGTATACGTTCTGCTGGGAAATTCGGTATTAACAGAGCAAACATTAAACATGTTGGGTACTGAAAGTAATGGTACCGAGAATTACAAATGGACGTCTGCAAAATATGCATAAGGAAAAGAAAACCAAGAAAAAAAAAGGGAATAAGGATCCAGCCAATCACAAATATTGCAATTACGTTTACTACCCTATATAACTAGATACATTTGTATACTATATTTATTATCATTTTGCGTTATTTACGAAGTCAACAATACCCGTAATAGACAATAGGTACTTAACTTACATAATTACTTAATTTACACTGAGCAAATGGACCATTTTTTGTTCGGAGTCGGAAAATAAAACGATAGTAGCCAAGAGTCGCGAACAAAACCTGGAGAAAAGTTGTGCACATGACCACAAAAAAGGCTTTTTAAATCACGTCATGTGAAGCGCGGATTGTAAACAATACTTGAAAATCTGACCGTGATGATGAGATGTTCGTAGTTATGAATACAAATCTTAGCATCTTTGGAATCGCATCAGACCCAAACCCCTGTCAGTCTGTGCACCTATCATTTTCTGTATATATTGCCATTGCTCTACCTTCTTGAGGTAACCCCATCACATTGGAAAATCCGCAGCTTATACTATCTAATTTCTTTCTAGGGTAGAACTTATCACATACTCGAGTCTTCTATCATTTGAGTATAGTTTCCATTCACCACCGTTTATAAGTGCTAATATACCAAATATTACTTTATATCAAAATGGTATACATCTTTAGACCTTTTGGTGTTAACATGAAAAGAGAATTTTCGGATTATTCTGACATCAGTAGAATAAAACAGTGTAAGTGACATTAATGTATTTTTATATGTGATCAATTTATTCTCTCTACATGATTTATACTAGTAATGGCGCTATGAGACTTCAATATAATTTTCTAGATATAGAAGATCATGATATAATATCAGAAGACGAAGATGATGATTCTATGGACATATAGATGTAGATTCAACTATAGTACATGAAAGAATAAGAAAACATAAGAAATCGTGATCATAGTTCATGCGAAAATTAACGATTAAAAGTTGCATGAAAACCTGATCTACTTATATCGTCCACTTTATACAATTCCTTATACATAAAACAAGTTGCATTCGGTACTTGTAGTATCTTATCTACAGTCTTATGCATATTAATGTGCCAACATCAACATATTTTATAATTGTGAACAAAGAAGTGGATTGATTTATATTGTGTTCTAGTTTTCTTATTTCATATTATGAATCGAAAGGATGTGTTCCTTCTGTTTTTAATATATTAAGGATCACAGCAAATAGTTTTGGATTTTGCGTATTCTTAATCCTTTTCATCATTATAGAATACTACGAAGCTTCTATTATCTACTTCATAAAAATGGGTTAAAGCATGTAATACTCCATCCTCACTCAATATTTTATATTCATGTTCAAATCTATTATCTTTAATGTATATTTTCGTCTTTTAATATTCAGTACCTATAAGTATAGTTTTAGTCTAAATCTCTTTTAATTCTTGATTTATCTCCTCCTCATTTTTTTACATCAAAGCAGATAAATCTCTTATTTTCAATTGTTAATCTTTTATTATTATAACTGTAAATTCTCAGCATTTCATAAAATATATGATATGAATGGATACCCCATTCAAATATATATAAAGAAACGAAGTTTTTGATACTGATTGCCTATTTAAAAGTATGATCAGATCATATATGATTGCGAACAAGGTGAAATTATTATTAGTGCGATTGCAGAGCCTAGAGCGTATGGCAATGCCAATTAGTGTATTATAAATTTCTCAAACAGGATTGGCTGAATTGAGTGCACTGTGCAGTACTTTTCCATTTTATGGATCCGAAGAAAAATGCTACTATTACTGCCAGTAGTATGACCCGTATAACCCATATTACATACTACATACCGTCCACGCATAAAAGATTCAGTACATCCTTATTTTCATTCATCAAATATAGGTGTACATACTTTAGGTCATATATAATAACTGGGAATTCCCCAACCAATTGGATTGGACGCTTTTTTTTTTACTCTTTTTTTTACTTTCTCCTCTTCTACTCTTTCTTTTGTCTTCTTGACTAGTCTTGTTTCATCAACTATCAATCTCAATATGTTGTCGGCTTCAAGAACAGCTCTTAGAGCTCCACGTTCAATTCGTGGTTTGGCTACTGCTGCTTTAACAAGAGATTCTCAGGTCAATCAAAACTTATTGGAATCTCATTCATTTATTCAATACAAAAAGCAATTTGAAAATCTCGAAATTGTGAAATCAAGATTAAACAGGCCTTTAACTTACGCTGAAAAGGTTTTGTACAGTCATTTGGATGATCCTCATGGCCAAGATATCGAAAGAGGTGTGTCATACTTGAAATTAAGACCAGACAGAGTTGCTTGTCAGGATGCTACTGCTCAAATGGCTATTTTACAATTCATGTCCGCTGGTATCCCACAAGTGCAAACTCCTTCAACCGTCCACTGTGACCATTTGATTCAAGCACAAATTGGTAGTGCTAAGGATTTAGCTAGAGCCATTGATTTGAATAAAGAAGTCTATGATTTCTTGGCTTCTGCTTGTGCTAAATATAACTTGGGTTTCTGGAAACCAGGTTCAGGTATCATTCATCAAATTGTCTTGGAAAATTATGCTTTCCCAGGTGCTCTTTTGATTGGTACTGATTCTCACACTCCAAATGCTGGTGGTTTAGGTCAATTAGCCATTGGTGTTGGTGGTGCTGATGCCGTTGATGTCATGTCTGGCTTACCATGGGAATTAAAAGCTCCAAAGATTATTGGTGTTAAATTGACCGGAAAAATGTCTGGTTGGACCTCTCCAAAGGATATTATCTTAAAATTGGCTGGTATTACTACCGTTAAAGGTGGTACTGGTGCAATTGTTGAATATTTTGGTTCAGGGGTTGAAACTTTCTCATGTACCGGTATGGGTACCATTTGTAATATGGGTGCTGAAATTGGTGCTACTACTTCTGTTTTCCCATTCAACAATTCTATGGTTGACTATTTGAATGCCACTGGTAGATCAAAGATTGCTGAATTTGCCAGCTTGTATAAAAATGATTACCTTTCTGCCGACAAAGGTTGTGAATACGATCAAGTTATTGAAATTGACTTGAACACTTTAGAACCACACGTTAACGGTCCATTTACTCCAGATTTAGCCACTCCAGTTTCAAAGATGAAAGAAACAGCTATTGCCAACGGTTGGCCATTGGAAGTTAAAGTTGGTTTAATTGGTTCTTGTACCAACTCCTCCTATGAAGATATGACCAGAGCTGCCTCTATCATTAAAGATGCTGCTGCTCATGGTTTGAAAGCCAAGTCTTTATACACTGTTTCCCCAGGTTCTGAACAAATTAGAGCTACTATCGCCAGAGATGGTCAGTTAAAGACTTTTGAAGATTTCGGTGGTGTTGTTATGGCTAATGCTTGTGGTCCATGTATTGGTCAATGGGATAGAAGAGATGTTCAAAAGGGTGAAAAGAACACCATTGTTTCATCTTTCAACAGAAACTTTACTGCCAGAAACGATGGTAACCCAGCTACTCACGCTTTTGTTGCTTCTCCAGAAATGGCTACTGCTTATGCTATCTCCGGTGATTTAGGTTTCAACCCACTCACTGACACTTTAGTTGGTGCTGATGGAAAAGAATTCAAATTGAAAGAACCACAAGGTGTTGGTTTACCAGTAAATGGATATGACCCAGGTGAAAACACTTACCAAGCCCCACCAGAAGACAGAGCTTCAGTTGAAGTTGTTATCGCCCCTACATCTGATAGATTACAAAAATTGACTCCATTCAAACCATGGGATGGTAAAGATGCTGAAAGATTACCAATTTTGATTAAAGCTGTTGGTAAGACTACCACTGATCATATTTCTATGGCTGGTCCATGGTTGAAATACCGTGGTCATTTAGAAAATATTTCTAATAACTATATGATTGGTGCTATTAACGCTGAAAATGGTAAAGCCAACGAAGTTAAAAATTACTACACTGGTAAATATGATGGTGTTCCACAAACTGCTGCCGCTTATAGAGATGCGGGTCACAAATGGGTTGTTATTGGTGATGAAAACTTTGGTGAAGGTTCTTCAAGAGAACATGCTGCTTTGGAACCAAGATTCCTTGGTGGTTTTGCTATCATTACCAAATCTTTTGCTCGTATCCACGAAACCAACTTGAAGAAACAAGGTTTGTTACCATTGAACTTTGTTAATGTTGCCGATTATGACAAGATTAACCCAGATGATGAAGTTGACTTACTTGGTTTAACTGAATTGGCTCCAGGTAAGAATGTTACCTTGAGAGTTCATCCAAAGAACGGTGAAACTTGGGAAACTGAATTATCCCATACTTATAACAAAGAACAAATTGAATGGTTCAAATACGGTTCAGCTTTGAATAAAATGGCTGCTGTTTCTGCTGGTAAATAAGCGTGATCATCATACTGCGGAAACCATTCACATCTCACATATATATATTCAAGATTTTTGCATGGTCTTTTCTTTGTTAATAAGTAAAATTTGTTTATAATAATTATTTATTCCGAAAATATATATTCTATTGTATAAAGCGGTTGTGGTTAAACATTAGTGTGTTGAAATTGAAGGTGGTGTTTTGATTGACACACGAAAAGTTGCAAATTTTCATTTGCACAATTAGCAATAATTCAAGTATGCTTGGCTCTTCTGTTACTCATATTCCAGATCGCTTGTTAGTACCACTGAACGAACAACTATGTAGAAATTCATTGATATTATTATCTTTCTTCTGTTCAATAAAATAAGCTTCGTTGTTAGGCTTGTTAAAGTCTACGTTTCCAACTTGTCCATCAATAATAGGAAATAACCTTAAAAAACCTTACGCATGTATTTGGCTAGGAGTTAAAAACATAATAATCTGCCGTATGGTTTATAATGATCTCCATGAACAATTTGGTGCTATTTTAACTGAATTATAGTGCCACTATTGTTGCATTTTGGTTCCATGACATGAAGAGTGATTTGTAGTGCCTTGTGAATTCTGATTCTAGTGGTCAAGAGCCAAAAAAAAAGATCAGTAGTACATCGGTGGTACACATATAGTGCTGTTAATCATTTTATACACCCACCGCTCGATAAATCATTAGTACACTTCTTCACGTTCAGAAATAACTTATGAATATACCAAATAGAAACTCAATATAGTATGGGCTCGAATTACCCTCAATTAACATGTGGAATCAGAGCTATTTTCCACCCCATGGCTCCCAATAATGAAAATGCGTTCAATCCTTGCTTTTTCACTTATACCTTGGGACTCTTTGGGATCATTCACGTACTTTATGGAGTACTCACAATATGCAAGTTGGTTAAGTTGCCGAGGTACGGAAACTTGTCACCTAAAAGCACAGGGCTAAAGCATTATATACGAATCAATTCGATTATTTTACAGATTCTTTTATTTGGGTACGTTAGTTCGTTTATAAGTGTGCATGAAAGATTAGCGGACCATAAGATATTGGCATTTGGAATAATCAATGTGTTATTGGTGTTTGTGATTTTGCCCTTGCATGTATTAGAAACCTCCTACTCGCCCATTCAGTTAGACATTCTATTAGTTTTCTGGCCCTTGCTTTCCATATTTGCCGTTGCATTGTACTTTCAAGATAATTTTACAAATTGGGTCATTATCCAACTGACTGATTCATCCGTGCACGTTGTGGAGATACTACTTGTTTTGAACTCAGTATCGATTTTTATAATGGAATATTTCCAGTGGAAACCATGCCATGATCTAATTCTTGAATACAGCAGAACAAACCAACAGGCAAAATTACTGGAGCCAAACTTGATTCAAAAAATTACATTTACGTGGATGAACGAATTGATTGTCAATTCATACAAGAACCAAACAGTCACAAACACTGAGCTACCAAACACACCACCTCAAGTGTCCACTGTCTATTCTACTCAAATGTTGAGAAAATATTGGAAAGGCGGGAATTTATTAGTGTCTTTGCTAAAAGCATTTGGTTGGGGACTACTTGTATCGTTTGCTTATGAGTTTGGAGCAAGAGTGTTGAATTTTGTTCAACCACAATTCTTGCGATTATTGATTTTATATTTTGGAATCAAAAATCCACCGCTTTTAAGAGGTATTTTGATTTGCTTATCTATATTTGCCAACACTTTGTTTCAGACATCACTTAATAACAGATACATGTTGAAAAATTTGGAAGTGGGGTTGAATTGTCGTTCATCTTTAACTTCATTAATCTACCAAAAAGCTTTGAAATTATCAAGCGAATCGAAATTAAAAATCTCTTCTGGGGATATTATAAACTTAATGTCTGTTGATGTGAATAGAATTCAAAACGTTTTGATGAATTTGAGCACATTAGTATTAGCTCCAGTTGATATAATATTATGTATCATTTCACTCTGGCCCTTGTTAGGAACAGCTACATTTGCAGGAATCGCAATTATGATTGTTTTAATTCCTATCAACGCTGTAATTGTGAGATATGTCAGAAAACTAAACAAGACACAAATGAAGTTAAAGGATAATCGTTCACGAATAATCAATGAAATTTTAACTTCAATCAAGAGCATCAAGTTATATGCATGGGAAAAGCCCATGTTAGCTAAACTTTCGGAGGCTAGAAATGATAAAGAGTTGAGAAACTTGAAAAAGATTAGAATGGTCAATCAAATCGTTTTATTTATATGGAACATCATTCCATTCTTGGTTTCTTTTGGGTCATTTGCTACTTTTGTATTAACCCAAAACACTCCATTAACTTCAGACATTGTATTTCCAGCATTGGCATTATTGAATTTATTGTCGAGTCCCTTATTAGAATTACCATCTGTTATTACATCAATGATTGAAGCCACGGTTGCTATAGGTAGAGTTAAAGATTTCTTGTTGAATGAAGAAATTGATGAATCCTTAATCAAGAGATTTCCAAAAGTTTCATATAATCGTGATAAGTCAGTGCAAATCCAAAACTGTTCTTTTTATTGGACAAGAAAAAAGTTTATTGATGAAGAAGAAGTGCAAGAAGCTGAAGTACATCAACTACACGCTTTAAAAGATATAAGCTTTATTGCAAAAAAAGGGGATTTGTCATGTATCGTAGGGAAAGTGGGAAGTGGTAAAACCTCGTTATTGTATGCCTTATTAGGTCAATTGATAATGGCACAAGGAAAATCGAACGTGCCACCACTAATCAATATCTATGGGTCGGTAGCTTATTGTTCCCAACAGCCATGGATCATGAATGCTTCGGTTAAGGAGAATATATTGTTCGGGTGTCGGTTTGACAAAAAATTTTACGAGGAGACTATCGAAGCTTGTCAATTGCTACAAGATCTCGCGATATTACCCGATGGCGATGAGACCCAAGTAGGTGAGAAAGGTGTTTCTTTATCGGGCGGACAAAAAGCCAGACTAGCGTTGGCTAGAGCCGTATATGCTCGAGCTGATATTTATTTATTAGATGATATACTATCAGCAGTGGATTCCCATGTCGGTAAGAAAATTATCAATAAAGTTTTGAGCAGGCATGGTTTATTGGCATCCAAAACTATTATATTATGTACTAATTCAATTTCAGTTTTGAAGTTTTCTGATAACATTACCTTAATTGAGGACGGTAGAATAATTGAAACTACCACATTCGATGATATAGATGTTGAGAATCATCCTAAACTACATGATTTGATTAAAAATTTTAGTAAAGACTCGAAGGACAAACTATCACCAACACCAACACCAACACCAACAATAACACCTCCAAACGAACTTAGCTCATCAAGTGATGAACCATTAGAAAAAGATGACAATCCAATTTCGGAATCATCAGATTCCAAAAGCTTGCGAAGAGCAAGTATCGAAACTTTCCACTGGGACCCATTGAAAAAATTATTACCAAATTTAAGAAGTGGACAAACCGATGAAGTTAGTCAAAAGGGTAAAGTCAAATGGTCAGTCTATTTAGCATATCTCAAGTCGTGCTCCATTCCAGGTGGAATCTTGTGGTTAGTCTTATTGATGATAGCCACAGCATTGTCAGTTGCAGGTAATTATTGGCTTAAGTATTGGACTGAGAAGAATTCAGAGGCTGGTGACAATGAAGATGTTTGGAGATTTCTTTCCATATATGCCGTCTTTGGATTAGGCGCTACAACTATGACAATCGCCCGTAGTTCAGTGATGGTACTTTGGTTAAGTTTGAACGCTTCGAGAAAAATTCATGATAATATGGCTCAAAGAGTATTAGGTGCACCAATGATGTTTTTTGAACGGACTCCAGTTGGAAGAATCATGAACAGATTTACCAATGACATAAATAGAATAGATGATGGGATACCATTTGTCTTCCAGGGATTCATCACTCAAATGGTGAAAACTATTTTTACTTTGGGTGTAGTCAGTTTGGCAATTCCACTATATTTGGTAATTATCTTGTTGCTTTCTGTGATTTATGTATATTATGAAATTTATTATGTTTCAGTTTCAAGAGAATTGAAAAGACTAGTTTCAGTTTCTCGTTCTCCAATTTATGGTCATTTAGGTGAGAGTTTGAATGGTATTGATACTATCAGGGCATATAGACAGGATGATAGGTTTGATTTTATTATGAATACCAACGTGGACTTTAATTTGAAATCAGTATATATGTTAACCTCAATTAACCGTTGGCTATTTTTCAGATTGCAGACTATAGGTGGTATTGGTGTCCTATCCGCCTCAACATTATCTATATTAAGTTTGAAAACGTCACATCCGCTAAGTGCATCAATGGCAGGGTTTGTAATGACTTATGCTCTACAAGTTACCACATCTTTGAAAATGGTGGTTAGAACATCTGCGGAAGTTGAAACTAGTATTGTTGCCGTTGAAAGATGTCTTGAATATACCGAATTAGCAACTGAAGAAGTCGAAGGTGACAAGAGGTTGCAATTAATTAAACCACCAATGCACTGGCCCGCAAATGGTGTGGTCAAATTCAAGAATTACTCAACCAGATATAGGGAAAACTTGGATTTGATTCTAAAAAATATAACCTTGTCAATAAACTCTGGTGAAAAAATTGGGGTTGTTGGTAGGACGGGAGCTGGTAAAAGCTCCTTAGCATTAGCTATATTCAGAATTATCGAACCAGTTGAAGGCAATATTGAAATCGATGACTTGAATACAAGCAATATTTATTTATATGACTTAAGACATAGATTAAGTATTATTCCACAAGACTCTCAATTGTTGGAAGGTACAGTTAGACAAAACTTAGATCCGTTCAATTACTATACCGACGAGGAAATATGGAAAGCATTGGAACTAGCTCATTTAAAGGATCATGTTATGAAAATGTCCGAGGACGACAAGGACAATGCACAGGAAAACAAATTATTGAGTAAAGTGTATGAGGGTGGCTCGAATTTCTCATCGGGCCAACGTCAGTTAATGTCGTTGGCCAGAGTCGTGTTGAAAATGAGCAATTGTAAAGTGCTAATCTTGGACGAGGCAACAGCGGCAGTTGATGTTCAAACTGATAAAATTATTCAGGAAACCATTCGTAATGAATTTAAAGATAAAACTATTATTACAATTGCTCACAGGTTAGAAACTGTTATGGATAGTGACAGAATTGTTGGTATAGATAAAGGAGAATTAAAGGAGTTTGATGCGCCGAAGAATTTACTCGCCAAAAAAGATGGTATCTTCTATAGTTTATGTGAACAAGGTGGATATATCTAACACGGATACATAGGACTGTAATTAATATTATTTATTCAATATATAAGGCTTTTATTTATTTAGGGTTGGAGTTCAAGTGGTATACCAAGATATCACCGGCGCTTTAGTAAGACGGAATTGGTAGCTCTATTAGGTCGTGTGCCTTGGTATATGCCCGAACGGATTCGGCCATAAACCCAACAGAAAGTAGTAAAAGCCAAGGAGGGGAAGCTGGAGTAAAAATCTCAGTAATTAAATTGTTCATCATTTATCACCACCATCATTACTTATTACCGACTTTTATTAAAACACTACCCACCTTTTGTTATCATACACACACACACATATACATAGATATACAATGGCATCCTCAGCACATCACGCATCAAGATTCACTCGTTTTTTAAATTCAGAAACTGGGCCCAGAACAGTTCATTTTTGGGCACCAGTTTTCAAGTGGGCGTTGGTGATTGCTGGTATTAATGATTTACAAAGACCAGTGGAGAAGTTGAGTGGTACTCAGCAAATTGCATTGTTTGCTACGGGTGCTATATGGACAAGGTGGGCAGGATTTGTCATAAAACCCAGAAATTTCCTTTTAGCCTCAGTTAATTTCTTCTTGGGTGCAGTGGCTGGGTATCAGATAATTAGAATTGTCAATTATCGGAGAAATATTGGTGATAATCCGCTGCAGGTGTTCCACTATATTTTCAATGGTGATCCTAATTCCATTTCTGCCCCACAAAACGAAGCCTCCAAATCAGATTAGGGTAATGACAAAACAATTACGCATTAGAAGTAGTATACATGTATTTACATATTATATATTATCTATTCAGTGGTCAATCAACATATCATCTTCTTCTTCTTCCTCTTCATCTTCTTCGAGATCTTCTGCTTTTGTGGGTGCATCTCGTGGCATTTTTGAAATATTGTTGTCCTTCTTTTCCTCTGCAAATTGCGATTCTTCCAATTGATCATTGTCGCTTTGGATTTGTTCATCTTGGTCTCTCTCTTGGTGGCCCTCTGCGTGGTCTCTTTCTTGTTGGTCGTTTTCGGGGTCTCTCTCTTCGTGGTCTCTCTCTTCGTGGTCTCTCTCTTCGTGGTCTTCTTCAACTTCAAACTCTTGTACAATATCGTCATCAGAATCGTCCTCTTCATCGTGGTTTAATCTACTATCTTGGGCGTTAATTTCGTCGACTCTTGCAATGGCTTCCGGTAATTTTGTCTTCATAAAATCATTCAAATAGTTGTCTCTCGCTATCCAGGTTGTATTTTCATTCAGTATTTTGTTTTTAATTAATGTTAAAAGTTCAAATTTTACTCTTTTTTCAATCCTAGAACGATACTCAATATTTATTAATTGATTTATCACTTTGAAATCAGGGAATTGTAAATTTGACTGGCTCGAGTCCAATGAAAATAATTGATTCAACTGCAAGCTTTTAGCATCTGGACAATTTGTTCTAGCTATATCTAATAACGATTTATCATTAAATCTTTCTAACGTGTCTAGTGATATACTAAATTTTGGTAATTTAATTTTTGAGGATAGTTGTTCATATCTTGTACTAGCTTGATCTAAATTTGCATTTATTCTTGATATTTCACCAACAATTTTATTATAATCTTTTACATGCTTATTTATAAAAGCGTCCCTGGAACTAATCTCCCAATCTTTATAATCTTTCTGAGCTTTAGTCACATGAAAAGAATCCAATATAAATTTTCTCTTTCTCAATTGTACATCTTCAATACTTGTTGATAACTCTTTTGAATTTACCAACTGTGCGTTCAATTCATGTAATGATGATGCTGACTCAAAAGTATCCAAAGTTCGTTCCAATTGGAGTTGTAAATATTCAATCTTCTCTTTAATATCCATTTCTTGATTTGCTATTAGGGGGAACTGTAGTATTGTCTGGTTTCTTGAGTAGTAGCTTCAAATACACAAGCTTGAGTTGTAAATTCTAGAAAATGGTTTTTTTTTTTTTACAACAGATCTGCCAGAACACCAGAGGTTAGTACGAAAAGCAAAAGACGAAATACGTACCTTTAAGATCAATGTCCGAACAAACTAACGTAGACGAACTAAGAGTACAGCTATATCAGGCATGTCAAATACTATCTAATCTTAATTTGTATCAGTCTGCTAAATGGTGTGCAGAAGCACTAAATGGAATATCAACAAAACAACAACTGCAGCCAGTTGCATACCCACTTCCGTCTTTAGACCTGGATGATATGATAGACCAAGAGAAATTTATCCTAGCTAAAGCATATTTTAGTTGTAAAGAGTTTGATCGAGCAGCTCATGTTTTGAAAGATTGTAAAAGTGGTAATGCAAAATTCTTGCGTTTATATTCCATGTTGATATCAATTGATAAACGATCAACCGATGAGACTGACGGGTCTTTGAATATTGGATTGATTAATGAGGTAAACAATGTTCATGGGAGTACCAATAGTAATAATGATTACGAATCAAATGAAAGTAACTCCTTTAAGGAAACTATAAATTCATTAAATTCTCGATTATCAAAGATTGTTATGGAACTGGAAGAGTTTTTGAAAGAGAAGAATAACCCATTTTTACATTTTTTGAATGGTATGATATACAACAAAAAGAAGAAATATGACTTAGCTCAAAAGAGCCTATGCAATTCATTAGCATTATTTCCGTACAATTGGTCATGTTGGCAAGAATTGATAGCGTCCTTGACTACATTTGAGGACGCGTATAATTTTGTGAATAAGGCGAAGAATAAAAAGAACAATAACAGTCTATCTAAAAGTATAATGTTTCAATTCTTTGAAGTAGTCATATTACAAGAATTCTATCATCAACTGAATTCCCTATTTGAAAGCTTAAACTATTTGATTAACATATTTCCAAATTTCACATTTCTCAAAATTCAACAATTTCTAATATCATATCATAATTTAGATTACTTTCAAGCAGAGACTACCTTTGATCAAATTTTAATTGAAGACCCCCTAAGATTAGATGATTTAGATACTTACTCAAATATGTTATATGTAATGGAGAAAAGATCAAAATTGTCTTACTTGGCACAATTTGCTTCGCTGGTTGACAAATTTCGCCCAGAGACTTGCTGTATATTAGCCAATTATTATTCCATGAAATGTGAACACGAGAAGGCAATAATGTATTATAAGCGAGCATTGACTTTGAACAAAAATTGCTTGAGTGCGTGGACTTTGATGGGGCATGAATTTGTCGAATTGAAGAATTCCCATGCTGCAATTGAATCATATCGTCGAGCCATTGATACAAATCCTAAGGATTTTCGTGCGTGGTATGGATTGGGACAGGCTTATGAAGTTTTGGATATGCATTTGTATGCATTGTATTATTATCAGCGTGCCACTAACTTACAGCCGTTGGATAAAAGAATGTGGCAAGCTATTGGGAACTGTTATGAAAAAACCGGGCAATTGGAAGAAGCTATTAAATCATTTGAAAAAGCCTTAACAATAGGGAAAATAATTCATAGTGATAAGAATAATAATAATAATAATAATACCGGTGATGATGAAGCAGATTATTCAGTGGAACCTCATATATGTTATCGATTAGCTATAATACTGGAAAAATTGGGAAACAAGGGTGAAACTTTTAAATATATGAAACTGTGCTTTTCTCAGGAATTTGATTGGGGAATAAGTGATGAGACTTCAAAAGCAAGATTATGGCTTGCTAGAAATGCGTTGGAGAATAGAATGTTTGAGGAAGCTTATGAATTAGCTAAAGATTTGAACCACGGTAATGCCCATGATATTGAGGAAGCAAGAGCAATTGCTCGTGATGCAAGAAATAGAATGAACTAAAATAGCTTTATTCCGTATGAATTGACTGTGTTGCGGTAGTGGCAGCTATTCTTGACGTTTGTACCTGCTATCGTCGAATAAATTGTTGTATGGATAAATAATTCATATTGAAATCCAAATCGTATTCCTTGAATACTAAATTTTACTCGTATGATACATGTGAAACAAATGATGCCCAATATCCATGTTGTTTTTGAACATAGATGGTTGAGCCTTACAAGATCCTGGGTTGACGGTCTTATCTTATATATAGACATAGCATGTATAAAGCTCAGATATCATTGATGAGGTTGCTAAACCATCTAATGTAAATCCGCAAAATATCAAAATAAAGCGGAGTATCTCTTACTCTGCGATGATAAATTTTAATGGTCGCAAATCATTGTTTTCTAGTCTATTAATTATACATTAAGTGTAACAAATTTTAGGGTTTTATATAGAATATTTATAAGTCCAAAGGACCTTTGTAATTAATAATTTCATTTGTCAATTCAAACAAATCATCCTCATTATTAATGTCCTTTAAAGTTTGTTCAATTGCAATGGGCAAAACTTCAATTAATTTATCTAATTCACGTTTTGAAACACCAACATTCATATTGACTAATAAATGTGGAGGTAAAACAGGTAAGTTTTCATGCTCCAATATTAACTTAGTTCTGGTTAAAAGAATATTGGAGTTTTCCAAAGTATAATCAATAATTTTTTGCAATATAAAACTCTCAAAATTCAAATACTCATCAAATTCATTCAATGATTTAGCTGGCTTACCCTTAGTGACAAATACTGAATTTCCGTAAAATAAGGGTAAATTTAATTTTTCACGATATGGTTCAATTAAGCCCAAATGAATCATTGGAGATTGTGGAGATGACACAAGTTGTAATGGTAAATTTTCCAATTTCTTGGATAATTTTTCAAAAGTGTATGCAGTTGACTCATGTAACTTGACCATTAAATTTGATTTGCCAGTTTGTGAATCCAAGTTTTCATTAATTTCTTTGATAGCTTGGGAAGTAACTTTAGCCGAATACGGAGGTAAAGAAGCACTGAAAACATAAGCATTTGACGATATTCTTTGGTGATGAATCATTGGATTAACACCAACGCAGAAGCCACCAGAAGAGGCAAAAGAATTGGCCATTGATCCAACAGTTATTGATACTTCAGACCTTGAAATTCCGCAATGCTCGCATAAACCTTTACCAGTATCACCCAATACACCAATAGATAACGATTCATCCAAAAATAATCTGTATTTAAACTTATTTTTTAACTCAACAATTTTTGGCAAGTTGGCAATATCCCCATGATTAGCAAATAAAGCTTCTGTAATAATAAACCGCCTCTTGATTGGTTTTTGCTTGTCCAATACTGGCTTTAATTGGGACAAGATTTGCTCCAAATGATCCATATCATTATGATCGTACCATTCAATATCAGCACGGCATACAATTAAAGCTTTTTGTAAAGCAATGTTTACATTTCTATCCACAACACATAGATCACCTCGTTTAAGAAAAGCTGGGATCACAGAACCGGCGGTCACAAAATCTTGACCATAGATAATTGCTTGCTCAGTTTCCAAATATCTTGCTAGATCTTCTTCTAACCTAACATGAACATCCTGGGTACCATAAAAATTAGGAGGACCACAAGCACCTACACCAGCATATTCGATTTCTAATTTAGCAGCGTTTTTAATATTATCATTTTCATTAAGATTTAAGAAATCTTGAGATGCTAAGTTAGAAACCGAACCCTCATGACCAGTTAAAGTGACAGTAGCACCATTGTGGCCCTTGATTTCAGGAATCGACTTTAATTTCCAGTTTTCCAATGGAAGAACTTCGTCAATTAATGGCTCTGGTATCCATTCAGCGCACAATTCATCGATTTCCTGTTTTGTAAATTTAACAATCTCTGACTTATTTTCTTTTCTCTTTGAGCTGAAAAAATAAGTCAATGCAAACATAAATAAGCAGTATTCAAATAATGATCTGATTGGGTCATTTTGATAGGATGATTTGATATATCTTAAAATAATTTGTCCACCAGGTAATCTATCAAGTAGATTCAAACAGTATAAAAAGTTTTGCGATAATGTACTTGACAAAATTTCCCACGACTGCGATAACGGTGGTGGTATTGTTGTACCAGCAAAGATTGTAGTGGTAGTAGTGGTTGTTGTGGTTGTGGTTGTAATTATTGATGATGACATTAGAGTATATGAAGAAAGATATGTTCCAATAAATAAATGAGTGGAGTGAATGCAATAGCCTGTTCTATGACGCGCCTCTCAATAGCGTCTAAACTTTATCTGTAGATGTAGTTGCAAACCGTAAGAATGGTGATTGTAAGGGATTGCAGTGGTTAATGGTGCTTACTGGTGACGTTATTGAAAGTTTGAAATAATTCTCTGTGTTTGTATGTGGGTGTACGTGTGTTTATACGTATGAATGGATGTATTTTTTTTAATTCTTTTTTTTCGTCCTAAAAAAAAGTCAGGTTTTTGTTTAAGCTCGCTCCCACATTTTCTCGTCCCAATAGTATCGGACAACCTCGCGCCACACCGCCCTACCATTCTATTAAATCTGTAGTACTCTCATGCGACAATCCACCTTCACGGTTGCTTCCTCCTGCCTTAGCCACACGCCTCGCCCTACGCCTCGTCCCCTCCGTGGAACACTATCACCAACAGAATACTCAATACAATGCTGATGAGTTTTTGATCTGGAACATTCATATACCGGACGCATCAAGCGATTTCATGAGACGATCTGTACAAAAAAATACACTGTTTACATAGAGATATTCGTATATTCGTATATTTATGGTATAAATATCTTGGATACACCCTCTACTTCTCTCCTACAGCAAACACAACCCTCTATACCTTTGGAAACCAAACTTAATCTGCAGCTTTCACATATTGCAAAGCATTTACATGGCCAGGTTATAATTTCTCTCATATTCATTTGACATATGACGCATTCCAAAGATCTATTCTCGTGTTCATGATGTTCTTGAACTCCGCTTTCCTGATCACTTCTTTTGGCTACTATAACTTCCAATAATTTCATAGTTTCATCTTCTTTTTCTTTTATTTCTTCAGTATCTATCAGTCTATCATTAAATTGTTGCTGTGGTGATTGCAAGGATCGATATTTAGACCTTGTTAGTGTACCGCTATACTCCAAATGACGTAGTAAGATCTCTAAATTTGAAATATTTGATGACATTAAAATCTCATTTAAACCCTCTGTCGTGAATAATTCATTAACTGGTAATACGGAGGTGGAGACAGCACCATCTTCGTAATCTGTTAATACGTTGATTTCTTCAATATCTGACTCATATTCTGACTCCAGTATATCAGCGAAATTATAATCGCCAGAATTGTCAACTTCTGACAAGTCATTGCCACAAAGAATAGAAGCATAATTTGACTCAATTTCTTCTTGAGTAAGAATATCGGTGTTAATGACAGTTTTGTCATGTTTTGGACCCTCTTGTATTATATTTTTTCTTCTCTTGACGTATTTCCTTAAAAACGGTGGAGTTCTTGATTTTCTGAGTGCAAATTCATCAAGTGTTTCTTCTTCAAAATATCGTTTTTTTACAACATTCTTACTCAAAACTTTTCTTTTGAATAAATCAGGTAAATATTCTAGTAGGAAAGTATTTATGATCAATCCATATAGTAATTGATAGCTATCAATAATTATTTCCTTCAAATAGATAAATCTTTTTTTAACCACACTAGTATTGTTGATATTATTACTATCTCCAATCGTAATCGAATCATCCATATAAGAAGTACCACCAGATATAAGTCTCTGTGTAGGTTTAGCAATAATATTCCCATACCCAGTTAACTTATTTTCACGTAAGTATTTGATAATATCACGAGGGTCTCTTGTAGTAGTTGTCACGCTCATTTGTTCTTTAATTTCGTCCCATATACTTCTTTCCAACCAAGTTTCATGGTCTAAAATGACAAGACTTAATTCTGTTATATAGCTTGATCTACCCGCCAGGGTTATTGCTAATACGCCTATGTTCAACAATGCAGTATAAAAGTCATCATTGAAATTAATATTAAAGTTTTTAAAGGCAGAATTCGACTCTTCATTATTATCAAGTTCGTCATCATCGTCATTCTCATCTGGATCTTCATGTAAGAAAAAGCTAGCATAATTTAAACCTTTCAATTCAAAACCATTAACCACGACAGCGAGTGCAAAAATTGCTAAACTTATCAAGATAACCAACAATATTATAACCTGTGGAGTAAAAGTTAGGATTAAAATTACCGGAAATTGAAACACTTGCCAATTCAAAATTGAATTGATAAAATATGTTAGAAATCCTAAACCAATTATTGACAGTGGAATTAATCTATACTTATTATTATTCAATAATGCACCAATATGGATATTTAAGTGGTTAAAAATCAGAAATAACGTAGTAAATAAGACTTGCTCTGTTGGACGCTTGTAAAAATTAGAATTACCAAAAAAGAAAGCTGCATTACTACTGAACTCTTGGAAAGCTAACGAATGTTCAAATATTGTAATTCCACTTTCTGTGTATGGCTTCTTGCCTTGTATCGATGCAATAAAAGTTTCAATAAATGACAGTAAACAAAATGTCAAAAATATTGGCCAATACATATCACTCGTTGGTCCAATCATGACTTGATGTTGTGGGGTCTTCATATACTTTGAATTGGCAAAACTCTCCACATCATAAGTGAAAAATCTATCAGGTATTAATCTATAGAACCAGCCCATATTAGAACTTTCACTCAATCCTAGATGATATTGTAGCTTTAATGCTACTAAAATATTATATATTTGACAAAAAAACAATCCTATTATGCCCACTCTGAAACTTATAATACTTAGTTTCTTGAAAATCGTTGCCAGTTTATAATTATTAATTAAACTACTTCCTCCTCCTCCTCCTCCTCTTCTTCTAATTCTATTAATTGCTATTTGTTGATTATGCACTGTATTTGTTGAAGCCATAACTAGTGTGCGATTCAATACCAATGCCATTACTAAGCACGATAACCCGTATATTGAGCAGCAGTACTTGCTCATCGCCCCAAATCTATTCCAAGGGGATATATTTATGCTAGATGATTCACTCTGTTCCCACACAATATCTACAAATCCGCTGATTAGTTTAATTAACCCTGTACCATCAACCTCCTCTATTTTTGCTTGAGCAATTACTGAAGAATTAGTAATATTCGACATATCTGACCAGAACTTTTGTAGGCCGGTGCCATATAAGAGTTCGAGAAGTTGGATTCAAATTGGTCTCTGTTAAAAATCAAATTAGATCGAGTAAGATAATCAACGAAAACCCTATTTCTTTGGTTCTCCGTCAGATATGCGTATTTTTGATAGTTTTTGGACGATCCTGAACCGCACATCATTCTTTGTTCTGTAATGTCGCAAACTGTGAACAAAATGACACTGGCTACCAAATTCTTTGCGACAAGCAGGATTTCGGTTTTTCTTCATCTCTGGGAGTGTGAAAAAGAAGCGCGATGATGATGATGAACTTGAGATAATCAACATAATCTATTTTGCCAACCAAATTCAATGGGACGTAAACTAGCTCCACCACCTCCTCCTCCTGGAATACTGAATAATAATAATGATAAAAAAAAGGGAAATTCAAATAGGCAATCACATCCTCCTCCTCCTCCTCCTCCTCCTCCTCCTCCTCGGAAAAGTTTAGCATCCACTCGAACATCAGTTTCATCATCTAAAGGTCTGAGAGTATCACTGCCACTTCCGCCTCCGCCTCCATCAATTAGAAACGAATCATCAATTATACCCACAAACAATATAATACACCCCAAAGACGAGCTACAGTCTCGAAAAAGAAAATGGATCCAATTGCAAAGGAATAGATATCAGGTGTCCCGTAGCAAATCTTCACGGGGCCAAGTGATCCCTATAAAGCCAGAGATGCCTCCTCAACATTTGCGTAAAATAATGATTGACTATGGGGATTTATCGCTGAAAAAAGTAGCCTCTGATAAAAGGTCACATCTTGGTTCATTGAAATATTTACCTCATGCCTTATTAAAATTGTTGGAAAATATGCCACAGCCTTGGGAGCAATCGAAAGAAGTTAAGGTTTTATATCATATTACTGGGGCGATAACTTTTGTGAATGAAATTCCTCGGGTTATTGAACCAGTATATTTAGCACAGTGGGCCCTTACTTGGAACATGATGAGACGAGAGAAACGAGATAGAAAGCATTTTAGAAGAATGAGGTTCCCACCTTTTGATGATGAAGAACCGCCATTGAACTGGATGGAAAACCTAGAAGATATTGACCTACCTGATGCCATACGGCTGGAAGAAATCCACAATGACGAAGTTCTAAATGATTGGTTTTATGATGAGAGACCATTGGTTGATGATTTTGATGTTGTGAATGGGGAATCTTACAAAAAATGGAATCTAGATTCAACTACAATGAACAAGCTATATCAGATCTCACAGAGCTTATTAACTAATACTAATCACCCTTTTAGCAAAAATGCATTATTTACCGCAAAAAGTTTGAATGTTTCATTACCCGGAGGACCAAAGTTTGAACCTTTGTATAAGGATAAAATAAATAATCCCGAATTAGATGATTTTACTGAATTTAATTCCATAGATAGAATAATATTTAGAGTACCAATAAGAACTGAGTATAAAGTTGACTATCCTTACCTATATAATTCATTTGTGAAACAAGTTTCCTTAGTTGACTACTGTGATAGCATAATCTGTCGTGATAAATCTAGCAATGGTGATGAAGAAGAGGTACTTTCTGCATTTACATTCAACCCAAGCTTCAATCCTATAATACTGAAAAAGCTGAGAAAGAACAACGCACGTAAGCAGAAAGCCGCTTTGGAATTGGATTTCGAGCCGTTTCTTAGTTGGACAACAGAGACTCAAAATAATGAGGAAGCAGAATACAAAGAGTTGCCATTAGAGCCGGATGGTACGTCGTCTGCTCTAAAATTAATTTGGGCGCCTTATCCGTTCAATCATCGTAGTGGGAAAACAGTGAGAGCTGAGGATGTTGCGCTAACGAAAAATTGGTATACAAGTCGTTCACCAAAATTAAGTCCTGCGAAAGTTCGAATTTCGTATCAGAAATTGTTGAAAAATCATATTCTAAATGAAATACATAATCCAGCAGGTAAAAAAGGTTTAAAAAGGCGTAATAAAAAGGTTAAACTTTTGAAAAGTTTAAAATCTACAAATTATTTTCAGCAAACCACGATTGATTGGGTTGAAGCTGGGTTGCAAGTCTGTACACAAGGATTTAACATGTTAAATCTATTGATTCATAAGCGTGGTTTAACATACTTACATTTGGATTATAACTTCAATTTGAAACCCACAAAGACATTAAGCACCAAAGAGCGTAAGAAATCAAGGTTTGGTAATGCATTTCATTTAATCAGGGAACTTTTGAGAGCCATTAAAATCATTGTGGACTCCCATGTACAATATAGGCTTGGCAATGTTGATGCTTATCAGTTAGCTGATGGTCTTTATTATATTTTGAATCACTTAGGTCAATTGACTGGTATTTATAGATACAAGTATAAAGTAATGCATCAGATTAGGCAATGCAAAGACCTCAAGCATATTGTATATCATAGATTCAACAAACTTATTGGAAAGGGTCCCGGATGTGGATTTTGGCAACCTGCTTGGAGAGTTTGGATATTTTTTTTGAGAGGTACAATTCCATTATTGGAAAGATGGCTTGGAAACTTGATTGCAAGACAGTTTGAAGGTAGAAGACAAAACGATGTTGCAAAGACAATTACAAAACAAAGAGTAGATTCTTATTACGATTTAGAATTGAGAGCACAAGTTATGCATGATATATTAGATATGATTCCTGAAGGTTTGAAGCAAAGCAAATCTAAAACCATACTTCAGCATTTGAGCGAAGCTTGGCGATGCTGGAAAGCTAATATACCTTGGAAGGTTCCTGGATTGCCTGAACCCATTGAAAAGATTATTGAAAGGTATATTAAAGCTAAGGCTGATGGCTGGATTTCAGTGGCACATTATAATAGAGAGAGGATAAGCAGAGGCGTTCAAGTTGAAAAGACAGTAGCGAAGAAAAACTTAGGTAGACTCACAAGGTTATGGATCAAAAATGAGCAAGAAAGACAGATGAATTTTGGTAAAAATGGACCTTATGTATCACCCGATCAGGCAATCAAAATTTTTCAAACTATGGTACATTGGTTAGAAAGCAGGAAATTTAGTCCAATTCCATTTCCTCCAATTTCATATAAACATGATACAAAGCTATTGGTTCTAGCCCTTGAAAATCTTAAAGAAAGCTATAATACCAATGCTAAATTGAATTCAGCTCAGAGGGAAGAATTGGCTTTAATTGAACAAGCTTATGACAATCCGCATGAATGCTTGGCTCGAATTAAGAAGTTTTTATTAACCCAAAGAATATTCAAAGAAATTGGTTTAGAAATGATGGACTATTACAGTCATCTTGTGCCTGTATATTCAGTTGATCCATTGGAGAAAATTACTGATGCTTACTTGGATCAATATTTATGGTACGAAGCTGACAAAAGAAGACTATTTCCTAACTGGGTCAAGCCAAGTGATGATGAAATTCCACCTTTGTTGGTTTATAAATGGTGTCAGGGTATCAATAATTTGAAGGACGTGTGGAAAACGTCAAATGGTGAATGTGATGTAATGCTTGAAACTACATTGAATAAATTTGCAGAAAATATTGATTTCACTTTGTTGAATAGGCTTTTACGGTTAATTATGGACACTAACATTGCTGATTATATCACATCAAAGAACAATGTGAATCTCACTTATAAGGATATGAATCACGTTAATCAATATGGTATCATTAGGGGTCTCAAATTTTCTTCGTTCGTTTATCAATACTATGGTTTAGTAGTAGATTTATTAATACTTGGTCTTGAACGGGCCTCAGAGTTAGCAGGACCAGTACAAAACCCAAACAACTTCCTACAATTTAAGGATATCGAACATGAAACAGCTTCACCAGTAAGATTGTACTTGCGTTATTTGGACAAAATTTATATATTTTTTAGATTTGACAATGAAGAAGCAAACGGATTAATTCAAGATTATTTGTCAGAAAACCCAGATCCGAATTTTGAAAATGCTGTTGGTTATAACAATCATCGTTGCTGGCCACGAGACTCTAGAATGCGATTAATGAGACATGATGTAAATTTAGGAAAGGCTGCATTTTGGGAAATCGCTGGACGCATCCCATCTTCACTCACTTCAATTGAATGGAAAGATACTTTTGCGTCAGTTTATTCTCGTGATAATCCTAATTTATTATTCCTGATGTGCGGATTTGAAGTTAGAATACTACCCAAAATTCGTGCTAAAGAAATGCTGACTTCTCATGAAGGTGTATGGGATCTCATAGATAATAGCACAAAGGAAAGAAATGCGAAGGCTTATTTACAAGTTTCGCAAGAGGCTATTGATCATTTTAACAACCGAATACGTCAAATTTTGATGTCTTCTGGATCAACTACATTTACCAAAGTAGCTTCAAAATGGAATACTGCTTTAATTGCTTTGGTTACTTATTATAGAGAGGCTGCCATTTCTACACCATCGTTGTTGGATGTTCTAGTTAAATGTGAAACTAAGATTCAAAACAGAGTTAAAATGGGCCTTAATTCCAAGATGCCATCACGTTTCCCACCAGCTGTATTTTACACACCTAAAGAACTTGGAGGGTTAGGGATGTTAAGTGCTTCACATGTATTGATTCCAATTTCTGACCTCAGGTGGTCCAAGCAGACTGATACGGGTATTACTCATTTTAGAGCTGGTATGACCCATCAAGAAGAAAAGATGATCCCTACGATATTTAGATATATCACAACTTGGGAAAATGAATTCCTAGATTCACAAAGAGTTTGGGCAGAATATGCCATTAAACGTCAAGAGGCATTAGAACAAAACCGTCGGTTGACTTTTGAGGATATGGAAAGTAATTGGGATAGAGGCTTACCTCGTATAAGTACATTATTTCAAAAGGATAGACATACTTTGGCGTATGATAAAGGTCATAGAATCAGAAAAGAATTTAAGCAATTTAGTTTGGCTCGATTTAATCCATTTTGGTGGACAAGCGGTCATCATGATGGTAAATTGTGGAATCTCAATGCGTATAGAACGGATGTGATTCAAGCTTTAGGTGGTATTGAAACCATTCTTGAGCATACCCTTTTCAAAGGTACTGGTTTTGATTCGTGGGAAGGATTATTTTGGGAGAAAGCTTCTGGCTTCGAGGATTCCTTAAAATTTAAGAAATTGACCAATGCACAACGATCAGGTTTAAGTCAAATACCAAATCGTCGTTTCACATTGTGGTGGTCGCCAACTATTAATAGGGCCAATGTCTATGTCGGATTTTTGGTTCAATTGGATTTGACTGGTATATTTCTTCATGGTAAGATTCCAACGTTAAAAATTTCTTTAATTCAAATATTTAGAGCACATCTTTGGCAAAAGATTCATGAAAGTGTAGTGCAAGATTTGTGTCAAGTTCTTGATAAGGAATTAGAAGTATTGCAAATTGATAATGTTGAAAAGCAAGCCATTCATCCACGTAAGTCATACAAAATGAATTCTTCGACTGCTGATATTGTTTTAACTAGTACCTACAAATGGAATGTCTCTAAACCTTCATTGTTAAATGATAAGGATGACAAAATGGAAATCTCTGCTAATAAATTTTGGATCGATGTTCAATTAAGATATGGTGATTATGATTCTCATGATATCTCAAGATATGCAAGATCAAAGTTTTTAGATTATACAACGGATGGAATCAGTTCTTATCCTTCACCTACTGGTATCATAATTGCTATTGATTTGGCTTACAATATGTATGATGTTTATGGTAATTGGTTTCCGGGTTTGAAACCTTTGATTCATAATGCTATGAAAGAGATAATGAAAGCTAATCCTGCTCTTTATGTTTTGAGAGAACGTATACGTAAAGGTTTGCAATTGTATCAATCACAACCTCAAGAAGCATTTTTGAATTCGAATAATTACGCTGAGTTGTTTAACAATGAAATTCAATTATTTATTGATGATACAAATGTTTATCGAGTTACTGTTCATAAAACATTTGAAGGAAATTTGGCAACTAAACCGATCAATGGCTGTATCTTTATACTTAATCCAAAAACTGGGCAGTTGTTTTTAAAAATAATTCATACATCAGTTTGGGCCGGTCAAAAGCGTTTAAGTCAATTGGCAAAATGGAAGGCTGCAGAAGAAGTTGCTGCCTTGATTAAGTCTTTGCCGAGAGAAGAGCAACCAAAACAATTGATCGTGACCAGAAAAGGTATGATGGATCCACTTGAGGTTCATATGTTAGACTTCCCTAACGTTTCTATTAGACCTTCAGAATTACACTTACCTTTTGCTTCAGCTATGAAAATCGAAAAGCTTTCTGATATTGTACTCAAAGCAAGTGAACCACAGATGGTCTTATTTAGTTTTTACGATGATTGGTTGAAAAGCATTTCCCCGTATACCGCTTTTTCCAGAGTCATTTTGTTGTTGAGAGCTTTGGGAATTGATTCCGATTCAACAAATCATATTTTGCGCCCAGATGCTAGTGTGGTTATTCAAGAACATCATATTTGGCCAACATTAAGTGATGAACAATGGATTGATGTTGAAGCACAATTGAGGGATTTAATTCTTAACGATTATTCCAAAAAATATAATGTTAATATTCAGTCATTAACTCAATCAGAAATTCGTGATTTGATTTTAGGTCAAGATATTAGAGCACCTTCAGTTAAGCGTCAAGAAATTTCCGAAATAGAAAATAGAGCTAGTCAAGTGGAAAACAAAGAGTTAACAGCATTGAAATCTACTACAACGAATATTCACGGAGAAGAAATTGTTACAGTTACAACTACAAATTATGAACAACTGACTTTTTCATCAAGGAATGAGTGGAAAAATCGTGCTATTGCTGCAAATAATTTGCATTTGAGAGCTAAGAATATTTATGTTACATCAGAGGAGTTTGTTGATGATGATTCTTATACCTATGTTTTACCTAAGAACATACTTCAAAAGTTTATTCAAATTTCAGATTTAAGAATTCAAGTTGGGGCTTTTCTTTATGGAAAATCTCCAGAAGATCATGCAGAAGTTAAAGAAATCAAATGCATTGCCATTGTGCCACAGTTGGGTAGTGTTAATTCAATTCAGCTTCCCAAGAATTTACCTGCAAAAGTGGGATATTTGCAAGATCTTGAATTGTTGGGTTGGATTCATACTCAATCACAGGAGTTTGATTATATGACTTCATATGATGTTACAACTCAAGCTAAATTATTGCCAGAATATAAAACGAATTTTGTTACTATGACAGTTGCTTATACTCCTGGTTCTGTTACGTTGTCAGCATTTGAATTATCTAAAGATGGGTTTGAGTGGGGTAAGCAAAATAATGATATGATATCAGAATCACCTACTGGGTTTTCAAAAATGTTTGCGAAAAAGAGTCAATTAATTATGTCGGATAAAATTGCTGGTACATTCATGGTACCTGAAGATGAAATCTGGAATTATTTTTTTATTGGTGCAATTTTCAATGCTAATGATTTATATGACTTGAAGTTGGATATTCCGTTGACATTTTATGATGAATTACACCGCCCAATTCACTTTAGCAATTTCACACAAATTGAAGCTGGCAATGAAGAAGAAGCTAACCAAGAAGATGTGTTTAAGTAACCTGTAAATATATCTATATATTATATTTAAAACAAGATTCACATTTATGGGAATTGAGTTTTAGAGCCTTTCGATTGAAATTGGAAGAGGTGCGATTAATTTTAATATATTACCTGAGAGAGTTCTGGAATACAGAAGATTTCGGTAGCTGCCATTTTTGGAGAGTAGAAATTCTATGTAGCGTTTCTTGAACATTAAGTAAATCAAATAAAACATATCTGTTGAAGTCTCTGTTGCCTTGAATTTACTGTTGGAAGTGATTCTTGCCGTCATGAAACAGCGCTTTGGAAATCATGAAGGAATTTATTTCGTACAACTGCAAAGCTTCGGGCGCGTTAGATAAATTTAAACACTTGAGGAAGATACACTGGTGTGCGTAAAAAATCAATAGTATTTCTCATTATCATGATCCAAGGATCAAAGGGTGATAAACTGCTAATAATTCCAAGGTGTATTGGAACATTTAGAACAACTGCTAGATAAAGAAACTTCGAGCTGACAAATCTCATGTTGTGGCTATAGATGATGCCCATCAACTTCATATCTTGATCCCTAACACGGTTGGCATCAACATCTGTTGAGAAAAATTCATTGCTACATGCAATGGAATTTCCTTCTTTTATTCTTTCTTTTCAACATTTTACATTTTGTATCATAGTGTCGGGTTATTTTCAACGGCTGTTGACCTTTCAGTTTGGTATAATTGTTTAAGACAACTGAATAGAGCTGAGCAACAGAAAAATTCCGGTTGGTTACGGCTGCAAAATTCATCACTCGGATTAAAACAATCCTGGTAATCTGGGATAAAACTAGCGCCGCAACAAGGGTCTTCGAACTAATAGTGAAAAAGCATGGGTTCTATCTATTTGCCGTTAGAAGTGACTGACATTTCATGGAATTTAATCTTTATCTATTGGTCCCAAAAAATCCAAAAAAGCGCTTTTAGAATTGTAAATATTACGTAGTTCTTTACAGTCTATTATATAGTGGATAATCTGAATAATAAAAAAAATATAGACTATAAAAAAGCTATAGAACAATTAGATGGGCCTAAGGAGACTCATAAGCTTAAGTTACGTCGGAATTAGGTCCTGTGCAAGCATATTTGTCACACTGGTTCCATTCAATTGTTTAATTAATTGCTTTCTAACACTGATCTGGAAATCTGGGTGAATTTGTTGAAGTGATAAATATTCTGCTAAATAATTTGCTTGTCAATATCGAACCTGAGTTTAATAATAAAGAAATTGTTTGCCTTTCTTCATTGTTTAGATTAGCAAACAAAAGGTCAAGATGATATTAGGCGCAAAGATAGTAGAGGGCAGTATTTCCCTACTTCTGTTCATCGAGATGAAAAGTTTTGAACAGTTTTTGAAAAGTGTAAACAAGGAGGTTAGAAATTGGTTGATATTTTGTATTCGTAAGTAATATTCTTAGTTATACAATATATATAGATACAATCGTATACAAGCCACTCAATTGTTTTGATCCTAAGTAAATGCTAATCGAGTCTTCTTTCCGCCAAGGATTTGACAGAAAAAAGAGTTCTATAAACTCTATAATCTCCAATTTATCCTGACTACCAGTGTCTTACTGCAATTATATGATCTTCAATAGAAAGTAAGAGCTTTCTTACTTCAGCCCTAGAAATGCTTTCTTTCAAAAGTAAAAGTTCAAGAGGATTTTTTCCATTCATATATTTCAATAACTTGTAAAAAATTGCAGTCAATTCTGGCGATAATTTACACTCTTCAAATATGATTTTATTAATCCAACGACGCTCCAAGGTAGTTGCCCTACCAGGATCATGTATTATGGTATCTTCATCTTCAATTAGTGTCACAGATGAGGTTTCCTTTAAATGCTCCTTTAATCTTTCTAGTCCTACATGGTTTGATTTCTTATGAACTCTCTTCTCGTCATCTTGAGAAATCTTCTCTGTGGCATTAACAGGCTTTGTGGAATTATCGGTCGTTTGTTTCGATGAGTTATCGATTGGTTTTGAAACTATTTCTTCTGCTTTGGATCCTTTCTTTTTCCATTTTGACAAATTCTCATTTTCAATATCTTCCTCAACTTTAATTTTAACCTTGCGGGAGATTTTCAACCAAATGAAAGTTTGCAACTGACTGACATAACCATATCTAATCAACCAAGCTAATGCTTGCAAATAACTATCTCGATGGTCTTTTGATGGAATTATTGCGGCGAATTGTTGAGGTTTTCTGGATTCTGGTGATAATAGTTTCAAGAACTGAGGTAATGAAGGTAATGTAGGGAATTTCTGATTGAAAATTGGAATATCGTCGTAAAGCTTTAAAGTTATGGGAGCCATTGGTGATAAAATATAGACAGATCTTACAGATAAAGGTTGAATTATCCTAGCCCTTCTCCAATAGATTAAATGGAAGGCAAATGACTCAATTTGTGAAATATCAAGCTTCTTATGTCTCATTGATAATTTTAATAATGATTCTGTAGGTTGAATCATTCGTATAAAGTTTGCCAACGTGGAATCAGCTTGTGTCTTTATATCTTTAATGATTGACTCAGGATCATCGAGTAATAAAAGCGCAAAATATATGATGACATCCTCTGCGCTATCTTCTTCAGCATTCAGCTTGAGAAATGTTCGACCATACCTTGATGTCTCTCCCACGTTAATCAATCCAATATTTCCAAATAAATTAACAGTGGATGACAAGTATGATCCCGGTATATAAGGCACGGATGCATCTGGTAATGAATGAAATTCAGTTTTTATGGGTATTTGAAATGATTTTAGTTTGCCGTTAATTGATAAGTTTGCAATTTTGGAAGTACTTATGGCACTATAACATTCACGGATCAACTTACATAGTGAAGATCTTTCAGCCAAACAATATTCATCTTCTGCTTGCTCTCGAAGGGTAAGAATATTTTTAACTTGTTGCGATATATAATCATGTTTCAGTTGTGCATATCTTAAAACTAGTGCCAACTTAGAAATAACAAAATGAAACATCTCGTCTATTCTGTAATTGTTTTCTATCACTGGTGGGTTCATTATAAACACCAAGTGAAACATATTTAAATTCATTTTGTTAGCTTTATTGCTTGAGGGATATGTACAACGGGGATCTGCTGATTCATTATTTTTAGTAACTCTTTCACTTTGAAATGGATCATTTAATTCTTCTTCTTTCTCCTTTAAATTATCATCATTATTAGAATAATAATCTTTGTAATTGTTATCGCTATTACTATTCCGCCATTGTCCGTTGTCATGTTTGTGTATGGGTAGACCTAAAAATATTTTATCTTCTATGGTAATTTCAAATCTTGTGTTACACATGTTCTTTGGTGGCGCCAACATTTCACAAAGATAAGAAGGATCTATTCCAAATATCTCATCATTTATACTGGATTTCGACATCATTGTGCTTGTTGTTGTTGCTTGACTATTTGTAGTACTAGCCTTGGAAATGGTTTTATTTAACTTATGTTTATATGACTTGTTATTCAAGGACTTGTCTTCTGTTATATCATTTTCAATTGATTTCAACTTATCTAAATGGTTTCTTCTATGATCTTGCTCATCCAAAAACCGCATTAAATCTAGCTTTGCACCCAAATAATAGTCCAAATGTTGCCAATCCCAATTCCTTCTGCTAATACCATATAAATCGCAATCATTATTTACGTCATTCATTAGCTGATTTCCTATTTCATCATCATCTTCATCGTTATCACTTTTCTTATAATCGTATAGCTCATCGTCTTCATCATCTTCGAGGATTTCGTCGTCGTTAGCTTTAGTGTCCTTTGTATTTATACTTTTATCACCAAGCAGATAGTTTCTTTTGGCTGAAGCTGCAGCTGATGTTGGTTCTTTTATATCAATGGGGTATTTATAAATTAATTGAGGACCACTGTGTGTTGAAATAATTAGTAGTATTCCTATAAGACTTGGATTAGGAAGATTAAAACTCATATAAATGCTTTTATGTTCTTGTTGGGCTTGTTTTACAAAAGAACTGGTTGTCAAAGATACGATATGACTGGAAAAAAAAATAGATTCATTCGCTAATATCAGCATTTGGACCTGATTAAGAAATCTCTGATCAAGGTAATATAAAAACACAGAAGAGGGAATAGCATTTGCTTGAGTAATTGACTTGAATAGAGTTCTGAACTGAAATCAATCTAATGTATAAATAGTAAAATATATAGATTATAAACTTCATTTAAAATTTATGCTTGACATCCCTTGAAGCCAATTGAGCAAATCTGCCTTGAGGAACACCTTCTAACCATTTGCCTAAACCTCTCATAACCTCCTGAGAATTAGCGTGATTTATGTATTGATCCCTTGAAAGTTTTAATAATTGTTTATTCTGGAGAATCGAATCTTCATGCAAGTTTTCAAAAGCATCAACTAATTCATCATGAACTTTTTGATTGAATTCTTCAACAGTTTTAAATTGACCATTGTAATGTTTGTTAATAAAGCCAACGTTATAGCAATCTTGCCCACTGATTGGTTTAGCTAATAATAAGGCTTCGGAAGATTTTGACCAGCCTAATCTGCTGAACAAGGTGGCAGAAGAAGCACCTTCAGCAACCAAACCTAAATTAGCAAATGGGGCTAAAAGAAAAAATTTACTTAAATCATGAACATAAATTAAATCACACAATAATAGCAAACCAGTTGTTAAACCGATAACTGGACCATTAACAGCAGCTGCTAAGATTTTTTTATGATCATTGAATAAATTAGTTAACCAAACATTTCTTGCAACAAATCTTTGCAACCAATATTCATGACTAAACAATTGTTGAGGATCCAATTCCATCATAGTTTTATCAGCAAAATTAGCACCCGCGGAAAAATATTTGCCAGTGGCCTGAATAAGAGTTAACACAGTACCTTCTTCCTGGTCAGCCTTTTCCATAAACTTACCTAATTTAATGTATTGTTCACCATTTAATGCATTTAACTTTTTTGGAATGTTGAAAGTAATGATAGCGACACGGTCTCTTACCTCATAAGTGATATCGGTTTCTTCGTTAGACATGATATTATAAAGATACTATAAAGGGATATAGTATAAAATGTATTTATTTAAATAAAAGATAAGACGAGGATTTAAGGCTTCAGAACGTGCTGGAAAGTGGATTGGTGGTTGTATTTATATACATATATATAGAAGGACTATCGAAAGCAGTTGACCTAAAGATTGAAAAAAAAAAAAAGAATACAATATGGCCTGTGGGGTAATAAGTAGGATTATACTGTGATGATACAGAAAACCGAGGAGTTTGACACTGTGAGGGTTGTTTTCGCAGATACAGGCAAAACCGAAATAGTGCTACTACAATTTGTTACTGAACGGATTTAATTACTTTTCATTTGAACTGATTTGTGTAATATTTTGATCTTAAATCCGTTTATAAAGTTCCAACTGCAACAACCGCAACTGCAACAAACTTTGATAGCAGCAATCACAATTACAACAACTACAAGAAGATCATTTTTCATGTCTTACCACGTTTTGCATCAAGTATGAATTTGATAGATTTTATCTCAAGCGTACCCCTCTTGAATAGATTATTAAGATGAAGTTGGACATATGAATAGATTCACCATGCTGCTTATGTATACCAATTATACTAGTTATGCCATGATAGTTAGTATTTCATCTATAACTTTCTAACAGTACTACTATCATCGTGGTCTCTTGTAGGGCCAATATGATAACCTTAACAGTCACCAAATTCAGCTGAATCAATGAAAGAATATTCAGTTTCAAGCTCGTTTCTTACTTGTTATATAGTCTCTTTTAAACCTTTTACTTGGATTATTTGGTTGTATTCCGGCCTTAAAATCCTTAATATTAACTTGCATAGTAACAAGATTGTTTCACACTATGTATATTTGCTTGTACGAACTTGAAATCATGGTATCGCCACCCTAAAATGCAAGCAACAATCAAACGCAATTGGTTTGACTTAAAGTAGATTGGTTTTATTGCAAGGCAAAAAAAAATATCTTATTATTAGTATTTAAAACATGGTATAGAGCAAAAAGAGAAAATCAAAAATAATTAAGTATCCGATTAATTGTGTTTTTGCAACAATTCTGGTTATCGATAGTGGTTTCTTACTTTCTATTTGATTTCCAACAATTTGGTGAAAAAATTGTAGGAAAAAAACTGCTTCTTGCTCGTTCCATATTACTATCATAAATTGTTCACGGACCACCTTAAAAGCAAAGTAATGTAACCTATTTCAATTAAATGACACGTTTATTTCTATACTTAATCGTTATTGTATTGATTTGACCTAATTAATCAGCGAAATAATTATCCTACGGTAGGAATGGTGATAGTGGGCTGGTAGTGGTGGTGGGTCGGTTTCAACTGCTCAGTCATTACATCACAAGAAAAAAATAAGACAACACAGCTAAGAAAACCGTTGTTTTGTTGATACATCCTTTTAGTTGGAATAATTATCAAATTAATCCATTAACAATCAAACCCTTACAGATGTCTGTAACTGCAGCACTGCCAAACACTTCTGCCACTGTAAAGCCATTCTTGCTGCAAAATAGAAAGGTTCATTTAGAGTTTACTAATAATAACAGCGGTTTGTCAGTGAGCAACAGATCCAACATCGCTGTTCCAGTTTTTACCATTGATAATCAGGATTATGTGCTTGTCAAGCATTTGGCCACATTATGGAATTATCCCTCATCATACCAATTAATTTCGAAACTATCAAAAAATGGAATTTCAGTATCGCAAATTTTGAAAACTGATCAAAGTTTAAACAATGAGTTATATAAATGGAAAGTGATTGAGGCTAATGATATCCAAATTGAATTGTTTTACATCTTGTTACCTCTTATTTATTCTAAAATTGAGAATAAAGATGTATTCTTTTTAAAATCCAAAATAGATCCATTACCTCTGAGAAAGATAGAAGAAAGCACACAGAAACCATCATCCACTTTGGAAGAAAAGCATGATAAAAATGAGGATACTGGTATTGAAGATATCGATGATGAGGTGATTGACGATGAGGAAGAAGATGAAGTTGATGCCCTTGAAGAAGATGAAGAAGATGAGGAAGATGAACAAATAGTCAAGAAACCATCACGTCATTACCATCTTCATAAGCGATCCTTAGATTCCAAGTATGCTAGTGATGACAAGATCACGATTGGTCAAGTGTTTCCACAATATGGCTCAATTGATTCTACCGTGGAGTTGAATCATGCGCTGTTTAATTCTTTGAACTCATTAACTAAGTTGAATTTTTACAAGAACTTGCCATCATCATCGTCTTATAAGTTTCTTCCCAATTCAAAACTAAATTTTCCTGAACGTGAACTAATTCTAACTTCGAATAATTATTCTGATATTCATATAGATGAAGATAAAAAACCAGGTGGAGATGAAAAAAAGAGAAACTTTCGTAAACCAATTGGGAAGTCAAGAAAACATAATATTCATATTGATCCCAATGCTATAGATTTAAATGAATCTGTTATTCCCGGTCAGGGGTATATACCGGAATTCAGTATAAATCATCTTTGTAAAGTCCCCAACTATTATGTTACTTCAAACCATCAGAGTCTTCCACAATCATTTAACGCTAAGAAACTCAACCAAACTTCAAACTCTTCTTTTTTATTTAATGATGGCGTAAAAATGTCTAAAAACATTCAGCAACTTGTTTTCAGTAATGATAGTGACAATTACCATCATTCAAAGTATTACTATACTAAAAGCTATCGTGGGCCTGGGTCAGGTAATTATAAAGATGGAGCATTAATGAACAAAATTAATAAAATTCATTTATCCAATGATCGTAAAGAGAGTCACAAAAGAAAAATACTGAATAATGACAGATATAGTAAAAGTTTGAAAGGTTTAGTTCATGAAAAATTTGATAAAGATTTTGTTGAAGCCTTACTTTCCGAGCAACGTAAATATACCGAAGATTATTCAAATCTTGAAATGTTGCACAATAGCTTACAATTCAATTTATTGCTAAACACATATCGTGAAATTGCTCAAGAAACATGGGACAATTATTATAAATTTAAATTGATCGATTTTGAACAATTAAGAGCTTTACAAGTAGAGAGCGAAGAGATTGAATTAAGAAAAAAAGCTACTTCCAAGCATAGTGAGTGGTTAGAGGAGGAGAAGCTTCGTCAAGAACGACTCCAAATCTTGTTTGAAAATGAAAGACGAGAATTTGAACAATTGCTGAAACAATACCTTGACAGATGCAAAGAATTAGATGAAAAAAAGCGCCGCCGTCAATTAGAAGTATCTTTTAATGATCCTTTTGCTGCGGATAATGATGAAGAAAAGAAAGAATCGGAAGAATCCCAGAATATACAGCGGGAATTTGAGAAAAAAAAGGAAGAATTAAGAAAAGAATTTGAAAATAAGAAAAGATCGCTCATAACTCCCATCCCGCCACCAGAAGCTATCGAAACTCCACAATTAGATATTGTGAATAAATTTAGTTTACCTACTGCTTATAATGAGATTGTTAGACGCCTACCTTTGGAATTAAGATCCGCAAATCAAGAAAATAAAGACGATATACCGCCAATTAAAAGGCCAATTAGATATGTTGCTACATACCCAGAGAGTCAAAATCCCGAATATTTGACAAGAGTGGAAGTTGTGAGGTTGCCTAATGCTAATTCAGTGGGTTGGGATAACTTGAAGAAATACAAAGATAATTGATTGATACCACATCAGATTTTGTAATTTTGTGTAGACTATTGTATAATAAATGTACTTTTTAATTTCTATAAGAAAGCTCTCAAGGGTATTAAGCTGTCAAAATTGTAGTTCAGAGGAGTTTTTTTTCAAGTAGTTTCTTCATTTTACTGTGATGTTTTTGAAGATTGTTTTACATTATGCTGAAATATCATGAAATACTATATATTTACATTTGACAATGAACTATATCACTTAACACGCAGGCTTTAAATGCTATGTAACAACCCAGTTCCATTTATCAATTCCAATAAAGCTTTTAATATCATTGCTCTTTTTGTATTCGCCATAGCATAAACAATAGTGCTCCAACAAAAGTCTTATTTCTTCAATTTCATCAACAAATTCTAGCGCATTTATTCTTTTCATTTCCTTTGGGTCGATCCAGCTGCTTCTAAACCCAAGGGTCTTGTTGTAACCCCCAACGTCACTCAAATCAATCAATCTCAAATTACTCAAATGACAATTATTTTGTAGGAACTGCTTTCTAGACTTTAAATCTGGATACTTATTAAATGTTTGTAAATTAAGTCCCCGATTCAATAAATTTTGAGTCATTGTTATTCCAAATGAGTCGTTTAAGGACATTGGTTCATATATCAAAAAGCTTATTAGATTATTTACTACGCTTTTCCAGTAATTTATTGTTTGTTCATATTCCATCGGCGATAAATAGCATAAAGCACATTCACTAAGGACTAAAGTAGGTAAATGAGACCGCAAGCCAATAACCTCGAATGAAGGTTGTAGATCACGCAAATCTATGGCATGTAGGTGGTAGTTATTTGTGTGCAACTCAGGAGGATAATTCGAGAATGAATCTTTAGAATCAATCTGGGGCATTGATTCCTTTGATCCAACCAATTCTTGAAATTGTTGGGATTTCAAAATTGCCAATTTCTTAATCCTCGCAGACTCAGGAAAATCTATCTCATGATAAATGATATCGGGATGTTTTTTGAATAGCTGAAATGCTCTAGTGTCTGAGCCGCTCCCTAGCGAAACGATTTGGCAATTCTCATCAAAATCACTGATAAATCGTTCTATTACTTGGTCAATTATTTTCGTACGTAGATAAGATCCTCTATTTATAATGGGCAATTTCTTCGGTTCAAAGACTGCTTTTAAAGCTCGAGATGATGATAACGTGGAATACCCTGAGCAGTATTGTAAGTAGGATTCATATGATTTGATAAGATCTTGGATAAATTCATCTGGAGGATATATATAAGATTTCAAATTTATACTGTATCGACAACTCAAAGCATCCAAATCAGTTGCCCGTATCAATTTATCCTGTCGATCTCTTGGTGAAAGCATTGAGTGCCTGAGGCAAGAAAGCCGAATTTGGAGAATTGAACATTTAGTAAATGTCAAAACTTTTTTCTTTTGATCAATCTGATTATACCCTTCTTGTGTATCTATACATTCTTATGTAATACATGACATGGCCTACATACTAGCTCTTTTTGATAATTACCCACCAATTATCTTTCTCGTATCCTTCATCTACTATAGTACAAGCTCTAGTTTTGAGAGCATTTTCAACAAGTTCCCCCCTTTTATATAAATGATAATATCTATATTTTGTTACTTCCGGTTCAGGTTCCGGTTCAGTACCAAGCTTTTGCTCTTGTGTTAGTCCTTTTGAATCTCCTTGTTCTTCAGCATTGGAACCCAGCGAAAGCTTTTTCTTTCCCCTCTGTTTCCTTGTCTTTTTTGGTTGAGACTTCTTTAATACCCACGGAATCAATATATCTTGCTCATCTCCTTCTTTATATCCACGACGAGAATTCTCTTGTTCGAGCGCCCAGCAATATATTAAACACTCACCGCCTACTTTCAATTTGGATAAGATATGCAGTATGGCTTCTATCCTTCTGTCTTCATTAGCAAAATGATGTATTACTGCTATTGATATGGCGAAATCAAACTTATTATCGGGGTGAGGTAATGAAAGTCCATCAGCAACACCTAAATTATATTGATTCTTAGAGTTCTCTTGTGCACATTTAATTAATCCTTCAGATCTATCAGTACCTATTATAAACAAGTCGTTATTTACGTTCAAATACTTCCCATTACCACATCCTACATCTAAGCCTATTGAATATTTGGGTCTTGTTTGCAAAAATTTTTCCACAATTGGCCACGGTTTATATCTTGTTTGAGAAAAATGTGGGGCAATCTCATTATAGATGTCATGTACAAATGTCTCTTCTTGTGTTTTGGGATCCAATCCTTCTTCAACAGAAACAGAAGGAACTGCTGACATCGAGTTGGGAATGCGTTAAAACTATGTTATGGTGGTCATCTCAAACACTAAAACAAATAAACTTCGCATTTTTTTCACCACTTTCTTTTATAATTACAGCTCAATCATTATGAAATGAAACTAACTTAATGTCCCAAAATTCAAGAAATCTAATCATAAATTTGTTCCTATTGGTTATTGCTGCTACGGGTCCTTGGATTTGGGTGCAATTATTTGAAAACCACTACCCAGATATTCTGTATCTAAAGTACTATATCCAACACGAAATGCCAATCAGAATACCTATCACGGTTCAATTTTCAGAAGAATATTTCAATTTTCCGGATTTAGTAGAAGCGACCCAATTTCAAATTGATCGAGAGATCAAGGTTCTTACAAATAAATCGCTTGAAATTGAATTAATTGATAATTTACGAGGTGATCGTAATAGTCCTGGTTATACTATAAAGTTGATTTTGGCGAGTGAAGACTCACTTGCTATTTCTTCTGATTCTTTGGAAGCTTACATTTTTTACTCATTCAAGTCCGTTCATTCAAATGATTTACCTTATTTAATAACTCAGACGGTGTTATACCATTTCATAAATGCAGACATAGAGCTTCTAAATCGACCACAGCTTGGCAAATTCCCAAATAAAATTGATTTTGAAATTGGATTTGGAAAAAATCTCTTACGCAAGAATGTAAATGATATAATTGTTATAGATATAAATAAAATTTGCCAAACATTTTTGGGAATAACGCTGATATCGTGGAAGACTAATAATGAACTAGCTATGTCAGATGATGGAATAACATTGAGATTTCCGGAAAAAGAAATACGGGAAGTAAACTATAATGAAAATGCAATATATGAAATTCAGAAATTGATCGAAGAGCAAGCGGATTTACCAGAAAAACCTGGCGGTAATATACGTCTTAGATTACTTGCCAGTTATAGAACGAAGACTATGCAGAATCTACTAAAAATTGTTGAAAAAGTCGAAAACTTCTCCCATCAATATAAAAATGTTACAAGACAGTTATATATTTTAATTAATGATATAAGCTTCAAACAAAAAATTTCATGGTTTGAATATTTAACTTCATCACAAAGCTTATTAGAAAATTGTATAGAGATAGAATCATCTTAAAATGTATGTTAGTAAAAATCTCAATTCAGATTTAATCGGCGAAAAAAAAAGTCTCAGAATTCTAAACACGAACAACACAATAAGAATATCACAACCTTAACAAGTCTATTGTCCTACCATGCTGCTATCTCCGGAATATTGGGAAGAAGACGAACCAGAAGGCTACGACTCTGATGTAAGTTTAGATGAGGATGATGTGGAATTGATTTGGAGAGTTTTTTTCAGTCAATTGGAAAAGCATACAAAGAATACGGGCCTTGAGGTTGATGATGACCAAGAAGAAGACGAGGCTGACGAAATTGACGACATGGAAGTCTCAAGCAACATTGATGAAGATTCTGTGGATGAAATCAGTGATTTATCAGATATAGATGATCCAGAATTGGTTGCCCAATTTAAGAATCTAATTGCCGAAAAAGTAGACAAAAATTTGAGTGAAGGGGAAAGAAAACGACTATTGATTGCTAACTTTACTGATGATCAAATGGAAAGATTTGAAGCATATAGGAGAATGACTGTCAACAAACCAGGGGTGAAGAAAATATGCAATGGTATAGTGGGACACTCAATTCCTCAGGTTATTAGTGTAGTAATGGCAGGTATTGCAAAGCTGTTTTTGGGAGAAATTGTTAGTAAAGCTTTTGAGGTCCGAGACAGAGATTATAAAGGTCGGCTTATCCTAGATATCGAGGCAAAGAAAAATCAGAAAAGAGAAATCATGCGTAGTCTACAAAGGGGACAAGATATAGAAGTTGCAGATCAAAGGTTACAGTTTGAGGGAGATAGCGTCCAACCACTTCAACCCAATTATGTGAGAGAAGCTTGGAGGTTGTATAAACTTGAAAGCAGTGCAACGTTTAGTAATCAAAATAGAAGAGATTGCGATGATGGACCAAATCGTTTGTAAAAAGAGCAAACAATTTCCCGCCTAAAAAACACTGGTAGTATTGACATAAAATTTCGCGATTGGAAGTACCTTCTATCAAATAGCTAACCATGGATAGTCAATTAAAATATGTAACTGCCTCATCAAGCCTTTTTTTGATGATAACTAGAAACTTTAGTTTTGGATCTTTGGTTTCCATCGCTACAAGTTGCAGCGTATTGGTCACATTTTTCACCAAAACCTCATCTCATACACAGCAGTAAAGGCATTATGTATCGAATCTTGTGATCGTGATTACGATATAACATTATAAAAGAGCTTATACACAGGTTTTAGCAACCGCATCATTTCTTCCCTGCAAACTTAACAAGAACGTAGCTGTCGAAATTGAGGTTTATCGTGTGGGGTAATTATCCGAACTCCTGGGTGTCACAACATGTTTTGGGGTTGTAGAATCAATGTTCCGATGTGCTTACAAAGTTTTGACACAATTGTTACAGTCACAACTCAGCAACTGTACCTTATTTTTTGTGTATCGCCTATAACTCTGCACTAGTAGTCAATAAAATGTTTTCAACACTCGTTCTTCTAAATATATCGTAAATTGGCATGTAAAATCATTCACGGGAAGATAGATAGTTATTACGAGCAGAAATGACAACAATTTCCAGAATAAAAGCCGCTATGAATCAATCATTTCAATGTCATCTACACAACTTTCATGATCTGTTTTTATATGGCCGCAATTGGTATGGAGCAACTTGTTCCTTATCCCCTTACTATGTTCAAGACTCAAACGTCCTTAAAAGCAGGAAGTTCCAAACCAATCTTTAATACCCGTTGACAAATTAGAGCCTCCTCGCAAGTATTTGGAACATGAATCCCTTTATTTACAGTACAGCTTTCTATCACATGACTAATCGATTTAATTATTGAACAAATTCTCTACTATTCTATTACTCATTACTAATGAACGCTGGCATAAGTCGGTTTGAATTTCGCAATTGATTGAATAAGCCTTTAAATTATACAATTTACTACAAATTACATCCAGCTATAACCTCTAAAAAAATGAAGACCTCCAGGAGATACAAACCGGAAAACAACAATATGATTCAATTGGCCAATTTAGTAAATCCCACTTCAGCTAAGGCCATAAATACAATTTCGAGAAATTTTCCGGCTCAATTGACCACAATAATAATTAACACCTCAGCGAAGCATTCCTCCCAGATTCGGAAGCATAAGTTAATTCGTGATGTCTGAGAAATTCTAAACCCTGGCACTTATGATCAAAATGAATTTCATTCACTTCGCTAGAGAGTCTTCCCAAGTGAATATCATTTTCGTGATTGAACCATTTATCTGTATTCTCTTAAACGGAAAATCAAAAAACCCAGAACAAACTGTAAACCACCTAAAATAATCACAGAAAACATTTCAGTACTAAAAATACACGAAATTGAAAAAAATAGAAGATTCTAAACGTAATCATTTAAAACATTGTATAATTCGTAGCCAAAAAATTTGCTTAAACTAAAACTATCAGATTGAAATTGAATCAGCTGGTGTAGCAACCACTCTCTCACTCTTCTGAAGTGGACTATTTCAAATTGTACACCACTTAAGTTTGAAACAAAAAAATTTAAGGAGCACGAGTATGGTTATAGAACAATAATTCTAAAATTGAAAATACACAAAAGACTTTGTAAATTGCAAACAAATAGATAAATTGCAACAAACTTCCACTTTATTTAATTTCTTTTGTAAGTGTTTGCAACGAAGTTGCTGTCTAGTGTTTGCAAGATAGAAACAAAACAAAAGCCAGTATATCATTCCAAGACAGAGTGTCGTATTAAAATCAGTGCTTTGAATCTGAACGTACAAAGTTTCATTTGCTGCAAGCGGATTTTTGATTTGATTGATTAAAAGCTGAAGAAGTTTTAATGTTAAAAACAATTCCTACTTAATGAAATTAGCAGCTTTATGATGATATAGACATAGTTAGCGAATCTTCCTGGTTTCTGGTTTTGACTTGTTCAAGCAATGAGTCAAACTCTGAAAACTTTTATTTCACTAGCTGTTTATTTCTCATACAATTATTTTATTAAATTAGTATTTGGGTTTTAGTGAATTAGAGGTTTAGGTACTAATATTAAGTTAGATTGTAGCTTTTAATATACTTCTACTGATTCGACCGTACATTACTCTTTTGACTTTGACAAGTTCGGACTTCTAAACCGGTAGTCGAGCAAATCAGTTCTAGATTATAAGGCGCTTTTCAGTTAATTATATACTGGCTTAAATTTTTCGAGGTATATTTCATATTTCATGAGAGGTTATTTTTCTTCTTTAGCTTGGATCACCAAATCAGTGAGTTTTTTACAAGCCATATTGTGAAAGTGCTCCTAGGTACTATTTTTACTAAGCAAAGTATTCTATGTATTGTAGGAGAAATAAGCAGGTATTCAATTATTCTTGTTAATTATTGCCCTCTCAAGAAGGTATCCTTAGAAATTGACTCACACTAATTCGTTAGCGTTGGATATAAGAAATCATTTGAGTCTGTGTGTGGGCTTATCTTCGCTGCTGGCACAGTTGATTTTGGAAAGGCGGATAAGTCGTTGAGCGATTTATTCCATTGGCATCAGTATATTTATTTTTTAGATTGGGAATGGTTTCAGCATGTAGCTGCTATTAGGGGTTTCATTTTTCTGGTCTGATTGTGAAATCAATTTGCAGTGATAATTGTAGCTTCTTTTATTTTGCGCCTAATATATATTGCATAATGCAAGGTTCAAATACTATATAACCGCTGTTTGCATGGTACCCTCCTTTACGCAAGCACGTCTTTTTCAAGGTAGTAGAAAGCTTGATCAAATCGTTTCGGAAACGCTGGTTTCGTGTAATTTATTATATATCTCGTATAGTGGTTAGTTTTTTTTATTTAGTTTGCTTTAAGAGTGCAACCACATTTAGTTTAGATTTCTCTCTCTGAGGTTTAGTTTTCTATTGGTCTATTTTAAATTTGTAATTGAGAAGTTGCGGAAGCAATTCTTTGTGTCCTTATTTAAGCTGGTTCTTTGTTTAGAAATCGGACTGTTAACTTTTAGCTTCTCAAGCGAGTATGCTTCGCCGGTGAATTTAACCTATAGGAAGTGAAGATGCCATTAGTGCTTGGTGGGCTCATAGATTTTTATGATATAGTTGATTCATTCTCTTGAATGAGGATAGTGGTCAAATTTACAATGTAATGCTAGTGCAAGTATTTCGAGGGGTAAGATATGATGTAGCTTTTTGATGTTATAGAATTCTGCTATCTTTTAGATTGTCTCAGTATAGATGTGCAAAGAAATTTCGCAGTTAAAGACATGTTCCCAAGCAGAACGTGTTTGATCCCATGCGGTGTGAGAAACGAAAATATGAATTATTTTCCATGCTACTAATGGCATATTTCACATCTTTCATTCGGACGCAATAGTCTTGTAATGTATAAGTTCTGTTAAAGAGTTGAATCATATGCGATGGCAAAACTAGGTCGGTCAATGTTCCAATTTTGTATTTTTTTAACTATTTCTTTTGATCAGTACCCTTATCGTTTTAATTCAGCTTGATATATTTAGCGTGGAGAAGCTGCCTTCTCTGTACATCTATTATCACAAGACTTGTTGTAGAGGTAAATCTCAATGACAAAACAAAACCACTTTTAGATGGTTGGTCAATATTTACTGTCTCTTTTATTATGTATATTGAAAATACAATGAAGCGTGTGAGCTGCTGTCAATTGTTTTATTAGCAAGATTAGTGTATTAGATTATAAGTGGTTAATATTAGAAATTGATATATGCTTATACTGTTCACAAACTAGCAATCACTAATTATACATACAAAAGGTATCATGTATATCTCAGTAAATCAATATTCTACTTTTCTGTCATGATTATTATTTTCCATTCTTTTTAATCCGCCTTTGTAAGCAAAAGTAATCATTTTAACGTTTGTATAAGGATATGTATATTCATCTAATTCTTAGTTTAAGCGGAGCATCTAGCACTCCCAATTCTAGGTATCCTTAGGCTTGAGATCTTTTAAGCGATCTTGTAAATTCTTTAGATCTTGTCGGTCTTGATCAGTTAACTTCTCGGGATCCACAAGAGCATCCCATTTTTGCCTTATTTCTTGCCACGATTTAAGCTGTTCTTGTTCTTCAAAATTGATATCTTCTCTCAAATTTCCATCCAAATGGAGCCGTTCTCTACGATAAGGTTAGTACAATAGACTTAGAATATGGGGTCTGGGCAGTAATGAAGTAAGTTCGAATGGGAGTCAACGTACATTATGATAGGTCTCCAAAAATTCACACCAAAAAACCATGAAGCAACTATTGCACCTATGACAACAACCGGTTTGATACCATTAGAAGACATGGTGAGTAAGTTTAAGAGTCAGATCAAGCAAAGTATAATTAGAAATCAAACGAAAAGCAAAAAAAAAAAAGGAATCATCATAGTCGTGTCTTTATTTCTAAAGAGTTACCTATACTTAATCTAGTTGAGGTGGACAGGCAACATCGATATCTTCATCAGTAAAGTCCGACACTTCCTCGTCCTCATCGCTTTCAAAGCCTCCCTTCTCCTTACATCCAACAACGCCCCATTTTATATTCGTCACCTGTTCTAATCTTTCCAAGATTTCACACATTGGTGTAAATAAACCAAACTGTTTGAATTCTCCATCATAGGAATGCAACATACCCACGACACCCAAACCCTTGGCATTATCTTCTAAATCTTCTAATTTGGATAAGATCCAAGATCCACTATCTCCCCCGCTTGCAAATGTTGAATTGTTTTCAATTGAATTGACTATAAATTCCGAAGAATGTATGGCACCATCTAACCAATACACTAATTTTATACCATTGACATACCCCCTTGTGTATTTTGTAGTTGATCCATATTTAAAAACAGGTGTACCATGCAAGCTTTGAAATTCTTCCGAGGTAGATAAGTGTGAATCAACATCATTTATATTTTCATCTATGGATCTTGGTGTATATCTTTTAAGTTTCAAAACCTTTCTGACATACAAGTTATCAAACATTAAGGCTGGATCAAATTCATTGAATTGAATGTCATCACCAAGATAATTTGCATCACATTTCAATTGTTTGTTCACTTTTATAATGGCTAAATCTGAGAGTTTTTTTTCAAGTAATCCACTTATACCGTTTGGTTTATTGCTCAAAGTAATTAAAGTTCTTTCTCCCCAAATTATTTGACCAAATCTAATCTTGGGTAAGTTACGTACTTCATATCGATCTTGCTTTCTACAATCAATTATTTTGATTCTCTTCAAGGGAAACATTTCTTCCAATTGATTTAATACAGCTCCGTATGCAGTTTTTGATTCGACATCTTTATCATAATGCTTTTCATACTGGTTAGTTAATGCTTGTTTATATAATGATATTAGTACAGAGGATGGAGCAGATACATGTGGATAATTTTGTGGGTTTTGAGAATTCAAACATACATGACCACAAGAAATTGCAAATTTAGAATTAGCATAAGACTTTAAATGTGGTTGTTTCTTCAGGTTAATAATAGGGTATATGTATCCTCCCATTGTACCTGAGACTTTTGAAGAGTTTTCGACTGACAATGATATCGACATAGGTGGTTGAGTTATATCAGTAGGTATTCTAAAGGGAAGTTTAAATTTTTGAGTAGGTATTATTGGTGGCGGCTGTAGCGTGGACTGCAATGACGAAATGGGAATTGATGAAGTACTTGCAGATGCAGCAAATTCAATTTGATTTTTCATCACAACAATATGGATGTCATCATATAATTCGTGCAAACTTCGAATTAAATTATAGTGATAATCTTGAGGTTCAGGATATCCAAAATATAAACAGAGTATATTTAAGTTCCTCGAAACGCCCCTTGCTATTGGAGCAATAAACGAACCATTTTGTTCTTTAATTATAATGTTTGTTTGAGAAATTTTGTTTATAATTCTTAGTAAAACATCTTCATTTGGTAGATTTCTGTTCTTGTTAATACCAATAGCATAGTTTTGAGGCTTGATCATGATATCCAGTACCCATTCTTCGGAGATTTCTCTATTAGTGTTTAAGGTTGCGGCAAAATCATTAAAATTCTTGACCAAAAGTAATTTTAGTTTTATGTACACTTCATCTTTCAATAGATTATCATAGAAATTTAGGTAAATCTTCATAATTTTACGTAGACTGGAGTTATTATAAGTTGTAAAACTCCAATCTTTATTGTCAACAGTTTCGATAAATATTGTGAATTTTTTAAAGCAATCAATTGAATCTATGACTGCTGTGGACAAATTGGTCAAGGAGTTGTTAAATTGCAGAATAATATACGATAAATCTTGCTGTAACAGTTTTAACTTATCAGATATAGTACTTTGCATAGGTTTTTTCCCATCAGTTGTTTCAGTTTCTTTCACGATATTCAAGACTTGTAACGGCTGACTATACTCAGAAAACTGCTGCTGTCTCTTGGAGCCCAAACCACTGTGATGCGATGATTGTTTTGTGGAATATGATTGCTTACTTGAAAATAATGAAGAATATTGTTTAATAGAATCTTTTGTACTTGGAACTTGATTCAGTATAGTTGGGTTTAAATTCAAATTGAATTCAAAGTTCTCACCATCTGATGGCATTCTTGCAGTTTGCTTTTCATTCTGTCTTTTAAATATAGGTCTTAGTTCCTTTATTGACTCATGGGACTCACTTGAATAATTGCTTTTAGTCGGAAGGATATCTGTTGACGGTATAGTAGTACTGTCTTCACTTTTGTTGTTATTATCCAAGCAGTCTGAAGAGGACTTGCGAGTCCTGGACAATAACCGTTTCATTGGTATGAAAACCCCAAAATCCTTTTATTAATTTCTTGAGAATTAAAGGCGTGTATAATATATTTATTATGGAGAACGTTTATCAATTAAGGTAGCCAAATTCACTTGTGCATTGGTTCAAGTGAGATAAGTTCTTATTTAGTGTTTTTAATGAGAATTAATTGAAATCAGCGCTTACATCATTGATATTGTAGTGTAACGCACCATTTCTTTCCACGGGAATAACTGATCGCACGACCACTACTTTGACCTATAATACCAAAACGTACCAAAACAGTGGCTTTACTCACTTCACTCTAGCACGAGGACGACTTGTCGTGCCAGATTATAGGCCCAGCCTAGGGCCATCTACGCTACGGCTCGCTCGAGGATCATGCAGCTTGCCATATGAGCGTAATTGTAGACTATATATGAATAGCACCAACCCATAACGGGAGTACAACCGAATATCTATAAGAGTTGGTGCTGGACTGTACTAATGAAAATAAATTGATGTTTCTTGATGCTGAAAAGCACTGATGCTGGCGCGGCTGCTTCGTGGGTGTTTATTTTGTAAAAAAAAGCTCCTGCTGCTGCTCAGAGACTGAGGCGCTGTTGTTGTGTTGTATTTAATAGCTCAATAATATCAACAACCATTTAAATCCATGGAGAGTGCGAGGTTATTATAGCTTCAAATTGAGTTACTCTAGACTTTTGACCAGAATTTTGAATATGATTTTAGTGTTTTCAGATGCATTAGCAGTGTAAATCTCCCAAGTATCATTTTGAAAAATAACAAATAGTAACAAGGGCCAACTTGTTCTGCGATCAGTTCTAGGCTCAAATGTCGCTTTACGTGTGTTCCGAACTATGTAAAGGTTTAGGGGTTGATAAGTTTTGGTTGCCATGGAAGGATTCCAAAACGTATTTAGGCTGAGTCGACTTGAGGTACGTTAGGGTCGTATGATTTTGAAACCACTCGGGGCGTCGGCGGTTACGAATATGCCTGCACTAGATACCAAACAAAGTGAGAAAAAGATGAAATTGGTATATGCAGTACGCGTGTAGTTTTTTCATTTGTAAATTGTGGGGCGGAAGATTTCGGAATCAGTTTATAAAGCAATTTACTTAACAGTGATAGTAGCTTCTTTGTACATTCGCACACGACCATAAAGCGAGGTTTGTTGGTTTTCTCAATCTTTTTCAACAGTAGAAAGACGGAAGTATTTTCACTAGCATTCTAATCGTTTTATATTCACACATACATTGCATACACCTTTATTACACAACCAGCTTCATTCGTCATTTCCACACTTTTGAATTGGTTTGTATTATTTCATTGAATACATTTATATATATTCGTTGCTATAGTATCAGAAGTACGGTAGTAAATCTGTTACTATATATATATATAACACTCCCGTTCCAGCCAGAGCGAAAAAACAAATAAAATTTCAATCTGTTGTTCCCCACAATATCATTATTCCTTCTCCAAGTAACAATACAAATAAAAATACAAATAAAAATAAAAATCTTTCAGCCACTGGATACATAGCTACAGCTAACAAAACGGACCACCAATATGCCAGTGTATTCCATTTCTCATGTCGAAAACGTCAGAGTATGCGTGATTATGGTTGGTTTACCTGCTAGAGGAAAATCGTTAATCTCCCAGAAAATTGTTCGCTATCTTTCATGGTTATCAATAAAGTCTAAATGTTTTAATGTTGGTAATTATCGTCGTGAAATTGCCAAAGACACCCCCATAAATGCGCATTTTTTTGATCCAAAGAATGAGGACGGCTTACATTACCGTCAACAAGCGGTAGACCGCGCAGTTACTGATATGATGAAATGGTTTGTGGAAGAAAATGGTGTTGTTGGTATATTAGATGCAACAAATTCAACCAGAAAAAGACGAGATGCATTATTGAAATTATGTCGTGAGAATTACATTGAACCAATCTTTTTAGAAAGCTGTTGCGATGATAAAGAATTAATTCTACAAAATATAATGGATGTTAAAACAACTTCCCCAGATTATGTTAGTAAACCTAATGAATTTGCTATGAATGATTTCTTAAAAAGAATTGAGTATTACGAAACAGCATATGAAACTATGGATCAAGTCAATGATGCAGAGTTGACTTTTATTAAATTGGTTAATGTAAATTCTCAAATTATATTGAATAGAATTGAAACTTATTTGGAAAGCAGAATAGTTTATTATGTAATGAATTTGCATATTAAACCGAGATGTATATGGCTATCAAGACACGGGGAATCCGAATTCAACTTGACCGGACAAATAGGGGGCGATGCAAATTTATCAGAACGTGGTTGGAAATATGCTAAAAGATTACCAGAATTGGTGTTGAAATCTTTGGGTGAAGAGAATAAACATACAAACTTAACTATTTGGACATCAACATTAAAGAGAACTCAACAAACTGCATCTTTTTTGCCATACAAAAGAAAGCTACAATGGAAAGCCTTAGATGAATTAGATGCTGGGGAATGTGATGGAATGACTTATGAAGAAATTGAAAAGACATATCCTGAAGATTTTAAAGCCAGAGATGATAACAAATATGAGTATAGATATCGTGGCGGGGAAAGCTATCGTGATATTGTAATTCGTCTAGAACCAATAATAATGGAATTGGAACGTCAAGAAAATATATTGATCATTACCCATCAAGCTGTGTTACGTTGTCTTTATGCATATTTCATGAATGTGCCTCAAGAGGAAAGTCCCTGGATGTCAATACCCTTGCATACATTAATTAAATTGGAACCAAGAGCTTATTCCACATTGGTCAGTAGAATTAAAGCTGATATACCTGCTGTAAGTACGTATAAAGAAAAGGGAACATCTCAGTTAGGTGAATCTAAGGCTGGTGAATATATTTTCAAAAGCAGAGATTTAATTAATAGTAGTGACGTCCTAAGTACGGAATAGTGGTTCTGCAACCATTATAACTGTTTTAATACATAAACTTGGTTTATGATTACTTACACCCGTAATAATTGGGAAGCTTTTCAAGTTTAGTACAATCAATTTAAGCAAAATCTATCGAATTAGTTCAAAGGCTTTCATTAAGGCATTTGATATTAGGCATCTTTATCAGCACCCAAGAACTAGTGATGCGTATTGCTACTATAAGTACTAGAAGGTCTAGTAAATAGCCCACATTTAATTATTATTATATTATTATATTATATTATTATTACAAATCATACAAAACTATTCTGCATTAGCATATTTCTTAGCTTGTTCTTTAACTTTCTTTTCGTAATTTTCTTTATCTTTACTAAAAGCTTTCCAAGCAGGCTCTTGCGCAGGAGAATCTGGATTAGGGGTATCTAATAATTCTTGCACACCCAATACAATTTGCTTCAAAGTTATGGCAGGTCTCCAGTCCTGTTCTTCATTCAATATGCTCAAACACACGGTCCCACTAGGATATACATTTGGATGATAAAATCCACTGGGAAATTTCACCTTGGGAGGTTTAGAAGGGTATTCCTCAGGGAACTCGATACGGATCGGATATACCCCATCTTCCCATAATGTACCAGATTTGCCTGGTATTCCTGCTGACCATATACTAAGATCCAATGAACCATCTGGACCCTTCACGGGTTTAGCAAAAAACCCAAACGGATGGTCTTTTCTCCATTGTTTTCTTTCTTCTTGTAATCTTATTTTGCAAAGTGACATGTTTACTTCGAATTTCCAGTTTAGATGAAAAACCAACCAGTCTATCGAATTGTCGTAATACTATAGTGCAGTAATAAAATGTTTAATGTGTAATGAAATGAATATCTTCAGTTGTATGAATGTATCTACATATACCAAAGTCGTATTTGCAAGATACTGTATTTATTCTGTAGATAATAATAGTGCAGTATATTTTTTTTCCACTGTGGTTCTTTTTGAGATATTCGCACGACCACTTGTAATTGGTGTAGCCATTTTTTTTACAAGACTCAATTCAACCACTTTCAATTCTAATCATTCATTGTCCCGATCATGATCACCAAGAAAGTAGAAGATGATCCGTTTCTGATTATGGTTAGTCCAACAACACAAACAAAGTACGAATTTCCTGAGCCGACACTAGATGAAAAAAATCAACAAATCATCAACGATTTGTTACAACCGAACCAAGAACTAAATTGGGAGATCTTGGATCTAGTATCTATAAAACCAGATATAAATCGAGATAGAATTATAGATAAATTGATCATAAACCCTGAAAGATTAAATCGCACCAGATTTAGGTTCAAAAGATCGGGTATAGCTGGGGAAATTTTGGGATATCAAGAAGAAATCAATTTGAATGAGGCAGGTACAACGCTGAATTCCCTAAGTATAAATAGAGATTATGCATCAAAAAGTGAGAGCCTTAGAGGAAATAGCAGTTTTTTACCTTTTCAACCTGGTGGATTGATCCAACAAGCTTCCAGAGATAGAGAACCCAAGAATGGCGCGTTACATTTGCATAGAAATGAATATGGCTTATTTGATATTCCTCCAGGTTTTCAAAGAGGATTAGAAGTTGGTGTGGAAATAGATGGACTAAATATCAACGAATTGGATGAGCAAAATATCGAACCCGAGGATTTGCTTGAACCTATACAAAAACACATACTAAAAGATACCAACGAGAAAGAATCCGATAATGGTACGAAAAATGCTGATTTTACATTTGACACTAAGGAATTGGAAGGATTAGTTCCTTTTGATTACTCCAATTTCAAGTATGATGACAAGAAACCACTAGATAAACGTACATGGGCTCATGTAGTAGATTTGGATCATAAGATTGAAGATTTTCACGAATTGGTACCAAATATGGCAAGAGAATGGCCTTTCGAATTAGATACTTTTCAGAAAGAAGCAGTTTTCCATTTGGAACAGGGTGATTCTGTGTTTGTTGCTGCTCATACATCTGCCGGTAAAACTGTTGTTGCTGAATATGCAATTGCCATGTCTAATAGAAATATGACAAAATGTATATATACATCCCCTATTAAAGCTTTATCCAATCAAAAATTCAGAGACTTCAAAGAAACTTTTAAAGATGCCGATGTAGGTTTAATCACAGGTGATGTTCAAATTAATCCTGAAGCAAATTGTTTGATCATGACTACAGAAATCTTGAGATCTATGTTATATCGTGGTGCTGATCTTATTAGAGATGTTGAATTTGTTATATTTGATGAAGTACATTATGTTAATGATATCGATCGTGGTGTGGTATGGGAAGAAGTTATCATTATGCTACCTGATCATGTAAAATATATATTATTATCTGCTACTGTTCCAAATACTTTTGAATTTGCAAACTGGGTGGGAAGAACCAAACAAAAGGACATTTATGTTATATCAACACCAAAAAGACCCGTACCCTTGGAAATTTTTGTATCAGCAAAAAATAAATTATTTAAAGTTGTTGATTCAAATAGAAGATTCCTCGAAAACGAATTCAGAAATCATAAGGATTTATTGGATCAGGGAAATTCGGGAAAAAAAGCATTACCTTCGACGACAATGGGTTCAGGAAGCAGAGGTGGGCCTGGTGGAACTGCTAGAGGTGGAAATAGAGGCGGAAGAGGTGGTGCTGATCGTGGAAGGGGTGGAAGAGGTGGTGGTGCAATGACTAATAGGAGGGGTAACTTTTCCGGTCCAAGAAGATTTGGTAATGATGGACCAAATAAGAATACCTGGATTGATTTAGTCCATTATTTGAAACCAAATAATTTATTACCAGCAGTGATATTTGTATTCTCCAAGAAAAAATGTGAAGAGTATGCAGACTCATTACGTGGTGTTGATTTCTGCAATGGACGTGAAAAATCAGAAATTCACATGTTTATTGACCGTGCTGTGGGCAGGTTAAAAAAAGAAGACCGGGATCTTCCGCAAATATTAAAGATTAGAGAAATGGTAAGTAGAGGTATTGCCGTACATCATGGTGGTTTGTTACCAATTGTCAAAGAATGTATTGAAATTTTGTTTGCGAAGTCATTAGTTAGAGTATTATTTGCTACAGAAACATTCGCCATGGGTTTGAATTTACCTACTAGAACAGTTGTTTTTAGTTCAATGAGAAAGCATGATGGAAGAGAATTCAGAAATTTATTACCTGGTGAATTTACTCAAATGTCTGGACGTGCGGGCAGAAGAGGTTTAGATGAAACCGGTACAGTTATTGTTATGGCATATAATGATCCGTTATCACCAACCGATTTTAAGGAGGTGGTTTTGGGTACGCCAACAAAATTACAGTCACAATTTAGGTTGACTTATAATATGATTTTAAATCTCTTGCGAATAGAAGCATTAAGAGTCGAAGAGATGATCAAACATTCATTCAGTGAAAATTCAGCTCAAGTCTTATTACCAGAGAATCAAAAACGTTATGATCAATTATCTGATCAATTAAAACAATTAGAACTTACTCCCTGTAGCAAGTGTAATCTAGAGAATGTGGAGGAGACCTGTGATTTATTAATTCAATATGAAAGTGTTTATGGAATGTGTGTGGTAGACATACACAAATCTCCACTTTTGAAGACCCAATTATTGAGAGTAGGCAGACTCATTTGTTTTAGAGATAAAAATGCAGTTACGAGAGTAGGATTTGTTGTTAAATCTGATAGTGCTAATAGTTCTATATTTGTATTAACGTTTGATCACGGAAATGAATATGAATCGGAAGTGGAGAAATATAAATTGCCATATGTTCCAATAGCAGAGTATATGATAAAGAATTTCCCAAGAATTAAGTTTTCCAATAGATTAAGAGTTGTATCTATACCATACGAAAGTGTTATTTTTATTGGTGCATATTCATTGAAAGTTACAATGAATGATGTTATTGCAAACAAATCGAGTGCAGTACATGAAGCAACAAAACAGATACTGGTTATCGTTAAATATCAAAATAATTTCCAAGAATTGGGTTTTAGTAATGCACCACAATTATCATTACATGATTTATCCCAAGAGAAAAGTAATTTGTTTGAAAAGTTGCAAGCATGCAAGAGCTACACGTGCCCAAATTTTAAAAACCATTATGCAGAATATCGTGAAAGGTATATGATGAGTCAAGAAATCCAAGAATTACAGAGATTAATCTCAGATGAGAATTTAGACTTGTTGCCTGATTATGAACAAAGGTTAGAAGTATTAGAAACATTGGGCTTCATTGATGAGCAACACAATGTAGTTTTGAAAGGTAGAGTAGCATGCGAAATCAACTCAGGATGGGAATTGATAGTAACTGAATTAGTTCTTGACAATTTTTTAGGAGATTTTGAACCAGCTGAAATTGTAGCTTTATTGTCATGCTTTGTATACGAGGGAAGAACTAAAGAAGACGAACCTCCATTAATTACGCCAAGGTTAGAAAAAGGTAAAGTCAAGATTTTGGAGATTGCTGACAAATTATTACGAGTGTATATTGATAAGCAAGTTTTGTTAACTACTGAAGAAGAAGATTTTGTTCAAAGTAAAAGATTTGCATTAGCTAATGTTGTTTACGAATGGGCCAGTGGATTGTCTTTTAATGAAATCATGCAAATTAGTGTTGAAGCTGAAGGAACTATTGTGAGAGTTATTACAAGATTGGATGAAATTTGTCGAGAAGTTAAAAATGCTGCATTAATCATTGGTGATGCTACCTTACATTTGAAAATGGCAGAAGCTCAAGAAAAGATCAAGAGAGATATTGTATTTTGTGCATCATTATATTTATAAATACAACTTTACCGTTTATTTTTGACAATATGTATTATCCCGCGATTACCATTGATTATCTTTTTCATTAATTTATCCAATTTATCCTTGTGCTTGACCATTATTACACCAATCATAGTATAGAAGCTACCAACCAATGTAGCATCCAATAGTTTTTTTCTTCTTTCTAGATACTTTTCTTTCCACATAGGTCCATCGTTAAAAAACTCACTATTGAGTAACATGCATTTATTTAGTCCATTTAGTATCATGAACTCTCTAATTAAATCATCATTCAAAAATATTTGTAAATCATTTTGAATTTCAAATTCGTTAGATGAAAGATACTTCATATTGGAAAAAATACTGGTATAGTTCAATAACTCCAACTCGTAACACGTTTGGCCCATTTGCCTCAATTTGCTGGTTTCATAATATACTTCCTCTTTTCCCTGTCCTATTCTTAGTTCGGAATTTGTCAATCCATTAGAAATACAAGCCAAATCTAAGATCAGTAAATCCATGTTCAAAAAAAACTTCAACGGCTTCATTTGATTCATGAATAATGTATTATCTTCGCCACGAGGATTGCTGTTTTTTAACTTGTCTAGAATACTCTCTGTATCACGTTTTATAGTAGATGAATCGAAACTCGGTATATTACGTTCCAGATAGTAAGGTTTATAAAATGAAGGAGGCCGTAGCTGAAGATCTTTGGTCAGGAGGGAAACCAAGGATGACTTATTTCGTATCAAAGTTCGTATTCGTATGTTTTGTTTCATTGCAGATGTTATATTTGCACTGTACTGGCCATTTATATATTAGTCTTATTGAATTCTCTGTGAGTATGCTTACCACTGTATGTCTTTTGCCTGATCCTTTCAAACTGTTGGTTTTTTTTTTGTTGGTTTTCCAGATGCGCTGCAAGTATTATCAAGACAATAAATTGATAAAGAGTATCATAATAAACTAGAATAGAATCAAATACACTCCATTCATACGTACGCCGGTCAATATGTCATCTAAGTCCAAGAAAAAACCGACTGCAAATGCCCAAACTCCTGAACCTTCTGCATCAGCAAAGAAAGTAAAAATCCCAAAATCATTCATTGTCCGTCCTGCTACCTCATCTCTTCGAGCCATAGCTACTGTATCAATCAATCCCGCGATTTTAGCTGCATTAGAAATACAGTGCGGTCAATTGGTGTACATATTACGACTGGATGGTGGTATTCCTGGTATAATAGCTTCCATCAACTCGTCAGACGATATTATTGATAAAAATGTTGTACTCGTATCCGAGAATTTCAGATCTTTGAGTGGGCTATTAATAGGTGATCGTGTAGAAATTGGAAAGTTCTTGAATCAGCCTATGTATTCTAAAGGTGTGACTTTGTATACTACGGGAGAAATAACTGAAAGTTTGAAAAAGAGTTTAGGACATATAGGGTTAATTTACCCGGGGTTAAAATTTGAAGAAAATGGTAATGAAGTAATTATAATTGATATTAATGATTCACTAGATGCGTCAATGGATAAGTTATCATTAAATGAAATCATATCTTCACCAACAGTGTCACCTCCATACTTGTTTACCCCACAAACAACAATATCATTGACAGACACTGCATCACCATCACGAACGAAATATCCTAATTTACCGCAACTGATATCCTTCAGTCAAGTTGGTGGACTCTCAAAACAGATTGAATTATTAAAATCAACAGTAGGGTTACCGTTGCATAACCCGACGTTATTTTCCGAATTTGGAATATCTCCACCACGAGGAATTTTGCTTCATGGTCCGCCAGGGACTGGTAAAACTATGCTATTACGGTGCGTAGCCAACACGATAAATGCTCATGTGCTAACTATAAGTGGACCGCTGATTGTTTCCAAGTACTTAGGAGAAACTGAAAATGCGATAAGGGATACTTTCAATGAAGCTAAAAAGTTTCAACCAGCTATTATCTTTATGGATGAAATTGATTCATTAGTACCCAATAGGAACTCTGATGATAGTGGGGAGGTAGAGAGTCGAGTTGTTGCCCAGTTGTTAACTATGATGGATGGGATGGGTGATAGTGGAAGAATCGTGGTTGTTGGAGCAACAAATCGTCCAAATGCGATAGATCCTGCACTAAGAAGGCCTGGAAGATTTGATCAAGAAGTTGAAATTGGTATACCTGATGTTGAAGCTCGTGAAGATATTTTGAAGAAACAGTTTAATAAGATGAACAAAGATAAATGTGATTTATCCGATTCATGCATTAAAAACATCGCTTCAAAAACTCATGGATATGTAGGAGCTGACTTGACGGCGTTATGCCGAGAAGCGGTTATGAAAGCTATAAATCGAGGATTGAATAATAATATAGCTCAATCAAAAATCAAAGTTACCATGGAAGACGTATTGGAAGCATTACCTGAGGTTAGACCTTCTGCAATGAGAGAAATCTTTTTAGAAATGCCGAAAACATACTGGTCGGATATCGGAGGGCAACAAGAATTGAAGCAAAAGTTAATGGAGGTCGTTCAATTACCTTTGGAGGCCGCCGAGTCATTTAAAAAGCTAGGCGTATCGGCACCAAAAGGTGTATTACTTTACGGACCACCAGGATGTTCCAAGACGTTAACTGCAAAAGCCCTAGCCACTGAATCAGGATTGAATTTTCTTGCAGTTAAGGGACCTGAGATTTTTAATAAATACGTTGGTGAAAGTGAACGTACCATTCGAGAAGTCTTTCGCAAAGCAAGAGCAGCTTCTCCCTCGATTATTTTCTTTGACGAAATCGATGCCATATCTGCAAGTCGTGACGGCGATGGAACAGTAGCTTCACAAAATGTGCTCACATCATTACTTAATGAGATTGATGGGGTTGAAGAATTGAAAGGGGTGGTAATTGTTGGTGCTACCAACAAGCCTACTGAAATAGATCCTGCCTTGTTACGTCCTGGTAGACTAGATCGACATATTTATGTCACCCCCCCGGATTATGAAGCTAGACTACAGATATTGGAAAAATGCTGTCGTAAATTCAATCTCAAAGGCGATGTCGATTTGAAACATTTGGCAAATTTAACTGATTCTTGCTCAGGTGCTGAAGTTACTTTATTGTGCCAAGAAGCCGGATTAGCAGCCGTTATGGAGAACAAGAACGTCGATTCTGTTGAGAAGAGACATTTCGATCATGCATTAAAAGGTATATCCAGAGGCATAACCCCAGAAATGTTAGAGTATTATCACAATTTTTCAAAACGAAGTGGATTAAATATATAGGCAAAAGCTATAGCACACTATAAGCTTTATTGCTGTTGACAGCCTTCTTGTAAGTTTTTCTCGAAATCTGGGGGCAAATCTTTATCGCTAAAACCAAAAGCATCTTCCTTATTGCCACCTCCCAAACCTGGTAAGAAATCACCAGTTTCACCAACCAATTCAGTTGGAGGTTGACCTAATTCTTGCAACGATTCCAACAAGGAATTAATTGTTTCTCTTTGTTGTTTATTTGAATCACTATAATCAGTCAGTTCAAAAATCTTTATGATATCATTAGTTATTTCATACTGTTTATTATAATCATTATATTTTTGATCATCCAACTTGCTTTTATTTTTTTCCAAGTAATCGGGGAATTTAGTATTTAAATCTTTAATGGGTTCGTATAATACTTCTTTGGAACTTAGTTGTTCCAACATATCAACTAACAACTTACTCATATCCATGTCACCACCTTCGCCACCCATACCAGCTAACAACTGGGTCAAAATATCCTCCGGATTGGATCCCATGGGATCATTTTTAATCTTTTCGTCTATCGTTTCACCTGATTTTTTCAACCTTTCCATTGTTTCTTTCATAACGTATTCGAAATTAGCCGGCTTTTTTTCTTGGGTCTCTACTTCTTGTCTATGGTTGGTTTCAAATTGTTTCACCAATTCTTCAAATTGTTGCTGAGTATCGGGATCTTCGATTTTTAAATCTTTGATTAATTCATTTATGGAGTGTTGGAAATCAGCATTCAATGGATCTGTAGGTTTATTCTCTTCGGGCTTTTCACTAGACTCCTTTTCAATTGTGGAGCCGGGTGGTTTGCTTAATACATCATCTGCAAAATCATCTAGTAAATCATCCAAATCATCTAAATCATCATCTTTCTTTGTTGAACCTGGAGCAGTCGGTGAATGTACTTCCTTTGGTGCGGTTGCAGACGCAGAAGTAACAAGATCATTCTTTTGTTCTATCTCTTTGCTGCTTGAAGACATCTTATTGATATTATTAGTATCCTTTAATCACTTCTAGGATCTATAAAGGCAAATCAATTGAAAAAAAGGAAAAAGAAAGTAGTCAAAAATACAAGCTCCACTGGTTAGATTTTTCCTTGTGCTTATGAAATTTCAAGATTTTTTTCCTCTTTTCGACGTGAGAATTATTCCCCCACAATTGAGATTGTCTTTAATCAACCGAGCTTGTAGAAAACCACTGCCAACGATGAATCATCAATAATTAATTCGTAGAGATTAGAGCCATTCAAGGTTTATGTTCATATTGGAACAAAGATCAGGGGATTCTTCTCCATGGGTCCAGTTAGGCATCTGCGTTTTCGTTAAACAGACGTGCCGCTCCAAGGTAAACTCCCCACCTGATGATGTCTTCAGCCCGGATCAGCAAAAGGCCTTAATGCTAGAACGTGGAGTTTGACCTCCAGCTCCGCTTCATTGAATAAGTAAAAGTACTATTGAGGTAGTGGTATTTCATCGGCGCCAAAGCTCCACTTACTCTATACCCTCCATGTTTTTGCACAATGTCAAACTAGAGTCAAGCTCAGCAGGGTCTTCTTCAATCGCTGACTCTGCAAGCCTGTTTTCTTGGCTGTGGTCTCGCTTAATAGTAGATAGGGACAGTGGGAATCTCGTTAATCCATTCATGCACGTCTCTAACTAGATGACGAGTCATTTTGGTACCTTCAGAGAGTCATAATTACTCCCGCCGTTTAATACTCAACAACAAAAAATACAACATTCTAAATTAACTAACAAGTGAAAAGAACTATAAATATTATAGACAAGAAAATAAGAGCGCTGAAAGTCGCCATGCATCACTATAGTTTTGGTTTAGAAGCATCTATACCACCAGCAGTTGCATTGACATTGATTTCTAACTTGCCCGAATCATTTTCGCCCTCAGGATCTTTACCAAAGAATATCACAGTAACTGTTAAATCATCTCTATATCTTCTGGATACGGGATTAGGAATCGATATTAACATTGATGTTTGTTCTTTATTACCGCCGCTAGATAATGCATTCCTGATTAAATGTGTAGACACATTATTATCTTCCAACAAATAGGAATCACCCCAATTTGGAGTTTTCCTGATTGGCTTTTTTGAAGCTCTATCGGCTGTTATGTCTTTAACTTCCGGTAATCTATTTTCCAGAGAAGTAAAAGGGTTTATTCTCCAAAATGATTTTTGGGGTTTAACCATTTTTTCTCTTTCCATCCATTTAACAACTAATCCTACAATTTCCTCATTTGTTAACATTTCGTATAACCCATCAGATGCCATAACTAGGAATTCATCGTTCTCGGGATTTATTTTTGTTGTAGTTATAACTGGTTCGGCGGTAACGTATGGAGGTGATTGCAAATGATTCGGTAATCTTTTACCAAAAAATTGTTTATAGATTCTTTCTTGAATTTTGGCAGGTAATTTATACCGACAATCTCCAAAAGCTCTCGTTGGTTCTAAGCTGCCCAAAACCCTGCCATTTCTTATGACTTGAGGTTCGTCAGGATGTTCACTTATAATACGTGCCACCTCTGTCGGATTTTGACCCGTTTGATCAACACTTAATTGACGTACAGTCCATTGGTTATTTCTGAACGAACCCAATATAGCTCTTGAATCCCCAGTTACAGCAACTTTCAATATCTTGGAATTTGTATCATAAAATGATAATAATGCACACGATCCAGACAATGCTGGCATTAATAATTCAGCAGCTGATGCTTTATTACCGTCAAACAATAATTTTTGAATATTTACATTTGTAATCTCGTGATCTAACTTCAAAAACCCATTTTTAATAGCCTGATCTATAGTTGCACTGTTTGGTATATATCTTAAATTTTCTTCACCTTGTACTGGTTTATAAATTGTTCCTAGCTCATGTATAACATAACCAATTAATTGATCTCTCAATTTTGATGACGTGGTCCAGCCCCCATGGCCATCAAAGATACCAAAAAACATCCAATCACTTGTGGTTTTAATATTGTTATCCTGTAGAACGGGAACTTGAACTATTTCTTCGGCTCGATCATCTTCAATTGGAGAATTTGAAGGTAACTGACAAATGTCATACCTAGTGACACCTTTTCCTCTTTTGACAATATAACTTTCTTCAAATTGACGCAACTTTGTACTCACTTGCTCATCATTTAATAAAAAAACACCCTCTTTATGTTGCTGATGACTAATACTGTTCTTTTGATGTAATGATGAAGTCGAAGTTGAAAAATATTTCCTCCCTTCTTTATTTCTATCATCTAAAAACTGTGGGCTTTGGCCTCCACTTGGTGGGGCCAGTGGTAAAGTATCCAAGTTGTAATAATTTGACTGATTAAAAGCAATGTAAGACCCAACAATAATAATGCCAGATACCAACGCCACATTTTTCTTCTGATGTTGTTGTTTCTTAGGAGCTGTTTTTGGTAAATTTTTGGAGGAATTTTGTAATATACTTGTTGATTTCACTGATGATGAAGATATCAATCTTCTACTTATCGTTTGTAATTGTTTATTTGTAAGATAAAGCAATCTTGGCTTTGCTGAAAGAACATAGGACATAAGTGCTGGAATTTACTGATGCAAGTATTATCAAGTAGAAACACAATTTGATGTTGATTCTTGATGTTGTCTATCCAATTAAAAAGGAGGCAAGCGTAAAGAATGAATGCGGGTGTAAATTCAAAAAAAAAAATAAGAGGCTACTCTATTTTAATGATCTAGTATATCTCACTTTGTTTTTGATGACTATTTTCAGCTAGGCAAGGTATGTTTTTAATTAATGAACAGATAGGAAATGGAGTGTATCAAGTTGGTGTTTTGTTTAGTGGTTAAGATAAGTAATTGCTTGCATAACTATCAGCTTTTTATCTCTCTTTTCTCTCATTCGGCCCAATTGTTTAACTGAGGTTTTGTGCGGGTAATTTAAACAAAGTACCACAAGCATACTACTGCCGTATTAACCACCACCGCTGGCTTAGACATTCAAGAGCTTTTGGCCAAGTTTCAAATCGCTTCTACATCACCATTAAATCATTCCTAGAAATACAAATAAAATTAGAATCACTATGTAAGAAAAGTAAACTACTATACAATAAACCACCTATTAGATTTTAACCCTTTGAACCAACTGATCATACCAAATCCTGATAGCAACACCTACAACGTCAGCATATTAATTAAAATATGCGGCACGCCTAGAGCACTTGGATACGATGTCCCCATTATTACTCACCCGCCTTTGAATGTACAATATAAAACACAAATTCATCCTAGAATCCCCTCTATTGGTGTCAAAGCAATAAAATGCACAACGATAATTTAATATATGGAGCACTGATACCCTCCTTAAGCAGCAATAGTAACTTCAACATCAACACCTGGTTCAATGGTGATTTGAGTGATTTTTTTGACAGTAGCAGCTGGGGCTTGTAAATCAATAACTCTTTTGTGGATTCTCATTTCATAAGCATCCCAAGTTTTAGAACCTTCACCATTTGGGGTTTTTCTGGTAGTGATTTTCAAAACCTTGGTTGGCATTCTAACTGGTCCCTTTTTAACAATGTTGTTTTGAGCTGCGTTTCTAATGATGTTGGCGGAAACATTTTCTAATTGTTTAACCTTAGTTGAAGTTAAGGTCATTCTAATTTTGTGAATTTGTTGTTCTGGTTCTTGTTCAGTTTTTTCTTTATTGATTGGAGCTGACATTTCGGATAATGTTTGTTTGGTGACGTTGTTAAAGAAAGGGAAAAGGAGCAAATGAAATAACTGTCGTTAAAGAATTGAAAAATTTTGATAGAGCAAACGGTGTGACAATAGTCGCTTCCCTGTCTCAGTACAAACAGGAAAGTGCGAGAGGTTTGAGAGAGAAAAAACACCAAAAAAAAAGCTTGTTAGGGTTATAACCCTAATAACTTGTTTTCCCCTGATTGATAAAACTGGGTGATAATCATGGTAGCACCACTTTGACTATCAAAAACAACCACTAGGGCGAAGGTTATTTAGTGCAACAATATATGTTTTTGCATGATGCTTTTCAGGTAAACAGTAATTCTTCAATACCTAATGGGAGATAAACTTGATACAAAAATACATATTTAATAGGTTTATGAAAAAATTGTAGGAAAAAGTTGAACTAAATTAAGTAAGCTGAACTTTCGTGTGAAATAGGCACAACGCAAGCATACCCCCTTACTTTTGTTGTTGCATTCTTATAAAATTTAATAAGAATTGATCAAGTAGATGCTGCTGACATTCAAATTGATGGATTAGCGTGGGGTAGAAGAATAGATAACCTTCGTTACGGAGTATCTAATTCCGAAATATCTACGAATACAGCTACAATAGACTAATCTTCAGCTATATGCTATGAGTGGAGTAGCATATAATGTAAACAATGCAGTACCATTAATTAATGCAAGAAGTGATGGATTATTCAATTGAATTATAATAGATAAAATTACCAGCTTATCAGAAATAGTCCTCCCTCCTGCTAAAAGACCAAAAGAACTAATAATATTCATATTTATAAGATTCAATATCTAATTTAAATTCATTTTCTAAATCGTCAAAATCTAACTTTATAGGATCAAGAGAAAGAGGAATAAATTCGCTCTTATCATAATCTAATCCTTTAAACATTTATCAGCCATTTCATAATCTATTTTTAAATTAAAAAATGCAAGTTCATTGCAGGATCTTAAACATGCTTTAAACAAGCCATGCTCAACATGATCTTTGCAATACTTATGAACAATATCGATCGAAAATACCTCACCACACATAATATTTGAATATAGAACTTGAAATGCATATCTGGAATATATCGTAATATTTCCTCATCGGTAACAACATAACTATCATTATTAACACTTGATTTATCAAAAACTGTCTTAAATAAGGTATTGGATCCTAACCTTTCAATAGCTGACAATTCAATTAAACTTTTAGCAAAAATCTCATCAGAACTAGGAAGATATACATTTATAACAGTTTCTTTATCTACTTTGTTATAAATAGGACTAAGTATTCAACATCATTTTTTAACAAATTTTCAGTTGTGTAATATTTAGGTAATGAATTGCAATAAAAATCATATTTAGGAGCATCTAATTTAGAAGATATCATGGTAACCATATAGAACCCAAACATATGCAACTATTCTATGTCATTTCTTATGATGAATCAATTCTTCGAAACTGACTTTAGGAATTAAAGCATAAAATGTACAGTCTACATGATCCAAATATAATCTATCATTACAAACACCTTCTTTTAAAAACCTGGACGTAATACACACCCTATATTCATCATCATGGAAGTCTTACTTATCAAGACAATAAGATGCAAATTAAGATTTCTGCTGCAAACTACAATAATATACTGTAGGATAATAATCTTTAAATAATTTAGAATTAAAAACACCTTAAAAATCTTTTAAATTTTCATAATAAGCAGCAAAATGAAGTTCATCTATTGACATTAGTTTATATAAAGTATATTAATCATATATCAATATAATGAATTATATTTATAGTAAGAAATATCAGATAGGGGGTAGTGAATTCTACTAGTTTTTAACTGAGTTTTTTTCTATGAATTATTCTTGTGCGATGCGCAGCCTGTGATGCGGAACAACAAGTTAAAGAAAAGAATACAACCATTTTTCTCCAACCTTTACATCGAATTTGTAATGGCAAAATGATAAGTCAGAAATACGGCATAGTGTCCATGTGTGGGTTGTAAAAGATCAACTCAATATGCTGAAAAGTGTGAGTTTTAAAGATTTTGCAGGGGTTGCCCACTTAAAACCTAATTCGTTGGTCATCTTGGGAGAAATACGTCGTAACTCTCAGAAAGTGCATAACTATACAACTGACTGAATTATTAATATATGCCTACTCTATGTATCATATATAGCCCAATGTCCATGAATCATTCAACACAGCCTGTGATGATCTACAACGAACACCCTCTATGCAATATTTTTGGCTCGCGGAACACATATTGAGAGCATAAGAATGGAATACCGTGTTGACTGTCTAATTTGTAAAAGTGAAGATCTACCTATAGTTGCAAGTACCATGGTCCAAATTGTAGTAAATTAACTAGAAACAATAGGTTTCTGATGTATACAGTATTTTAGTGGTCGCTTTGTTATGATAGCATTTTAAAATACATATCATGGGTTCAATACTTATTTCCATTTGCATTGATTGGAATTATCGAGCAACTTATAAATCTTCACTACAGGGCACACATCTATGGTAAAACGGAGAAATGACATTCAGTATACAGAATCTAAAGGAACTACGAAATTCCATATAGCAACTACTGCAAACCTTACTACTATAAGTTTTTCATCCCAGCTTCATATTTAAATTACAAGGACGTGAGCTAGACTTGGTGAGTTAGTAAAAAAAACTATTAAACCATATTCAAATCACACAAATTCAAATGGATCAGAAATCAATTAATAAGGCTTTCTCCATAATAAAGTTTTTGGATTGTCAGAGAGATTCCCAATTGAAAAATTCATCATATAAATTGATTGTGTGTCTTTGTAAAATGCTATTAAACATACTTTTACTTGACGTAATTCATACATTGGTCTAGTATTATTTGAAAAAGAAAAGTAGTATGCAATAGTTTTTCTCTTGGTTTGATGATTCAACAAAGAACAGGCTTTTGGTAGTGTGCATTTGACAGATTTAGAATTTGGCCATAGACATTAAATCTAAAGACATCAGCTCTAAACCCTAAATAAACTATGGGTCTCATTCCTATTGCTCATAAAACTGCTTCAGTAACTTTCGTTTAAAATCCAATTATTTTTTACCATTTGGCTCATAAATAAACTTATTTACACCAACCAAAAATCATTTTGATCATTTTTGCCCAATTTAAGGTAAGAATTAGCAAAAATTTAAAAAAATCAATTTGCAAAAACATCACAGATCATATACAAGAAAAGCCGCCTCATCTAAAACCATTGTCTCAATTTATGTAGTTCAAATTCAAAGTCTAGTTCCACCCAAACTAGTTGTGTAGCTAACTCTGACAATCAATGGGGTCGAACTAGTTTGGGTGCAAAAAAAAAACAAACGCACGTTCTACTTGTCACTACAATGTTAATTCAAGGATAATAAGTGTATAATGTACAACCACTATGCGAGAACCTATTTACAGAACATTAAATCCCAATTTTACTCTTTTTTTTGGACTTCTTTTTGCAATCCATTAACAACTTTCCACATTAATTTGTAATCTTCAGGTGTCGCGTACCCACTTGTAGCCCATCTGATTTTACCCATTGAATCTAATATATAAATATACCCGGAGCATTGATTATCACAATGCAAATTTTCTCTCAAATCAAAGGGGAAAATATGATTCGGCAAGATGAAATAGTTTTCAAATCTTTCCGATGGTTGTACTTGCTTTTTAATGTTTGATCGGGCAAAATTTAATATAAAACCTTTGAACCAACTTTGTGGCATATTTATATCTATTATTTGAGTATCTGGATACTCCGTTTGAAACACAGAAAAATCCTTGGAATACAAATCTTGATTGTCATCATTTTTAAAATACGAGTGTGTACATTGCTCACCTGTTACCGAGGAGAATAATTTGACTATACTTATTTTATTTTCTAACGCGTCATAAAGACTCCTCAGATTTCCACTCAAGGTTCTTGCAATAAAATCTGGGAAATATAACGCCTTTTCTTGTTTAAAATATGAAACTGGAGGTGTGAAGATTTTCCCTTTGACATTTTCAAACGATTTGGCCTCATATATAGGTGAATGCTTGATATCATAGTCCAATTGTTTTTGTCTCCTTTCTTTCGCTTGCTCCCCAAATAATTCTTGATAAATATTGGAAATATTATACGTATCTGATAACTTATGATTCAATAATACCGGTATAGTCAAACCTATAGGTCTTGTAATTGTAACCGACAAGGTTTGTGCTGGTTTTGCAGCTTCCTGGAGCGTCCTGGCAAATCTAGGTTCTGCTCTTTTTATGGAAGTTCCACTAAATAGTCTAACTATCTGTTTATTCATTGCTTTTCTTCCTGTTATTTCTTGTTGATGTTGGGTTGTAAATGGTTGATTGATTTCGTGATTTTTTCATATCCTGGTACAATCAAACCCAAGGTCGTGCACAAATACACACGTTTAGAAATCAACATAGAAAAAAAAAATTGCTGACAGTACAATACAAGGTTTTATGAAACCTTGTTCATCATCAGTAGCATTATACATTTACATAACATAAAAATATAGCATCATATACGATAGCATCATAGTATCTTTACATTATGTCAATAAAGTTGCGAAATGGTCTAGCCAATCAATCTCTAGACCGCGTATTGGAAGATTTATTAGTAAGATTTGTTGTAAACGTACCAGAGGAAGATTTATCATCCATAGAACGAGTCTTTTTTCAAGTTGAAGAAGCACAATGGTTTTACTCAGATTTCGTTCGTCAATTGAATCCAGAATTACCTCCCATGAAAATGAAGAGCTTTTCAACTAAAGTGTTAGAGAAATGTCCACTTATATGGAAGTGGGGTGATCCAGCTGACGCATTATCAAGATTTGGGAAATATAAAAGCACAATCCCAGTTAGGGGAGTTGCATTGTTTAATAAAGACTTGAGTAAAGTAGTATTAGTCAAAGGAACAGAATCAAACACGTGGTCTTTTCCCAGAGGAAAAATATCAAAAGATGAATCAGATATAGATTGTGCAGTAAGAGAAGTAGAGGAAGAAATTGGTTTCAATTGCCGTGAATTGATTAATGAAAATGATTATATTGAAAGAACAATAAAAGGAAAGAACTATAAGATTTTTCTCGTTAAAAATGTTCCAGAAGATACAGTTTTCGAACCAGTTGCCAGATATGAAATATCTCAGATTCAATGGTGGGATTTTAAAAGTATACAAAAGAAAAACAAGTCGAATCCAAATAGTTTCTTTATTGTGGGAACAATTATGAAGCCTATGGTGAAGTGGATTAATAAGAATAAAGGCGTGTTGAACGAGGAAGAAATCATGTTACAAGTTGAGTTAAAATTAAAAGATCTATTAGGTCTCAATAAACCAGTGGAAAATGTTGATGCTGGTAGAGAACTATTGAATATTTTGCAGAAAGTTACACCAAAGCAAGGTGAAGTAACCACAACCGTACCTCAACAACAGGAAGTACTACCATACCAGCAGCAGCAACAACCTATGGTCGATGTTCCCGTGCCTCAAAATTTGCAAAGTCAAATCCCATTTTTTGCAGATCCTCATTTATCATTGCCCTTTTATAATCAGGCTTTTTTCAATCCAATTCCTATACCTCATCATTACATACCTCATAGTCATCCGGTTCACCACCAACTACCAAACCCTCCAAATCCGCTAACCTTGCAGAAGCCAAAATCAAATTCTAAGGAGCTATTGTCCATTTTGACTACTAAATCGGATAAAAAGAAGGACCATTCAATTATTGAAAAGAAACCGATCGAATCTGAAAATATAAGATCTAGAGCTCAAGAATTATTAAGCGTATTTCCTAAAAAGCAACAAGATGAACAATCTAAGAAAAGCAATGAACAAGCCAAAAATACTTTATTAAATGTTTTGCATAGATCAAATCCACCTGTAATGTCCGAAGAGTCTGTGAAAACTACATTGTTTCATCAACAACCATCCAATGAAATTGAAGAATCAATACGAAAGCATCAACAAACAAAAATTAGTGGAAAGAAAATTAAATTATTGAAAAGATCTGATAACAAAGCATCCGCAGAGTTGTTGAATTTATTGGAACCAAAGAAAGAAACGTCATCACAGCCAGCTAGGGAACAGCCTGCTTCAAGTTCGAAGGCTTCAAATGAATTATTGGGATTGCTTCATAAAGAAAAAGACCATAAACAAGCTATTGCCCATGTGGATAATGTAAAAAACGAGAATTCCAATCAATCTAATGAATTATTGAACATTTTGAGAAAACCATCCGAAAAGAAAGAAGGAGCTGTATCACCATCCAAGGAATTATTAAATATACTCAACAAGCCAAATCATCAAGTTCCTGCTAATGAATTATTAGAATTGTTAGATAAACAGAAAAGTGGAGAACAATCATCTTCCAAGTCGAATTATTCAAATCAACCACAAGCAAAATATCAATCAAGCTCAGCATCTGCAAATAAATTATTAGGTTTACTTCAGAGAAAAAATGATCCTAAACATAAATCTGATACACCGACAGAAGTATGGAGTAAACTGAAATCTCAAAGTTTAACAACAACTCCACCACCGTCAAAGAATCTTCGTTATGATGAAGGCACTCATTTCACTGTGTCAAATATCATTGCGTCTCCGAAGACAGATATTTGGGCAGCTACTACAACACAAAATAAATCACCAATAATGTCAACATATGAACAACAACTTCAACAGCAGCCGCTCAATATTGAACCACTTGATCAATCCAAAATGGTGGGAATTTTGAATAAGAATAAATCTCCAAATCTCGTGTCACCAAATCTTGAACAGACCCTTGAAACTAGCAATATCAAAGCTGAATCACCGAACGATGATTTTGCAGACTTTGAAAATTTTGAGGACTTTGATGATGCTTACGAATTTGATAATCAATTTTTTGACAAGACATATAGAAATTTTGATATTGCTAGTGATGAAGAAGACGTTGATCATTTAGTTGATCCAATCGACAGTCATTACAGATCTGAAAATAATGAATATTTTCCAGCGGTTCAACAACAAGGAGAAAAACCAAAGAATATTAAAATTTTAAAGCCCGGAGAAGAATTAGGTGGTATTTTCTCATCAAATCCATCTGTTCAGAGTAATGAACAAGGTAAGGGTTTACTAGCACTATTAAATGGTGGTAAACCACCAACTTGAATGAGCTTGGATATATTTACGTATACTAAATACCGAAAAACTCTCTAGTATTAGTTTTAATTAACTTGGCCTTCTTACGTGGCTGAAATGTAGGTGCCGTATTCTGTGCAATCGTTTGCTGAGGTTTGTCCAAGATATAAGTTTCACCCAGAAACTTATGACTTCTTACTTTAGTTCTACTCCTCCAAAGTTTATCTATGTCTTTCTGGACACGGATTTCTATATGTTCCTCAACGGCTATCATCAAGTCAAAAACATTGATATTATCAAAAGAAAACTTACCTCTCATGACATTGTTTTGCAGTAAACAGTGCAATTTCAAACCCATAGGCAAATCTTCAAACAACTTACCCTGTTTGCTTTGAGACAATTTCGGCCACGCGTGATGCCAATTCTCTTGGTCCATGGAAATATCAGATTCAATCACAGATAGGCTACACGGAAATTGCGATAATTTGAATAAATCCAATAAACCACGTTTTGTAATCTTTGTATTAGCGAGTTTTATCATTGTTAATTTATTCATTTTCCCGCTCTGTATGGCAGACGTTAAATTTTTAATAAAGGCATCATCGATGTCATGACCAGCAAGACTCAAACACACTAAATTTGGCACGTTAAATAACATAAAGTATTCTTCATGCATTAGGGTTTTCAATACTTCTAGTATAACATACGGCTGCAATACATTCAAAGTTGAAATAATATCAGATATATATACATTTGCAAAAACAGTCTCTATGCGATGCAATCTAGCTCCTGGAATTTGATACAACTGAATCTCCATATCACGGACTCCTTTGCCTATAGAATGGCTTGCAAAGTTAGGAAACTTACTAAACAAAATAGCAAACTTGAGATAAATCTCAATTGAATCTTGGTTATTTTGCAATATCCGACTCCACACTAATTTCCAAAGTGACCATGGTGCCAGCTCAAGTAATTGCATGTCAATACCACTAATGTTCTGGGATAATTTCTCAGCGCATATCCGCTTTAGGCTTAAGAACTTAGTCTGTTTATATTGACGAGGATGGAGTTGCAGAGTTACTGTTGTCCACTGATATGGGTTGAATGTTGTTGAATCAATGTGGCTAAATTCAGTTGAACCACCTATCTTGCGGCATTTCTCCTCGATGGGCACTTGCTTCTCTTTTCGTACTTTCCACTCTTCACTCTTTTGCCGTATTATTCTTCTCTTGCCATTTCTTTGTCTGTACCTCATAAAGCGGATCTCAAATCTTCGCGTATGGAGCTTCCATGATTTAGAGTCGAGCGGTGTGACAAACTCAAAAAAAAATATATGAAGATGAGCTTCAGAATTTACAAGCATACAACCATATTTATAAACCCATGAAATTGGATACATCTCACATGAGGTATCTTACCTCAGACGATTTCCGAGTATTACAGGCAATAGAATTAGGTTCGCGTAACCATGAATTAGTACCCACGCAAATGATCCATTCTATATCTGGTTTGAAATCACCATCAGGAACAAATAGGGCAATTGGAGATTTAGCAAAATTGAAACTAGTAGCTCGTTTGCGAAATGCCAAATACGATGGATTCCGGTTAACTTATAACGGATACGATTATCTTGCACTAAAGTCAATGTTGAATAGAAATACATTGTATAGCGTTGGTTCTACTATTGGGGTCGGTAAAGAATCAGATATTTATTCAGTCAGTGATCCAAGGGGGGTGCAAAAAGTAATTAAAATTCACAGATTGGGAAGAACTTCATTTAAGACAGTTAAAAATAATCGAGATTATTTGAAAAATAAGCAAACTTCAAACTGGATGTATCTTTCAAGATTAGCTGCCGCTAAAGAATATGAATTTATGGAGATTTTGTATAACAATGGATTCAACGTTCCGCAACCATTTGACTACTCGAGACATTGTGTAATGATGGAATGGATTAAAGGTATACCAATGAAACATCTCCGTCAACACCCCAACTACAAGAAATTGTATTCTGACTTGATGAGTTTTATCGTGAAGTTGGCAAAATCCGGTTTAATACATTGTGATTTCAATGAATTCAACATTATAATTCGGGAAGATAATGCAGCTTCCTATGAATACGATTTTGTCGTGATCGATTTTCCCCAGTGTGTCTCTATAGAACACCCAGATGCCAAAGAGTATTTCGATCGTGATGTTCGAGGTGTAAGGGATTTCTTTGCCAAAAAATTTAGGTATCATCCTGAGCATGATGCCACAATGTTTGATACTGATGGGTACGGAGATGGATATAAATATGCATACCCAAATTTCAAACGGGATGTTATAAGAGAAAAGAACTTAGATGTTGAAGTCCAAGCTTCGGGTTATGCTAAAAAGAAAACGGGTACTAGAGAGGATAAAGATTTAGAGAAAGCCGTAATGGGCATGAGAATTGCTACAAATGAAGACGATGATCTTTCTGAAATCGATGATGAATATGATGATGATGCCGATGATGTAGAGGACGACGAAGTGGATGAAGAGGAAGACTACGGTGAGGAAAAGCTTGAATCCGAAGAGGAAATAGATGAAGAAGCTCTAGCTGAAGAGAACGAGAAGATTATTGCTGCTTTATCTTCTGGTGATAAACAATTAAAAATGGATAAACTAGGTAATTATATATTAGATGAATAGAAAATAGCGAAGAACGAAAATGTACTACTAATAATAGCAATTGCATCTTTCAAATTTCCAATGTTTTTTTTTTATTACACAATGACTAATTAAATATACAAAAAACTTATGTATTCATGAGCATTATTTAACGGGTAGCCATTCCTTTAGTAACAGCTCTCTTTAAGGCTAATTCAGCTTTTCTGAAATCATCAGCAGAAGATTCTTCAATTTCTAAAGTTTGTAAAGCATCAGATAAAGCGGCTTCGATCTTATCTTTAGCAGACTTCTTTAATTTAGCAGATAAGACTGGATCGGTAACAGTAGATTCGACAGAGGCAACATAGGCTTCTAATTTTTGTTTTTGTTCATGTCTCTTGGCGAAAGCATCATCAGAAGATTTGAATTTTTCAGCATCATTAATCATTTTTTCAATTTCTTCAGTTGATAATCTACCAATGGAGTTGGAAATAGTAATGTTAGCTGATCTACCAGTTGATTTTTCAACAGCAGTAACTTTCAAGATACCGTTAGCATCGACTTCGAAAATAGCTTCCAAGACTGGTTCACCAGCTTGCATTGGTGGAATGTTCTTCAAATCAAATTCACCTAATAAAGTATTTTCAGAACAGTTAACACGTTCACCTTGATAAACTGGGAATTGAACGGTGGTTTGGTGATCAGCAACAGTGGTGAAAGTTCTTCTTTTAATGGTTGGAACGGTAGTGTTTCTTGGAACAACTGGAGCAAAGACATTACCTTGCATAGCAACACCCAATGATAATGGGATAACATCTAATAATAATAAATCTTTAGTTTCATCGTTAGTAGATTGACCAGTCAAGATAGCCCCTTGAACAGCAGCACCGTAAGCAACAGCTTCATCTGGGTTAATAGATTTTTCCAATTGTTTGCCATCAAAGAAGTCAGATAATAATTTTTGAACTTTTGGAATTCTGGTAGAACCACCAACTAAAACAACTTCGTCAACTTGAGACTTGTTAATTTTAGCATCTTTTAAAACTTGTTCAACAGGTTCCAAAGTAGATTTGAATAAAGCAGAGTTAATATCTTCAAATCTTGCTCTAGTAATGTTAGCAGAGAAATCTTCACCTTCAAATAATGAGTCAATTTCAACAGTGGTCTGAGTACCAGAAGACAATGATCTCTTAGCTCTTTCACAAGCGGTTCTTAATCTTCTTAAAGCTCTAGCATCACCAGAAATATCTAAACCAGTTTTTTTGTTGAATTCTTTTTGAAAGTGTTCCAATAAATTGGTATCAAAATCTTGACCACCTAAATGGGTGTCACCAGCGGTAGCTTTAACAGTGAAAACACCACCGGTAATGTTTAATAATGAAACATCAAAAGTACCACCACCTAAATCGAAGATCAAAACATGTCTTTCTTTTTCAGATTTACCAGCTCCTAAACCGTAAGCAATAGCAGCAGCGGTTGGTTCGTTAATGATTCTTAAAACGTTTAAACCAGCAATGGCACCGGCATCTTTGGTGGCTTGTCTTTGGGCATCATTGAAATAAGCTGGAACAGTAATGACAGCCTTTTCAACTTTTTTACCAATTTTAGCTTCAGCAATTTCCTTCATTTTGGTTAAAACCATAGAAGAAATTTCTTGTGGAGAGAAGGTTTTAGCTTCACCTAAATATTCAACTTCAATTTGTGGTTGGCCGTTTTGTTCAACAACTTTGAATGGCCATGATTTGATATCTTTTTGAACTGATTCATCATCGAAAGCTCTACCGATTAAACGCTTGGCATCGAAAACAGTGTTTCTTGGGTTTAAAGCAGCTTGGTTCTTAGCAGCATCACCAATTAATCTTTCTTCACTAGTAAAAGCGACAAAAGATGGAGTAACTCTGTTACCTTGTTCGTTAGCAATAATTTCAACAGCAGAATCATAAGTAGCAACACATGAGTAGGTAGTACCTAAATCGATACCGATAGCACCTTGGAAAACACCGTCAGCCATGTTTGTAGGATTTGTCTTAGTGTTAGGATTATACAAGGAAGGAAAGAAAGAAAGGAAAAGGAGAAAATGAGAGAACTTGAAAAAATCCTAGAGCGATGAAAATTTTTATGAAGAGAAAGAAAAAAAAAAAAAAAAAATAAAGTGAAAAAATTTGAGCAGGAGATGGAATGAAAATATGCAGGAATTAACAGCCTGAAGGTTATTACCCGGATGGACGATGGTAGTCTTTTAGCAGCCACATGCTACACTTTACCCCGTTAATCAGAGGTATTTTGCATGATTCCATTCTTCGACAATTTTGTTAATTTCATCAATTGCAATGTCAACATTGTTTTTCCTTCCGTGAATGACTATGCTTTGAAAAATTTTTCTCTGACTCAAAAGTGACTGATTTGGTTGTGTTGAAGGTAGAATTTGAATCCGACATTTTGACTGTAATCTGATTGAATTGATTCTACTACCGCTTTTACCCAATATTGCACCAACTTCAAGCTTGTTAAACGTTAGAGTAACAGAAGCAAATTTACAAACAGTTTCGCAGGGATTTTTTCTGTTCCAATTATTTAATGACAGAATTGAATCGATTGGTGAAACATTGAGACTTTCTTTACTTTGGCAGTCAAGAAATTTCGCAACAAAGGCATGTACCTGGAAAATGTTGGTTTGAATTTCAATCAAGCCGTCATTGAAAATGCCATTTAATTTGGCACAATTCGAAATGGGCCCTTTAATAAGTATTTTTTCATCTACTTTCAACTGGTGTTGAAAGATTTGTACTAGTACCAGCAAAGCACAACAATCAACATTGATCTCCCACTTTGAAATAGTTAAATTTTTAACACACCTTAGATTGTATTTTGAGCTTTCGATTTTCGCTAAATTGTTTTCAATGAAATAACATAGTATGTTAAGCAAAGTTTTTGATGAGACTATAATGCTCAATTGGGAATGACAAATGTTTTGTGTAGAATTTGACGACAAACAAAGTTCATTTGAACAATAAATTAACGATTCAATTGATAACCGATCATATTTAGTATCAGATATAGGTATATCGGAATTTTTTGATTCAAGAATTGAGGTTATTGAGGCGGCCAAAGACATTGCTGTGAACATCAAAAGCAAGAAATTCTTGCAACCCATAAATCAAGCGCATTCTATTATGCATATTAATTAAGTCGCTTATTATATTAAATTATAAAAATTAAATCTATTCTATATTCTGTCATCATACATGAGCTTAGCAACCCCATATAAGAAACAATATTGATAGACTGTTTGAACCAGCATCATACGTTGACTCCTTAATTGATAAACCGTTTTATATATCAAATCCTTTTGCATAGACTCGTTATCTAGTAATTCTCTGAATAGTTGCTGATCTCTAAAAAGATGATCAAATGCAATAAAGGTACCTGACCTTCCCACCCCAGCAGAACAATGCACTACAGGTACAGGTGGAGCTCCCCCCACAGATTCTTTTATGCTGTTAATGTGATTCGATAAATTAATTAATGATCCGACCGAAGGGGGAACTTTTGCATCTGACCAACGATAGTAATAGAAATGGTATACTGTTTTGGTTTTGGCACCACAAATTAATTTCAATTCTGTTAACAAATAATCATCGCTTTCATCAAATGTTTCACTTATATTGGCCACGGATAAATCTTCCAATGCTATCCCATCTTTCACGTTGTCCTCCGAAAAATTCCGTGATTCACCCACTTCGGGCCAATACTTATCACACTTGATCATGCCATTCTCAACTAATGGCGTAACCATAAGTATTATTATGACATCATTTCCTTGTTTTTCCAGTTCATTAAAACACATTGACCAAAAATGATTCACAGTGTTGTCCATAGGCCCTTGACATGCAATGTATTGATTCTGTATAATATCATCTTGGGTTTGCAAATTAATATAAGAGGCATTAATATAATCTGAATAGTTTTCATTTACAACTGGCAATATAACCCTTGTCTTATTCCATGGGGAAACATTTGCATATCTATTTCGTTTACGATTAATCTTGGACATTGAAGCGGTTAACGACCAAATTGAGTCATTCGGATTATTTAAACCTTCAACTATTCGACTTGATTCAATTTCATTTAATTCATTAAATTTTTCTCGTTGTTGCTGTTGCGAAATTGAGACCGACACAGGTTGTGATACATTATTCGAGCTTGAAGCTGTTTTGACACTATTCGTCGGTGGTTTTCTAAAAATATTCATTCTATTCAAGGAAATTTGAAAAGGAACCAAGTGGATCATATTGAAAAAATTATTGCTACTTGTAACGAAGTGATATTTTTTCTCTTGTTGCTTAACTCAAAAGGCTGTTAGTAGGGCAGGGGATGAAACAGGAATAGTAGTCAAGTTATAGCAAGTGTTAGCTTGTTTCCAGATATCTAGCAAAAGGAGAGACCAGTTTTAATGGTATGGAGTCGTGGTGGTATCTAATCCAATTATTTTGGTCTGAAAACTAACTTATAGAAGCAAGGATTTTGAAAACTACTGTGGCAAATAAGTGTAGAATCGGCCAGTGGAAAAGTCGTTATTTACACCACCTAACAACCCCGATAGTAACACCAGTAACAGTAACAACCGACTATTAGGAAAGAATATTTAAGAATAAATAAGCAAATAAACAGATCAAATCACGAAGATGAAAGTAGAAGCAAAATGATGTGCGGTACGTATATATGAAACTCAAAAACAAAAAGAAATAATAGATAAAAAAAAAAAACACATGTGGTTGATATAAATACCTGTGATCGTTTTATTAAGGTTTGGCTTAATTGCCAAGCCTGGGGTGATAGGCTCATTAATGGAAAGGCTGGATGAACAAATCCGCAACTACATATTCAGTGTTTCGTGTCATTGCACTAGCATGGGGTTCCATTCGAAGCGAAAATACCGATTTATACCGAAGCATCATTTATTTATTCCGACGCATTTTCCGTTTCATTTCGGCTTCTTTGTGCATAAAAGGAATTATCCTTAGTAATTCGAAAAAACATCCATTAATAACCGGGCACATAAAATACAAGGTTAAACACCAGTTTAATTCAATTCATTGGTGCTAATATATTCCGGTTATGACAATCTTTTACATGGTTGATGAAGCCAAAACAAGAGAGCACACGCGTATAACTGCCGAAGACTTGAGGAAAAACTGGGGCTTACTTCAAGTCTCAAAACAGTAGCTATTGTAGGCTTATTCAATTCACACATGAGGTAGGTATGGAACCAAGATAGTATAATCGTTGTTATTGTATTTGCACCCCAATGTTTATGTTGTGACTGGTGTGCCCAATTTGTCTTCCAAGTGGAATGACTTCATGGGACACTTTAGGTCGTGTACCTGTGACAATTGAGATAAAGCAAAAAGAAAAAGGAGGCAAGAACTGAAAGTGATAGACAGCTATATCTTGTTCTCTTTGCAAATCACATTCACTTCGTTCACAACCAACCAAACAACCAACAAACCTTTAAACCATTCATTTATCTTTTAATTTATTTTCATAGACATATTATTTCCACGTCACTTGTAAAATATAGCACATCAGAAGGAGACATCATCATGAGTCATCATCCGACACCAGCCACATCAGTCAAGTTAGTGTTGTTAGGTGAGGCAGCAGTTGGTAAGTCATCATTAGTATTAAGATTTGTATCCAATGACTTTCAAGAAAACAAGGAGCCAACGATAGGTGCTGCTTTCTTGACTCAAAAATGTACTATAGGAGATCGTACAATAAAATACGAGATTTGGGATACTGCAGGACAAGAAAGATTTGCTTCGTTAGCACCAATGTATTACAGAAATGCTCAGGCTGCCATAGTTGTATATGATATCACAAAGCCAGCATCTTTCATCAAGGCGAGACATTGGGTCAAGGAATTGCATGAACAAGCAAATAGAGATATAACGATTGCTTTAGTTGGTAATAAATATGATTTAGTAGAGGATGATAATGAAGAGTCCAGTGAGAGTTTAAGAAGAGTTAGTGTCGAAGAAGGCCAAAGTTTGGCTGATGAAGAAGGATTATTGTTTTTTGAAACTAGTGCAAAAACTTCATATAATGTTAATGACGTATTTGTTGGTATTGGTAGCAAAATTCCCGATACAAATTCGAGCCAACAAGTGAGTCAAGAAAGTAACAGTGAAGGAAGAATTGATTTAAGTACTAATGCAAGCAACAATAGTGCCAACAGAGGTACATGTTGTTGAGACAGGTCGGGGAAGGGATTCAGTGAGATTGTTGATATAAATATATATATTTCAATGGTGTTTAAAAAATGTGACACACTTTGTAATTGATTACACTCAAGCTAGATTTTGTAGATGATCTGCATTGTTTGTATAGCTCATTTACTCTGATGATAAAATGATACAAATATCTAATGCAATAGTGACACCTAAGTTTGGCTATTATTTCGACCCTAGTATTTTTTTCCATTTTAGTACTAAACGACAATTTGCTCTTTTCAATTCATCAGTACAAACCAGCACGATGCCAACACTTAAAGTAGCTTACATACCAGAACATTTCTCAACCCCATTGTTTTTTGCTCAAGAAAAAGGATACTACGCCTCGCACGATCTCACAATTGAATTCATCAAAGTTCCTGAAGGATCAGGTAGGTTAATCAATTTGCTCAATGACAACGAAGTTGATATCGCAATTGGGCTCACAGAAGCGTTCATTGCTGATATAGCCAAAGGCAACGATAAGATAAAGTTGTTAGACACATACGTTAAATCACCGTTATTATGGGCGGTCAGCACTGGTATTAATAGAGATTTGTCGAATGCTGAACAATTAAAAGGTGCGAGAATTGGGGTTTCGAGAATCGGATCTGGATCCTATGTGATGAGCTTTGTCTTAGCTCACGACTTGGGGTTTGAATCCTTTACTGATTTCAAGGTGTTATCAAATTTCCAAAACTTGAGAAACTCAGTCAATTTAAAAGAAGGCGTGGATCCAAGTGATGCATTTATGTGGGAATATTTTACAAGCAAGAAGTATTATGATAACAATGAAATTAAAAAGATTGGTGAGATATATACCCCATGGCCTTCTTGGGTCGTAACTTCATCTGCGAGTACACTTAAGTCCAAGTCTCAAGATGTGAAGAACTTTATTGATTCTGTGAATAAAGGTATACAGTACTTTGAAAATCATGGCGATGAAGCAGTTGAATATATCTCCACGAATTTAGATTATTCCCCAGAAGATGCGAGGGATTGGATAAAAACAGTTGAATTTAATAACCAAATTGGTGAAGTACCATTAGAGTGGAGCAAAGTTGTTACTAACACCACTAATGTATTAAAGTCCGCTGGTGTGTTGAAAGACAATGATGACACTATTGCTAAAAGATTGGACAATCATGTTTCGAAGAAAAACATTTGATCCAATTGAATGGCCCTAAGAATTATTTAATAGTTGTTTACAGTTAGGAATGGACATTAAATGTCAACGAGAAAATGCATAGTCTAGTAGAAATTCTATAATAGTATAAAAAACGAATATGGTTCTTCTGATAATATGAATTATACTGTTTTGATCGCCTCCAAACCTTCTCTTTGAGTACAAGTGTTAGTACCTTACAATTCCCAAATGAGAGTCTTTCTACCTATCTATTTCTAGAGTGTAATTCGTATGGATTCCAAAAATCCTCGCTTGATAATCTATTGGACGCTTAACATGACAATTTTTCATGAATCATTCTTTTTCAACTCTTGTGCATTTGTTTTAACAGATGCTGTTTCTAAAATTGTATTTCTGCCCAACGTCAATACCCCATTTGATATTGACCAAAACTGGTAGCATTTTCCTCACACTCCAAGTGATTCTCTTTAATTTGATTCAAATTTGTAATGGATTCTCAAATTAATAACCAACATGTTTGGAGATATAATTAAAGACTTGAATTGTCCACAGATTTCTTTTAATCACGCTATTTCTTTCGACACACCCAAAATTCACATTCAAAGTTAAATGAACCCAACAGTCTAATATCTTTACAATACGTGCTTTCGATATTGGATTCATGTTTGACAAACTCAAACCCCATTTTTCGAATCAACTCAACGAGATCTTCCCTCGATAACTCCAATCCTTTCTTGATATCTGGCACTTGTTCGTTACCATCACGGACCACATATGATACATTAAAATCACCTTCGAAATGCCACAATAATGGTCCAAAATTTATCCATTTCCCATTTGGTTTAAGAACGTATTTTATAGCCTTGATGTAGTCTATCACGTTGCATGCCGTGTCCAAGAAAAAACTAGTTACCACCGTATCAAAGCTTTCTTTACTTGAAGACTTTAATTCATTTGCAACAGGATCATCATTCGATGAATTTGAGGGACCGTACAAATCAAGAAATGACCCTGCTGTGATTGACATCAATTCATCATACGGAATCTGCGGGCTTTTCTGTTGTAATTCATTAATTACGAATGGTGACATATCTGGTATTGTGATTGGCCTAATTTGGTATTTTCTTTTGCTTACATGAGATGATTTAAATAAGAATGGGAACAAGGAATAATGATGCAGATATTGACAATGATTTAGTATAAAATTCGAGGCTAGCAACATGTGGTAACTGATTTCATTACCCTGAGCCCAGAATCCTCTTGTCACTAATTCCATTACTAATCTACCTAGTCCACATCCCGGATTTAAAACCTTGACGTGTTGTCGACTGGTTACGTCCGGATAGAGCTCTTCTAATTCCCGTAATATGAAATCAAACGACACATCTCGTTCATTCTTACCCTCATCACACCATTCTCTCATTATTTGTAGCAACGTAGTAGAAGTAATGTCATATTCTCGATCAGTTGCACTCAACCATTCCTGAGGTTGAGTAGTGACACCCCAATCTTTTGCAATATTTAAAGACAAATTCTGAGTGAAATCGCGATTTAATTCAATGCATTGTTTCAAATACTCCGTATGCTGCTGATACCATGGTACTAAATCTCTCTCATCTTGAGTTAATGCCTGATACTTGATTAATCTTGGTTTTATAATTTGTTCCCATTGATATTTGTAAAAATTGTAAAAAGATGATAGAGTCGATGTTAGTGCTTTATATTCTTCTCTATCCTGACTCATTATAAAAGACAGCTCGATGTAAAAATTAGAAGTTGTTCCCCGGTAAGATAATTATCCTGCTTATTGAACGTTCATTAGATTTGCCATTATCAGGACACATTCTTGTAGCATTCTGTAATTTACACTCGATTATCTTTTTTTTTTCAACACTGAAACAACCACATTGTGAATTTCCTGACCGTATACTTGTACATAATATAAGCAGTTTATTTATGGTTCCTCCGAAGAAAGATGCCTTTGCTGATTTGTTTCAATCAGCAAGTGGCAGCAGTAACATGACTTCTAAGATGAACAAATTGTCATTATCTGAACGCCAAAAGTTACAGCAACAACAGCAACAGAAACAAAACCAATCATATTCATCTACAAATTCAAGTTGGTCCAACCTAGATATATTGTCCCAGCAAGCAAGTCGACAAACATTTCAAATACCAAGTAGGACTGCGTCGCCAATGAACAGCAGCAGCAACAACAACAACAACAACAACAACAACAACAACGATAGCATCATAAAATGCAAAGGTTCAACACCTCTTTCTGCTACACCATCATCTGCAATATCCACACCAGATGATCCTCTTGCAGTATTTTATGATATAACTGGGACTAGCGATTCAAATGTATCTAAGCCGTTGAATGGAGGATTCCAGCAAACTGAAGTGTCCTTACTAGATGACGATTTTACGGATCTATTTTCAGACTCAAAGCAACCGGCAACAGCAAAAGCAACATCGACAGAGCCAGAACCGCTAAAAGACCCAGAAAATCGTCAGGAACCAACTCCAGCATCAACGTTACCCTCAAGTTCGTCTACATCAACTCCAAGCTCAGATCTTGAGAATCGAGATTTAATTTTGGCAGAATTAGTAGACATTGGATTCACAGTCAAAGATGCGAATGAAGCAATAGATCGTTCGGGGTTGAATTTACAAAAATGCGTTAACTACATCATGGAAAAAAACTCGGAAAATTCCAAGGGTAATATCGATGAAGCATTGGGGACACGTCCAGACATGGGAATAAATCTTAATGAATTGGGTAATGATTTATTTAAAAAGGCAAATAATTTTTTAAATTTTTCAAAACGTACGGTGTTGAAAAACTTGGAACAAATACAAGGAGGCAAAAACGGAGGATCTGTACCGGAATGGATGAGAAATCAATCGAAGTATAAATCAGAAGCAATCGAGCGAAAATACGGCGGTGAAGATTATGGAACTGATGAAGAGAATATCAATCATACCGAAATTGAAAAGTTCATGAGATTGCAAAGAGAGAGAGATAAAGAGAGATCAAGAGCAAGAATTGAAAGTTGGAAAGACGAAGGTATCTTTGGAAAACCAAGATCCAGTCCAACTTCACCTCACCCTCAGTTGTCTCCCCAAAGACGCGAGCAACCTAAAATTCATCCAAATAGGGCCCAGCCGCAAAATGATGAACCAAACGTTCTTGCAAGATCAACTAGACAACAGTCCGTGCAACCAAAAAGGTCGACTCATGCACCAGCAGAACATACATCAGCATCTCGTTCTCCAACACCAGCCCTGGCCTCGGCTTCAACTGCATCTCCAGCACCGTCTACTCCAGAGGTTGATCTTTTAGGCATTTCCGTTTGTCAAAACTCATCCAAGGTGCCAGCATCGTCGATTCGTGATTCATCACCCTTGAACCAGTTTATTCAAACCGACTACAACACCCTAAAGGAGAAGGCTTCGCAAGCTTATAAATCCGGGGATTATACGATAGCATTAGAGTCTTATTCAACATGTCTTTCATTATTATCAACAAACCATGAGTTACGAGTTGTGATATTATCAAATTTGGCAACTATTAATAAATTGCTGGGTCATTTGAAAGAAAGTTTGGCCAATATTAATCTTGCTTTGGGATTGATTGAAGAAAATGAAATTAACAGTAATTATGAAATATCCGATAAGCCGGTGAAATATTGGTATATCAAGTTGATTTCAACCAAAGCAGAAGTCCTAGAATTATTGGAAAGATTTGAGCAGTCGTTGGAAATGTATGTTTTATTAATCCAAAAGTTGGCTTGTAAGGATAAAAAAATCATGGATGGGAAAAGAAGGGTTGATAAGATTGTCAATCCGCAAAATCACAAACCAGCAAAAAAGCAACCTACACAAGCGACAAGAACCAGTACACCCAAGACTATACCAAAATCACAAGATGAAGAGGAAGAAGAAGTTGATACTTTAATCAAGGATAAGATTGACACTAGAATTCAGGCATGGGCAGAAACAAAACAAAACAATTTGCGGGCGATGTTAACGAATTTAAACGAGATAATACCGTTGAACATTAGCATGAGTGACAAATTACGGAACTTAACATTGAACGAGTTGATGTTGCCTAAGCAAGTCAAGATTCAATATATGAAGGTTATAAGCTGTATACATCCTGACAAATTGGCTTCACAAACCAAAGGCAATAAGGAGCTGGAGTTGATTTGTAATGGGGTCTTTATAATTTTGAACAAACGATGGGAAGTGTTTAGACAAGAGGAAAATATATAGCTAAATTTAAGATAAGATAAAATATATATAGTAGATTCCATCGCCACTGTATCCCACCCATCTCATTCTGATGATTTTGCAACCATGGTAACTATGGTAGTGCACATCTTCCAAGATTACGTAAACAGTTTTCTTTTCAGTACGATAAAAAAAAAATTCATCACGAAAAGAAAAGCTCATCACCACTCACATACTCAGAGATTCGACAGATAGGCACGCGCTGACTTCAAGATGCATTTAATGTACACGTTAGACTCAGAAGGTAAAAGAATATACACGTTGAAGAAAATCACCGGAGACGGCGAGATCACGAATTCGGCCCATCCCGCCAGGTTTTCTCCCGATGACAAGTACTCGAGGCAAAGGGTCACTTTAAAGAAAAGATTTGGAATGTTGCCCACTCAGAACTAAGAATAGGTGGATGCGACGAGGAGGACTGCGTGAGAGTGAGAACGAGAATGAGGTTCGGATGGATTAAGGTGAGGGTGGGGTCAGGTTGTTGTTATGTACTATAGAGATTTTAATGTCATATATTGTTAAATATACAGTTGATATCAAAAGAGAAAAATTGAAAGTAAAGTATATCTTCTCAGTGTAAGATTCGATTGATTTGAGGCTGTACCGTGACTGCAAACTAGTTGCTCCAGCCTGTTGGTATGTACTTAGAGCTATTTTTGGGGGATATTCGCGGAGAGGCATGTAGAACCTGACCCATATTCTAGGTAACAAATGACAATCACCGTCTACTCTTGAGCGAACGTTCCAACGTTCCAGTGTTCTTTTTTAACCTTCGCATATTGACAAAACCCCTGGATTTCTTCCACTACTTGAAAGCGCATCCCCGTTTAATTGTCCTCTTCCGATTGCTCCACCCCTTCTTCTTCCTCCACGTACTCCTCCTCATCTTCCTTCATTAATGGCTCCTTTCGTTGTCCTGTAGCTTGCAAATTGTATTCAGAGTTTCTAATATAATTTTCCCACATCTGGGACAACAATTCAGTTTGTAGATTGTTTCTATTTGATTCTTGCAACAATTTGTTTATTCCTACTACTGATTCATTGAGGTTTTCCTGGACAAAAGTTAGTTAGTATGCAATGATTTGATTAGGTGGAACAAAAAAATGAACTGGAGATGGATTGGTCCTCATTGTACGTACCATATTGTTGATTATCCTGGCTAGCAAAGCATTGTGTATTTGCTCATGAGGATTCTCCATGATGATGAGATAAAGATGCTTAGTTTTGTTATTCTGTTTTGGTTTTGATTACAATTCTTGAGCTTTTTTTTTTGTCTTGCAATTGTACTTCTGAGGTTGTTGACAATGGAATCATCTTGGTTAAGGGAAATATGTTTCCTAGTTAGTAAGATGTTACGATAGACCAACTATTATTTTGAAGGAGCTGATGTAATGGTTTGTAATCGAAACCATATTCCTGTAACTATTTTTATTAATGATTCTATATACCTGATAGTTGCAGGTCTACAAATAAACTGCTCAGGAGTAGGGGGGATTGCAAATTTAGCACTGAGACCAGGACATCTACAAGACTACATTACAACATCCCGTATTCATTCTCTTTGACAGAATCCAGCTGTTTTGGTTCTTTGATTTAATTGATCCTTATTGACAGGCAGCAGTGAATTATACGTAAAAGTGAGATTCGGTTCAAAAGTTAAACCCAAAAAAAAAAAACAGTGTTCGTTAGCTTGAGCAGGCCAAACTACGGACAATGGATATAATTTTACTATCCTTACTCACTGTCCTCTTAGGATTTGTGTTCATCCTTGTGATATTCTTCTTCCAATCAGGCGGATTAAGAACAATAAAAGTGGCCAGCAGGTCACCTTATTACAAGCCGTCTTTCTTGATTTTGGGAGCTAATAATTCAGGCAAGACTCAATTGTTTTATAAATTACAAGATAGTACTCCCGTGCATACAATCTCATCAATTGAGCCGAATTTCAGCGATGTCAAGCTTCCTTTGTCGAACGCTTCAATAGCCCGAAATTTCCAGATTGTAGATTACCCAGGACACTTGAAGTATCTCAAGTTGTTTGAAAAATTATTGGTGGACGATATAACTTTACATAACGTGAAAGGGATAATATACATGATCGACTCATCGAATATGAACTGGAACGAGGATTCAAACGTGGAGAATATTGTCAAGTTCTTGTACACGTTGTTGGCAATCACCGAGAGAAAACAAAATGGTGTTGATATCTTATTTGCCGTTAATAAGGCAGATTTGTTTGATTCATTACCTATCCACAAGATCAGAAATACTTTGGAGTTGGAGATTGACAAGCTCATTCACAACGAAATAAACAGTGTTGATAAATCTTCGGGGATCGATAAAAAGGAGGAGGATGAAGATGAAGAGAAGGAAGAAACATTGAGAGAGTTTTGGTTGAGTGTTATAGGCTCACCTAGTGGCAAGTTCACATTTGATAAATTGGAAGGAAATATGGATTTCATTGGGGGAAGTGTATTGAAGAATAATACAACCCAATGGGAAAATTGGTTAGATGAAAAAGTTGTAAACCCATAAATACAAATCCATAACCAATGGCTACTTGTACATAAGTAATGTAAAGAAATGCTGTATTAATGCGTAGTTCCTTTCTCTCTCTGAGTGACCAGCACGAGTCTTGCCTTGGATGGAGTACTCAAGTCTATGTACACTTTGTAGCTGTTCAATTGAAAGTACAAAGGTGAAAGAAACCGAATATTCTCCAAATGTAAACGCCATCAAAGGCTTGATCCAATGTCAGAATGAAATCGCGTCTGTACTATTTTAATTACCCATATAATAAGACCACTACATCAAGACTGTTGTATCCATGCAATATTCATCCGCGCGACTTGATCATCCATACAATATCCATCGATACTAACTTGATCATCCCTACGATCTTGATCATGCACAATAGTCAGCTAATTGGATGGCTGGGTACAGATGGAAAAAACCCTTGTTGTTGCATCTTCTCAGCCCTCTCCTTATTATACTTCTTTTTCTGAAAAGACATCAATCGATTTTTATAAACACTGTCATTCAATTTATACATCTTAAACATAAACTCCTTCTCCTCCCTTTCATTTTGTTCCAATTCCTTTACGACACCCGCCAACTCTTCTTGCAATGTCTCATATTTTGATTTTTCTTCATTTTTTACTTCTTTCCAAATGGATACCTTATTCCAAAAATACGGTTTTTCATTTTCCACTTGTTTTGCCAAACTAGATTTTTTATCTTGAAGCTCTTTTATCTTTGTTTGGAGAACAGTATACTCTTCAGGTATAGCAGGAGTTGCGAATTGGTCATCCAATAAATGCTGTCTGCAAGTATAAAAAAAATCACCCTTATTATCGGATAACAACACAGTGGTACTTGGCTTGTAACAAATGATGCACGGTTTCGAATCGGATGCAGCAACTGACTTGATGTGATATACGTTGGGAAATGGTGGTTGACACATTTGTCGGAGAACAGCCTGCGACCAGAATGGTATGAGAGGTAGGTTTTAATAAGAATACTTCGTAGGGCTGGTCGTGTACTGAATTGTATAAGCGTTGTGTTTGCGCTATTGAGTGGCGATTATTTAGAAGCAGAGAATGAGACTAAGAATCGTAGCAAGGTGTGAGATGAGCCTAGGCCATATGTAAGAATCAATTGATGTCAGCTGAATACCTGATGTTGCAATTGATGATGCCGACTACCTGGTGGTGCAATTATGATGCCAAAGTGCTTATGAGAAAAAGCAGATGGAGAATTCGCTTTGCTTTTTTCGTTATCCTTACACCAATTTGTAAAAACGCACAGCGTGAAGTTGATAGCTCGTTTCCGTACGGAAGAAATCAACATTTCTCCCCCCTACCCCTGAGGTGCTTTTCCCATTCATCTTCGTCCCAATGTTTGCAACAATGAGGGTGGGGGGAAGCACATCTGCTGTCAGTATGGAGATGCATGAATCAACCGCAGATAAATCATTATTGTCGTGCGTACTATCCTAATTAGGCAAAATAAAACCTTGACCAATTAAACAAAACAATAACACCTGGAGAAATAGCGAAGACTAAAAACGAAAGTTAGCAATCATGGTGGCCTAAAAAAGGACTAATATGACTATAGCGACTTTCTTCTCAAGTATGCGAAGCCCGTATGTGTTCTTATAGTTATATGGTGGATAGGATTGATTCAACAGCATATGGGTGTATTATTTTTAGAAAAAGATGAAAACGACATTTATCGGACCGATCCACGCATCGCGACAAAGGGAGACACGGTAGGGAGAAAGAGTAACAGAGCGACACAGACAAATAGTCATCGAACAAGAGGGAAAAAAAAACCGCACACACCACACACATCACTTTTTTCCATTTTAAAGACAAACGAAACGAAACTTTAAACTAAAACTAAAACTAAAACTGAAACCAAAGCCAAAACAAAAACCAAATTCAAAACCAAAGCGTCATTCGTCTAGTATCATATTTATCTGGACTAGTGTATAATAAATCGCATTATATATAACGAATATATCCATATCGTTTCACCCCCTGCCCATAATCTTCTGTGTATTGGGTACATTATTCATAAGGAGAACAAGAAAATAATTTTTCAGTGCGTTCATCCATCTATTCAATCCAATCCAAGCCCCCTTTTTCAACCACCATCAACGTCTTCATCAACTAGACACTAAGAAGTATTTTTTACTTACTGTTTAGTAAAAATTACCTCATTTTATTAAATAAATAATACTAAATTATTGTATACACGTACACGCACTTTTTTTTTTGATTTTCTCTTCTAATTTGAAACAAAAGACAGCAATCAGAAAAACTCACACCGACAACAACAACGGCAACCACAACAACTACTAGTACTACTACAACCACGACATCAACCAATCGACAACAATAGCAATCGCAACAATAACAGTTTTCGTATATACCGCATAATTTAATAGGCAACTAACTAAGTACTATTACCACCACCACTACTTATATCCACCATTTTACATATACACACGGATACACATAATGTCAACTGATCATCAAGAGGCAGATATCGATTCTATTGTTGATAGATTATTAGAAGTGAGAGGATCCAGACCGGGAAAGCAAGTAACATTGGCCGAACACGAGATCCGCTATCTTTGTACAAAAGCAAGAGAGATTTTCATCCAGCAACCGATATTGTTGGAATTGGAAGCCCCTATAAAAATTTGTGGTGATATCCATGGTCAGTATTATGATTTATTGCGATTGTTTGAATACGGCGGATTTCCTCCAGAAGCAAATTATTTATTCCTTGGTGATTATGTTGATAGAGGCAAACAATCCTTGGAAACAATTTGTCTTTTACTAGCTTACAAGATCAAATATCCCGAAAATTTTTTTATTTTGAGAGGTAATCATGAATGTGCGTCAATCAATCGTATTTACGGTTTTTATGATGAATGTAAAAGAAGGTATAATATCAAATTGTGGAAAACATTCACAGATTGTTTCAACTGTTTACCAATTGCTGCTATAATTGATGAAAAAATCTTTACAATGCATGGTGGTTTATCGCCAGATTTGAATTCAATGGAACAAATTAGACGAGTGATGCGTCCCACCGATATTCCTGACGTGGGATTATTATGTGATTTATTATGGTCAGACCCTGACAAGGATATCACCGGATGGTCAGAAAATGATCGTGGTGTTTCTTTTACTTTCGGACCCGACGTTGTATCGAGGTTTTTACAAAAACATGACATGGATTTAATTTGTCGTGCCCATCAAGTCGTTGAAGATGGTTACGAATTTTTCAGTAAAAGGCAATTGGTTACATTATTTTCAGCTCCAAATTATTGTGGTGAATTTGATAATGCTGGTGCCATGATGTCAGTAGATGAATCCTTGTTGTGTTCATTTCAAATATTGAAACCAGCGGACAAGAAACCAAGATATCCTCCTTCGAATGTTGCTAATAATAGACCAGGTGCAGCACAAAGAAAACCAAAGAAAACTGTAAAATGATTTCAACTATCAAAAAACACCGCAGCGCAACATCTCACAACAGACCACATCCCAATACAACCGCATAGTCCAGCAGCCCAAGTTCCCATGTATTAATAGCCTCACTCCTACTATACATTCATTTTCTCAGCATAAAAATAATTATTTGTACATTAGATGATTTTTGTTCCAGTTCTCTCCTTTACGTTTTTTCATAAGAAAGATTTATTTGATTAGAAAAAGCAAAACAAGATTCTTACTATCATATGGTGAAAGTCAAGTTTAAATTTGAATTCTAGTTTAATTATTAATCCATTTTGTATATATAGACCATCATCACGAACTATATATAGATTTGTATAGTGTGTGCTCTCTTCACGTATCTTTTTTTTTTTTTTCCTATTTATTGGTTTTTGCATAGAAAGAAATAACTAGCTTATAAGATTGTATAGGTTTAAAGATTTATAACTTGCAATTGCAAAAAGAAGAGCAAGAAGAAGAAGAAGAAGAACATGATTAGATGGTAGGAAAATGATGGTGATGAATCGTGCTTGTTGCAAAATGTGTGTATAATTGAATGTTTATATTTTTTTTGTAACTATTATCGTTTAGGTGCGAAAATCGCTTATGCTATGGGGAACGAAAGTATGTTTGTCGGAGAGAGATTTATTGTTGTTATTTTTATATATTTCCTAGTTTTATGTATTTAGTTTCAGTGATTATTATGTATATCAAGTATTGCTGTGATGCTAACGGAACCGTTGTTTTGCTTTTCTTGTCCGTTAGTCAGTTAGTTAGATTAGAATATAAGACTTAGTCGTTGCAATCCATGTAGGAAAGTGAGGTTGAATCCTGCTTCAATATTTCGTGCTTCAAGAAAAAGGCACGAATGAGGGCAGTGTTACGTCCTTGCGCTGTATGAGGAGGTCGACGCACATCGGCCAGACGCCATGGCGTATTCCTGTTTTTTATGTAGCGGATTATGCGTTTGCGTTTGGTGAACTGATCCACACCTGTAAGGTAAAGGAGCCGACCCTCCCGCCCAGAGCAATTTGGTCGGCTGGAGTTGAGCTGATGGTTCCAGATCGGTATCTGAGACTTATGGATGTTACAGTTTAGAGATACTACTGGATATGTGCATTGACCTACCCCCAAGGTTGTTGGAGTCTCTTGAGGTGTACATGCCCCCAGATTATAGGGTGTTTTTTTGCAACCTTAGGGTTATAACCCTAATTAATACTGGTGTTTACATATATCACAAATCTGGTAAAAATACACACTCACGCACTCACTCACATGCCATACATTTTTACTTACGTTTTTTCTCTTTCTCTCATACTTTTTCACACACACACACATTCTCTCTCTCCAACTTACAGTCTCACTAACCAAACCTGTTTGATTAAAAAATTTTTTTTTTCAGGTAATCTTCACGTACATTTGATACTTTTATACATAGAGGTTAACAAGACAAAATGGTATGTCCAAAGCACCTTTCTCAAGAGATAGATTAATGAAAAGTCGCAACATTTCTCATCATTGCCAATGGATGAATTGAAATATTGAACCAGTTTGGTTGGCGTTCAACCATAAAGGGGGCACGAACTAGGTTAAGGGGTGATCGAAGAACGAACTCACCCAGCAGCAAGGAGAGGGAGATGAATAGAATATATCTATCTTGGTAGTCTTTAATCCTGCGAGGCAGCCACATACTAACACATGATAGGTTTTAGTTCAAGATTTATTACACCCATCACCAGCCACCGAAGCCAAGCAACACAAGTTGAAGACATTAGTCCAACAACCAAGATCATTTTTCATGGACGTCAAGTGCCAAGGGTGTCTCAACATCACCACCGTATTTTCACACGCCCAGACCGCCGTTACCTGTGACTCATGCTCAACTGTCTTGTGCACACCTACCGGTGGTAAAGCCAAGTTGACCGAAGGTTGTTCATTCAGAAGAAAGTAAGGAAGTGAAGCGAAGCAAAGAGAATAGAGAGGTGGGGAGGTGGTTTCATGAGAGATCAAAAGTTGTCTATTTTGTATCATATTTGGATTTTCTTCAGGGGAAGGTCAATGCAATCAATAAAAATATCATCATATAAAGGCATCAGTGATGGTGCGTTTACATATAGTCTTTACTTTTTTAATATATAACCATTAAGAATTTATAATAGAGAAAAACAATATGAAAAAGGTTAATGTGTCATACGACCCAATGTTGCGTAGATTACTGACTGAGTATATCCTGAAGTTCTTGTTTGACCGTTAGTCTTAATTGATAATGTACTATTCTATACACGGAAAAGTAAGACTTGGACCGTCTATCTGTAGAATCGAGTCAAATTCCTGCCCTTATTGCTAAAAGTATCGCCAGATGTATGTTGCCAGAATTGCAAATGATTCCGAAACAACTACCACCAGTTTTTCAGAACATTAGATTCTCGTCACCTCACAGTACTCTTAGTTTTATAAATTCAACATCTTCTGCAGAGTCGAGTGACCATTACAATTAAAACAAACATATATAAACATTAATAAATTTATATAATATACACTATAAAACAATTAAAGCTTACTCTTTCCGTGGAATCTAACAACTTCATCCATTGCCTTGGCCACTCTATCAACATTACCATCATTCAAACCAGCAACTGATGCTCTGCCACTAGAGACCATATAAATACCATGAAGCTTCTCCAAGCGGGTAACCATCTCGGAGGTCAATCCAGTGAAGGAAAACATACCCGTTTGGTCAGTGATATGATTCCAAGTTCCTGGTGTGCCCAACTCTTCCAATTTCGATCTCAATCTTTGCCTCATTTCAATAATTCTGGATGACATAGTAACCAAATCTTTTCTCCATTGCGCATACAATGCAGGATCATTGAGAATGGTGGAAACAATTTTCGATCCATAAGCAGGAGGATTTGAAATCTCACAACGAATAATCAAATTCAACTGACTTTTGATTGCTTTATTCAATTGCTCATTTGGTTCAGAACTAGGAATCACATGGAGCGCTCCGACTCTTTCACCATACATACCGCAATTCTTAGCAAACGATTGACATATGATGATTGGAGAAGTGATAATTTTGTCATTGATTGCCTTTCTGATTGCATAGGCGTCTTTGTCTAAATCACCACTGGCAAATCCCTGATAAGCAGAATCAAATATAATCAAATGTTGCTTCTTTTCCAACTCAGCAAGAATTCTGTCCCATTGATCCTGAGTTGGATCTAAACCGGTGGGATTATGGGCACATGCATGCAATAAAAATACCGACCCTTGTGGAGCGCTCTTTATTGTTCTTAAAAAGCCTTGCAAGTCCAACGACTTGGTGTCGTTGTTCCAATAAGGATAGGCCTCAATTTTCAATCCCAATGTTTCAAACACTTGTTTGTGATTGGCCCATGTGGGTTGAGACAAGTACACTGTATGGTTCCCGTGATAGAACTTCTTTATGAACAAACCAGCCAAATGTAAAGCACCAGTACCTGATAAACTTTGTTGAGAAACAACCTTGTTTTCCCTTATGGCTGGTGAATTCTCGCCCAAAATGACTTTAGCAGCACCGTTGAAAAAAGGTTCAAACCCACTTATGGAGAGATACTCGTGGTTGTAATTGGGCGTGTTGATCAACTTCTGTTCTGCTAGTCTGACAGCTGGGAGGATCCATGGCTTACCGTTGTTGTCTCTATAAGCCCCAATACCCAAATCAACCTTGTCTTGTCTAGAGTTGGCATTGTACCTTGCCTTCAAACCAAACAATGGGTCTGGTGGTAACTCTTTGATACCTGAAAATTGTGACATAATAACCAAATTAGTAGCAGTGGCAGTAGAGGAAGAATATGGATTCAACGATGGTGGAATCTGTTGAAAAGCAAAAGAAAATGGAAATGGGAACGAAACAAGGGAAAGTCAAAGGCAATTTAAAACAAATGCAACCACCAATATATATCCCTTGAAGCGAGAGTGCAAAACGTCTGTGGTAAAAGAAACGAGCAGATTTGTTTCTCCTGTTTCTCGGAAGAATTCTACAAATGAGGGGTTTTCCCAAGTCATGTGATTTGTAATTGCGAATTCTCACTTGCCTACATTAGACCACAGTGCTCCTTTCCCTGTTCCTGGCCCTGTTGCTAACCCTTCTTTACAGGCGATCAGACGATTGACGACCAGTATTGATTGTTTAACACCGATGAAGTCGTAATTAGGGGGGTGGAGGTCTGTTTACAATATAGGTCACCAAAACCCATGTCAGTTGCTGATAAAAGAGATATGAACAGTGTCATAATGTGCTGATTCTGTGTAGTTACCGGAGCAATAACAGCAGCAGCAGCAGCAGCGACAGCAGAAGCAACAGCACATCTCTGTCCCCCCACGTCGTGCAATAAATGCCTCAAGGTGGAAGGTGTACGGTACAGTTAAGTAGCATTCTCCGTCCCATTCGACCTTATAATTGCCCAACGGGCCCAAAAACAAAACAAGAGACAAAACAAACCAGAAAAAAAGCCTTTGCGCCAAACACCGAAATTCTTGGTCGTCTGCTACTCTTTTTGAACCTTGGTGTCAGTGTGGTAGCCTACAGTAGAATACATGAAGAAGATCTGGGCAATTGCAATTGCACGCCTTTTCCTCGCTCTTGTGCTCCGTATTGGCCCGTATGTTATAGCTATGCTCCTTTTTAAGCGCCTTTCTAGAAAGAACACCTGCGCTTGCGTGGGGTCCTTTTTCTTGCTGGTTGTTTTCTTGCCGCTTCGGTTTGTTTTCCTTGGAGCTTTTCGGTGGTGCCGTTGTGTCACACGGGCGTTTGATACTGGGTGCCATCGAAACCCATGAATCGGAAAATGGTAGGTCAAAGACTGCTTATTCTTCATTTAGCTACTACATCTCTACATCTACGCACAGTTGGTTAATTTTAATGGGGTTGTTATTTTTTTGGCCCACGACTTACCAGTATGGATATGTGAGAGGATGCAATTCGCAATTCAGTTTGCTTCTCCGACTGATATCTCGGCAGCACATCGAGGTGGGTACATTTCGTGATATATAAGGTACAAATAACCAGGTCAATTCGATCGTAAAAGACATCTGAGCATGACATAACTTTTTCAGTTCCAGTACTACAGCCAACTACGATTTCTCAAGCAACTAGACACGACTTACTGAACCAGTGTATTACTTACAAATATAACACCATTAACTAATATACAAAACTTAAACAACAGATTGCACTTCAAAGAATCTCTTCAAGTAATAAATTTGAAAGATTGAATTGGCAGTGACAACAATGATTTGGAACACAGACCACCATTTAACCCTTGAGTTTGTAGATTCGGCCGTGTTTCTATGGGTTCTTTCTCTAATGACAAGATAGCTTTGTTCCGCCTTGACTTCGTCGGTCAATTGACTCAATCTTTGTATGGCGTAATCCAAGGTATCCGACTTTGGGTCGTTCACATCGACGTACACCACCCCGTGGATATTGAAGCTGACGTCCAAGTCAACGCGGCCCGATTTCTCATTGCTGAAACAATAGATATATTTACCATTGGAAGTTGCCTTGATTTTCTCGTCGCCATGGTCCAAATCCGTCTTCTTGAGGATCGTTTGTCCCTGTGGGGACGTAATGTAGAAATCAACCGTGTATTGCTCGGCGTTGTGGGGGTTACGGGACCCAACCTGGAAGGAAACTGCCAATTCGTCATTCTTGTTCAAGACTTCGAAAAAACACTGCTTTCCGTACGGTGCTAACAACACATTATGGGCCAAAATCGAGGTTATGAAAATGAAAATGGAACAAAACAACTTCATTTGGATTGGATCTGAATGCGGGTACAGGCGTGGTTGTGTTTATGGTTGTGGTTGTAAAGTTTTGAATCAGTTTGAATAGAAAATTTTTCTTTGTATTTATTATTATGTGTTAAAAACCAACACTAAAAAATACATATCAACCTACTACAAAATAGTTGCACGCGTACTGAATTCTTCAAGATGTTAGTGCACGACTAGAGAGATTGAACCAAATGGGTTGTCAAACATACTAAACTATGCTTGAGGTTTAACCACCTCAACAATTTTGCTTGAGCTGCACTAAATACGAAGTAATAGTTTGAACAGTTTCTTGCCAGGAAACTCCAACTTCCTGGATTACTGTATTCTTGGGGTTCAATCTTTGGCCCGTTGGTGAAGATAACGTTTATTCTTGAATTGATAGTCCCTTGGTTTTTTCTACATGGTCAATTCTAACAAAACATCTATATTAATATATAAATAACCTCTATTCCTTCTTTACCTTCGATGGATAAATAAGCTGTATTCTTTCTCATTTTTTACCTTGGATCAATAAACTAGTTGATTTTCTAGCTTGTTGGATCATAAACTCATCACACAAAACTAAAGCAGTCATGGCTTCAACAATAGGAACAGCCCTTGGGGTGACACTAGGATCGTGTCTGCCTCTGGCTGCCAACACTCCGTTCTCTCCTTCGTATGTAGCGGTTTCTTGTTCTTGACTTATTGTAGCTGCTGACTTGAATGCCACCGAGAAATAAATATGTTCACCATTGGAGATGCCCCCTTGTATGCCCCCCGAATTATTTGTCTTTGTTCTCAAACGGTTGCTGTCTTCATCATAGTAAAATGGATCATTGTGTTTCGAACCAGGAATGGCGGTACCACGGAATCCTGAGCCAAACTCAAACCCTTTAGTAGCTGGGAGGGATAACATAGCATGAGCCAATTTAGCTTCCAATTTATCAAAACATGGTTCGCCCAATCCAATTGGACAATTACGCACCACACAAGTGACCACACCACCAATTGAATCTTTGGCATCACGGTATTTTTCAATCACTTTTACCATCTCATCACGGACACCGGCATCGGGGCATCTGATGGGCCCGGTAGCATCCACTTCTTCCCTAGTTACCGTGTTCAACAATTGCTGGAATGTCAAATCTTGTGCATCTCTATTCATACCCACCTCGCCAATCGACGATACAAACGCAACAATTTCCACGCCATTAACCTTGTGCAAAATTTTCTCCGCGATGGCCCCGGCAGCAACACGCCCAATCGTCTCCCTGGCCGATGATCTGCCTCCCCCCGAGGCAGATTTCAACCCGTACTTCTGGATGTAGGTGTAATCGGCATGACTGGGGCGTGGGTACAAGTCGGTCTCGCTATAGTCACCAGGACGATGGTCCTTGTTCCTCACAAGCATCCCAATAGGGCTTCCCAAGGTGACGCCGTGCTCGGTCCCGCTCTGGATCTCAACGGAATCAGACTCGTTTCTGGGCGTACTCAATTTCGATTGTCCTGGCCTTCTTCGAGTCAATTGTGGCTGGATGTCTGTTTCTGTGAGCTCAAGTCCTGGTGGACACCCGTCGACTATACATCCTACAGACTTGCAATGGGACTCCCCGTAAGTCGTGACACGAAATAATGTACCGAATGATGACATTTTGGTGTATTGGTTGTTTGGAAAAGAGAGACTGGTGGAATCATTTTTTTTTTCTTTTTTTTTTTATTTCGTTTGATATGTCGGTAGATATTCTATGAGTCAACAGGATTATCGCGCCACCAGTAGCTGATTATGTAAGTAGTAGATGCACAACAGCTGTATTCTCTTTCTGTTTTGCAATCATATTTATCGTTCTTTGGACCTGTTACTTCTTGAACAGGTTCGTTTCCATGTACCATTTAAGCAAATTAGATCTGCGGTACTTTTCAGATAGCAATGGCAATAACCAAGAAGGAAAAAAAAGAGTGCTTGCTTCTGGTCTTGTGCTTGGCCGCAGCCATTCCGCCTGTTTCGGGCCATTGCTTCCCCGTGACCATTACAGTGGATATGAGCAATCCATCAAACCTAATCATGGTAATACTCAAGTAATATTCAAGTAGCTCTGTACTTTAACATTCAAGGCCAGTGTTTAGGTTCTGACGAATGATATATAGAATTGCAATCTGCCTTAACCAATGATTACGATATATATTCGCTTAATACTGGGATACTATCAATTGAAAGTCAGTCCTATGACATAATATTATTGCAATCACAATTGAATATATCATATACGTTATTATATAATGCTCAGCAAGAAAATTAAATCAGCAAAACGTTTATCATCACGTCGGAGCAAGTGTCCGTATAAGGCTTGCACATTCAATGCTCTATGTGTATACTTATGTAAACAGTATTCTATATATGTACGTATCTAGTGGTTAGATCTTGACACCCTTTTTCTTCCATTTATCAATGTTTTCCATGGCCAACTTGCTCAAACCAGGGTACATTCCCGCATATCCCTTGGCATTAGCGCTTGATGCGTTGCCCAACTTCACTCTCATGGCGATACCCTGACTAATGACACATAAACGCAACAATCCAAATACATGGCCAATGATCCATAAATCGGTGGGGTTATTCTTGGCGTCGTTGGGGTTCCAAATGACAAGCTTCTGGTATTTTGCAAGCTGTGAATAAAGGAAATGCTGCGACTCGGCATTCTCAGTCCCCATATCAGTGTCTTGAGGATAGTACAACATCCTGTTCAACTTGTTTGGTAGCTCGAACGCTTGAAAGAAATTACAAAGGTCAAATAACGGATTTCCAATAGTACACAATTCCCAGTCCAACACCCCACACACTTTCTTCGTTTGGGGGTCAAACAACACATTATCGATCTTCAAGTCGCCATGGATCAACGTGAGTTTAGCCGGGTCATCGGGAGCATTGCGCAATAACCACGAGGTGATGTCGTTGAAATGGGGGATCACTGGCACGTGCTGGCTCTGCAACTTGTGGATCCCATCAAGGGTACGGATCTGTCTCTGGAAGTATGTCGACTGCTTCAACTTGTCGATGTTCTTGAACTGTGGGAAATGCTGGTGGGGCAACAATGCAATCAACTTGTCGGTATCGAGCAAATGGATGGCAGCGATGGTTTCAATGATGGAGTCCCAGTACAACTTCGAATCCGCAGCCGACACGCCAGGCATCGACGGGTTCTTGATTTGTATGCCCCTAACAAAATCCATAACGTAGAAAACGTACCCAATAACACTCTCGTCCTCGCAGAGCAAATGCACACGGGGAACCGGCACACGATGGCGCTCGGTGGTTGAATTTAAGATGTTTATCGCGTTCAATATGAAGAACTCTCTCTCCACCGCATGCGCCGATTTTGAGATCAACTTGGCGTTGGGCGACGGTTTTCTGCGGAGAACAAAGTCCCCTTCGTTGGTGGATATCATGTATGTTGGGTTCGACTGGCCAAATGTGAACTGCTTGACACTGGAGATTTGCTTGGGGATGATTGCATTGTGACCTATGGTTGTGTCTTTTGATTGCGATGTGACGGAGGATAAGTATGATTTCAATTTGTCAAGATTAATCGGGGACCTAACTTCAGTTAATTCTGGGGCAGACATGGCTTGGGCTGTATCAGTTTGAAGAGAATGCAAAAGGATTTGGAGTATGATCCCTGCAACTACTAGAAGATATATAGGATTCTTTTTTTTTTTCCTGTGGGGTAACATAACAAGGCGGATTAATACTACATTTTTCCAGTACCGAGGAATAGAGATATACAGAGAATATAGGTCAAACTGATGTATTCATAATCTTCGTTATATTATTAATCCTGTAAATTTGTTCATTTTCAAATACAAATTACGCTGGTGATATGTAAATGTAGAAACGTAGCTGGCATTTGGGGTCTGGTTTCGGTATAGTCACAGTCAAATTGAAGAAAAAACCAAGGGCATACTGAATCATGTTTCTGATAACTGGCCCCGATTTATTGACTCATTAAAAAGTCTCTAGTAAGGAATAGTTCTAGCGAATATTTTTCTCAACTGGCTTCACTTTTTGCAAATGATTCTTACCTACCTTTGATTCTGACTGTATGTCCTGTTCGGGCTTCTACTTTACATTCAATGAGTAGTAATTATAAATGCCTCTCTGGCTAAACTCAACGGGCCAACAATCTTCAACCAAATTTTTATTTCTGTATCCATTCAAGTTATAATATCCAATAGAACAATTAACTTTTCTACCAGCATATTTCAAAAACTCAGGTTTTTTTACATTATTCACTATCTTTTTACCCGTTTCCAAATCATAAAACACCAAATTGGAATTTGAGTTCCAATTGCGTCCTGATTTGGGCTGTTCATTGGTCTTGTATATCCAGGCTCTTCTTCCTTCGTTGTCGTAAAACTTCCAAACTTGAGGCGGTGCCAATTCTTCAATAAATAACGTTTGAATAGGCTGAATCTTCACAAACTCGCCTTTCGAAGAATAATCGTATAAATTTTTGTAATCAAACTCAATTGCTTCCAAGCCTGAACTAAAATTTTTCTTGAGAAACGTGATTAAATTGGAATTAAGTGATTTTATACCTGTGAGATCAAGATATTTTATCGTTACATTATCTTTCATAAATTCATTCAATTCATCCATAGATATTTGACGAGCATGACTTATATTTAAACTCGTCAATTGTTTAAATTTATTCTTTATAGTGAATAAGATTTTGAAATTTATGGGCATTCCACCAATATTCAAGTACTGCAAATTTGGAGCATTTAAATGTTTTAAAGTGTATAACAAATAGACATCATTTAAAGGACTAACAACATTTGAATCAATTTGCAAATTGAGCCATTGTAAAGAACCCTGAGACACCGCGGGATGATTAACCAAGAAATTAATCAAATCTTTTGTGGTTAATTGCGAACATCTTGCCAATGATAAATGTGTTAATTTTGTTATTTCCGGTAATTTTAATAGGATTGAAGAAGTAATTGAAGTATGATTAACATCTAGTCTTTTCAAATGATGCAAATGAGGAATAATTTTATTAAATACGTCTTGGGACAAATTTGAACAATCATGCAATGATAATTTTTCAATTGATAAGACTTCAGGTATAATTTCCAATTCTTCAAAAGCTTTTGCAAAAGATTCTGAACTTGCACCACAAAAATCTAACGCTTTTATTTTATTATTTAAACGATTAAACAAATGATTTAACACATTTATATCCATATCATCTTGAATATTTTCCGACGCAAGAAATTCCAGCAAATTTGGAGTCATTGATAATGCTTCAGTTATAGTTTTCGAGGTGACCATTTGTATTTCTTGGTTCATTCTGCCTGTTCTTCCAAGTCCTATGGATGTGAATTGTTGAAAATCCATAAATTCCACATATTTACCTATAATGGGGTTGCTTTTTAAATTGTGTAAGAATTTATCAAATGAATGAGGTCGATTGAAAATAGTATATTTATATAAGAAACAGAGCGATAAATGATGGAATTTCTTTGACAATAAGGGTATTGTATTGGCGAACTTTTCCAAATTGGCATTTATTGAAGATACGTCAGTGTCAACATAGACATATTCAATTATTCGATATAATATTTCCAATGGTAGTGAAAGTAGGGGTGAAAATGGTTCTATTGAATCTTGGTGGCCTGTTTCATCTGCGTCTTCCAAAACAATATCTTTGCTTTTCTGCTCTTCTCCCGCATAGGAAGATGCTGGAGATGCGGGCTGTAACTCCTCAGTTTTCGATATTGAAGCATCATCATCGGAGTAATAGTTGTAAGACTCATTTGATGTTATTGGACTTAGGAAGAATGCCGAAGGGTAGTGGTGTAGATTATCTGGTGGTGACGTTATAGGCACAATTGACAAGTCTTGGTTGTCATCCTCATTATCGTTACTGTTGTTGTTGCCATTCTTATTACGTGAGGAGCGTTGAGTTTGTGGTGTAGCTTGATTTGTATTTAAAGATGCGAGTAGTTTTAATTTTTTGTTTCTATTGTAAGGTTGGTAATTGATATGTACCGCCTGCGTTGGTTGTTGTATTAGAGTATTTTGTTCTTCGTTGGAGCTGTTGTTGCTGTTAATATCCTGTGATGAAATATGTTGTCCCATTATATGTATAAAAGAAGAGATACAATGCGTGAGACTCTTGTTTGGTTGTATGATGTGAATGTCTTGCTGTTGTTGTTGTTGTTGTAGTAGTAATAGTGGTAGTATTAGTTTTTGTTGTTGCTGTTGCTGTTGTGTAGAGTCTGATGAAATTGATGAAGTAGGAGTAGAAGTGGCAGCAGTAGTAGAAGCAGAAGTATTGATGTGTGAATTGTTGTAAATGTAGGGAGTATCGGTATTGGTTGTAGCAGTCGTAGTAGTATTGATCATTACAAATAAAAGATTTTCGTGCTCTTTTCTTTTTGTTTTTCTTGTTGTCCTTGTCCTTGTCTTTGCCTTGCCGTGTTTTGTTAATTGTGTATCCAATAAGCAACAAGTAACATTGCAGTTGGTGGAAGGATAGAGATGAGAATGTAGACGTAGATGATGGTCTTTAATTGCAAGATTAGTTGGTTACTTCAACGAATAGCCATGAAGTATTCAAGAACGAGAGGTCATTACCATATATTTATACGTATTGTATGATTGCAGTTACCTGCCTGCCTCTCCACTTTCTTTTAAGCGGCTTCACTTTTGTCAATTACGACACACATTTATGCTCAGAGAGCCACATGTACTCTCCACTAGTACCTATACCTGCCACCGCCAGCCTACCCACTGCTGCTGCAGTATGCGCTACTTCATCTCTCTCCGCAATTGGTCACAATGTTTCATTTCTTCTGTGTGCCCTTTTTTTGCAGTCAAACTCAACTCATGGTCCATATTCCAACCGCAAGTTTGTATTAAGGTCTAACAATTTGTTTCTTTATTTCTCTCCGTCTATCTATCTACCTATACATATCTATATATAAGTATATCCTTGTTTTCTTTGTCTTTGTCTCTTGTTTTCACCCGTTATTTCCTACTGTGAGATTCGCAGAATTTATTTCACAAGGCTTAATTTACAATTCTACTCTAATTTAGAACCAATAACCACTTATAAGACGACAATTCTTTATTTATTTACTTACTATTCCATGTACAAAACAGAATATAATAAGACCATTTTTAAGGAATTAATTCAGTTTCAAGAACTTTTAAAAACCTTACGGCATTTTTATATGATTATGTGTACTACTATTGGAAAAGAAAAAAAAAATGAGGAGTGAGATGCAGTACGCTACAAACACGACATAGAGAGACATGAGATACATAAGAGACATAGGCGACATAGGAGAGACATAGGAGACATAGGAGAGACATAGGCGACATATGAGAGACATGGGCGACATATGAGAGACACAGACAACATTTGTTTGATAGAAGATTGATCAAGGCCACACTTCCAAAACAAATACAAGATTTTTATGGTGGTCCAGTAACAATGTAAACTGTAACATCAAATGAATCGTTGCAATATTTCACACCTTCTTTACTCTCGTGACTTCCAAGAGGCGCTGTTGATCGCTTCTTCTACATAGTTGATGGCTACTGTGGATATATCGTGACATAGTATGAGCTCACGAGAAGATTTCACTAGCTTGGTATGATCTGACGAACAGATTCCACTTCCTTAGTATGATCGGTTGTGTTGTCGGGAAAACAAAGAAATATGTGGTAATAGATTTCTGAATTTGCACCATTATAGCACTTCGCTAGATTATACTCTGCCTTTCCGGATATGAGCATTTGTAGTGGCATTTTTATACACTCTCCTACATTTTGTCTATGATTCTGCCTGTAGCTCCACTCTAATTCTTTGCAAATGAAATACTAGAACTCCAGATCCAATCACTTTTTTTGAATAGCAATCCTCAGCTATAGTGATGGACATTAGCTTCTTTCCAGAGTATTAATTTTGATATCCACCTATTGCAAATGTCTACTGTATTAGTACATCAGTATATGTGCACGGTAATAAAAGATGGTTGCTAGCAATAAATAGAGAGGAAGTCCTCAATTAGTTTAATAGGCTACCAAAAAGAACACCACGGTAAATAAGTATATGTTTAAGCGTGTTTTTAAACTGCTTATAAACTATGTTGCTGTTGATGTGGTTGCTGCTCTTGATCTCGACGTTGATCTTGACTTTGACTTGAAAGTGTATCTCCGCACATCACATGGTCTTGCAGATCCGTTTATCCCTTCACAATTTTTGCCCAGTTTTCTTATTACTCATTTATTCACCATCCCTTCAGCAATTCTACAACTTTTTTGTTTGGTCTTCATTCAAGTCAACAATTCCATTCATCTCCCCATTAGCGAAGTATTTCTGTCATGTCTTCTTATTCGAACGAGGAATCCGACGCTGAACAGGAGTCGTTATTGGAATTTGAAAGGTTAGAGTCAACTTTACCTCCAGCCTTGAAAAGATCAGCTTCATCATTATTAGAAGCTATTCAATCAGCTCCACTGTCGTCAAGCAATTCCACTCATTTGCCACCTTCTTCCTCGTCTGCCCCTTCAATTAAAGCTCCTCAGCCACAACATGCAAGAGACATTCCGCATTCAGCAACTACTTATCACCATATTCCTGGTAGAACTGCTCAAACTCCAAATTTAAGAAATTCAACCTTTAGACAAAAGTTGATTTCAAAGTTGTCTCAATCGGAACATGGCAGAGAAGCATCACCAATTCCGTTGCCAAAACCCAAATTCAATGAAGACATTTATAAACCTGCCATGAATTCAAAACAATCATCCACGGGGGTGTTGTGGGCAACTGAAAGGGCTGCTGAGTATGGCTTTGACTCGGAAAATGTCGGCGAATGGGCTAACCTTGGTCAGGGTGCTCCTGAACACGGTGACACTGTTCCTGGCTCATTCCCAAGACCAAAAACTGTTGCGGTGCCCGAATGCTCAAAGGAATATGCACCTACTGCTGGTGTCAAGGTATTGAGAGAAGCAGTTGCCAATTATTACAATGAAACTTATCGTCAAGATAAGCCATCTAAATATACTTATAAGAATGTTTGTATTGTTCCTGGAGGAAGAGCCGGTTTGACTAGAATTGCCTCCATTATCAGTGATTGTTACTTATCGTTTTTCTTGCCCGATTATACTGCTTATGCTGAAATGCTTTCGTTATTTAAGAATTTCGCTCCAATTCCCGTTCCTTTAAAGGAAGCAGACAATTATGAAATCCATCTTAAAATGATTAAAGATGAATTGCAAAGAGGGGTTAGTGCTTTGTTAACCTCGAATCCAAGAAACCCAACCGGTCGTTGTATGACACCAGATCAATTAAAAAATTTGCATGATATGTGTCGAGAAAAGTGCTTGTTGATCATGGATGAATTCTATTCCCATTATTATTACGATGATGGATGCACTGGTTCTTCGATTAGTTCTGCCGCTTATGTGGAAGATGTCAATCAAGATGCTGCTTTGATTTTAAATGGGCTTACTAAAGCATTTAGATTGCCCGGATGGAGAATCTGTTGGGTGTTGGGTCCTGAGGATTATATCAATGCCCTATCTTCAGCCGGATCGTACTTGGACGGAGGTTCAAATGCTCCTTTCCAATATGTTGCAGTTGACTTTTTACACCCACTTAAAGTTAAAAATGAAATGAAGGCATTACAGTTGCATTTCAAAATGAAACGAGATTACATCATAAGTAGATTATCTAAAATGGGTTTCAAATTCAACGAGAAAAATACCCCCAATTCCACCTTTTATTTATGGTTGAATTTAAGTCACTTACCAGGTAAATTAAGCAATTGCTTGGGATTTTTCCATGAGTGTTTGCATGAAAAAGTTATTGTTGTTCCTGGCTTTTTCTTTTTGATCAATCCGCAAAATTTGTCTCATTTGGAAGAAGTCATATGGTATAATTATGTCAGAATTAGTTATGGTCCCGAAATGCATCACTTGGAAAACGGTATGGACGGTATTGAACGCATATTGTATAGATTTGGTTGCTTGCCCTATGAGTTGGAAAACTAAATTAAATTCATATATACATGTTAGTAGTTTGAATTAATGTATCATCAGTTTGATTTCAATGCAAATATCAAATGCACGATCGAAGTGAAGAATAAAAAAAGGTGCACTTGGTAGTGCCCTCGCGGTGTGGCCTATCACTTCGTTTAGCTTCGCTTGTTTGCCCGAGAATCTTGTGTCTCATTCCTTCTACCCCTCCGCAACTCATATAAATACCACACGTACGCCCAGCAATTATTCATTTGTCAAATCACTTTCCATCTACAAATGAAGAACAATGGTATTATAAAAGATTCCGCTCTTTTACTAATAGGGGAAAGCATTGAACCATCTCCATTTATCATATCTCGCATTTTTTCCTTCTATAACTGGCTATTCATGTACATACTTAATCTAATCATCATTGACATCCCGGCATGTATTATTGGTCTACTATCCAAGAATTTCCAAATCAGCATGCACCTTTCATCGATACTCCTTATTTTTGTGTGCATCATCTTCTCAACGTATCTCGTGGTACGCTACAAATACCTAACGGGGTACTCGAAAGGCGACGAGAAAAAGGACAAGAAGATCATGAAGTCGGGTCCACCCAGCTTGTTCGTGGATAAGAAAAAGGACAAGAAGCCAACAAACTACCTCGACGAGTTTTTAGCAGCCATCAAGGTATTTGGCTATCTCGACAAGAGTGTGTTCCACGAGCTCACGAAGAGCATGACTACGCAGAAATTGAGTGTCGACGAGATCCTTTGTCTAGACGAGACTCTTGGCTTCTCGATCGTAGTCGAGGGCACGGCTCAGGTGTACACCAAGATACCGCAGGACTCCAAGAGGACGGTGCAGTACGAGAACGATGAAGAGCGAGACGAATTTTTGACGTTGGGGAAACAGCAGTACCAGTTGTTGAATGAGGTCAAGAGTGGCGCCCCCCTAAGTTCGTTGATTTCGACATTAGAGTTATTCAAACCGCGAAAGAACCTTGTCTTGACTCCAAGAGAAGATGAGAGTGTTGTTGCGTTGAATTTAGATTACCTTGGCAAATCGGAGAAATTGATTGACCGTCAACAATTAGAAGATAGTATAGAAGAAGGAGACGGGGAAAGGGAAAAGCAAGAGGAAGAGGAGGAAGAGTATCCCAACATCATCGTGCGTCCCAAAAAGTATCGCACCTATGACACAATCACTATTGCAATCATTCCGCATTCTGCATTCGAGCGAGTTCAATTGAAGTACCCGAAGGCAACGTCACATATTGTCACTATGGTTTTGACTAGATTGTACAAAGTTACGATGAATACCGTCCATAATTATCTAGGTCTCACGGGAGAATTGTTGAAGCTGGAGATCAAGTTAAATGAAGGAAGCGCTTTGACATTGCCTAGGTATTTAGTTGATGGAATATTGGAAAGGTTAAATCAGGGAAATAATCAAAAGAAAAAAGGACTTAAACATCATAGAAGAAATCAATTGGAGCGTTCATCGTCAAGATACGTTTTATTGGATTCGAAATTGGAAAGCAATCATCCTGGTGATTTGCTTTCTAGCGTGTCGATATCTAGAGATGATCCCAGAAAAAGATCTAATAAATCTTCAACTACATCATTATTGGAAGACAATAAACGAGTGAATTTTACCGATGAAATTGAGGAGACTGAAGAAAATTCATTACGTATTGCAATCGTGGAGAATATTTTCAAAATCATGGGTATGTATGATGAATCTAGCAATGAAATGTTGTTTGAAAATTCCAGTTTCCAAAGCTTGAATTCATCTGCCACCAGCTCAATTGTTGGGTTAAGCAATTTGAACAGTTCCCTCAATTCAAAAAGCCCAACTCCAAATGGAAGGCTTCACAACGTATTTAAGAATGATCTGGGAATATTAATGAATACAATACATATATCACAACTAAAGAAACCGCAACAGAACAGTAATTTGCCTTCTTCTTTTACATCTTATCCCAAAATGAAGAAAAAGTCAGTTTCCGAAATGAACATCAAGGATGCATTTGCAAAAGTGTTGAAAATCAAATACATTGGACCCGATACCGTCGTTGTCAAGCAAAACTCAGTCACAACTGGATTATATTACGTGATTGATGGTTCCTTAGAAGTTTATTATCGGTCATCAGAAACATACGCTCAGTCAACATCGAATAAATATGTGTACACTGTTGAATCAGGAGGTATTGCTGGATACTTGACCTCTGTGGTTGGATTCAGATCTTTAGTTACCATAAAGACGCCAAAGGATACCGGCGTGATTGTTGCTTATCTTGCCAAGTCTGATTATAATATATTATTGGATAAATATTATTTTTTGCAGTTACCCGTTGCTATTAGATTGAAGAACTTATTGTCCAAACAAATCTTAATCATTGATTATGCTTTGGAATGGTGTCATATTCCGGCGGGAAACGTATTGTGTTCGCAAGGTGATTTAGCCAATGGATTCCACGTTGTTTTGAGCGGTAGGTTCAGAGTCGTGAGGACCACAAAGACCAAGGGTCTGGATAAAAAAGATGTTGAAGTTTTGGGAGAATACGGGCACGGAGCGTCTATTGGGGAAGTTGAAGTATTGACGGCGTCAAGAAGATCAAATTCTTCAATTGCGGTGAGAGATTCCGAAATTGCACGAATTCCAAGAACGCTATTTGAAATGTTGTCGTTTCAAAATCCATCAATTATGGTTAAGGTCTCGAGAGTGGTTGCTTCAAAAGTATTATCTTCTGAGAACTCAATACATCGTTCTCCGCATAACTTTATCACTTCAACTAGTTCGGAATCTTTTGTATCTGCCGATTATAAAACAATCACCATTTTACCTACGATTGCAGGATTACCAGTTCGAGAATTCGCCGAGAAATTGGTTCATGCATTGAGAATAATTGGAAGAAATGTTATTGCATTGGATCAAGCATCAACTTTGACCCATTTGGGTAGACATGCTTTTGATGAAAGCTTGGCACGTTTGAAATTATCGGGATATTTTGCTTACTTAGAGGAAGAATATGAGACCATAGTGTATATATGTGATACCGCAGTACAATCAAATTGGACTTCGACATGTATTTCCCAAGGTGATTGTATTTTACTCCTTGCTGATGCCGAAGATGAAATGGCAGCAACATCAGTTGGAGAGTATGAACAATTGTTGAACAAATTGAAAACAACAGCAAGAACAGATTTATGTCTCATACATCAAGAGAAATTTGTGATTCCCGGTTCAACATCACAGTGGTTGAAAACTAGATTGTGGGTCCAAGGTCACCATCATATACAAATGAAAATTGAAAGAAATAATGAAATCATGATACCCAGCAAAAAGTCGTTTATTAGTGATTTAGCTGCAAGAATACAAAATAAATCGATATTATCAAAATTGGAAGGTGCTAAGAATAAAGCAATGAGTTGGAAACAGCAACGTGGACATAATGAAGATTTAACTTTGAAATCGCACAAGAATGATTTTTTGAGGTTGGCAAGAATCTTGTCCAATGAAGCAGTGGGGTTGGTTTTGGGTGGTGGTGGTTCAAGAGGGATATCGCATGTTGGTGTGGTTACAGCCTTGGAAAGACACGGGATTCCGATAGATTTGATTGGTGGTACCTCCATAGGATCTTTTGTTGGTGGCTTGTATGCTAAAGATTATAACATTGTATCGATTTATGGACGGGCTAAAAAATTTTCTAAGAGAGTGGCATCAGCATGGAGGTTAATTTTTGATTTAACATACCCTGTCACATCATATATTACTGGGTATGAATTCAATAGAGGAATTTGGAAAGTTTTTGGATTCACTGAAATTGAGGATTTTTGGATCAAATATTATTGTAATTCTACAAATATCACCAATTCGACAATGGATATTCATGAATCGGGATATGCTTGGAGATTTATTCGTGCGTCAATGTCGCTTGCTGGACTTTTACCGCCTATTGCGTTTAAAGGTTGTATGCTTTTAGATGGTGGGTATCTTGACAATTTGCCTGTGATGGAAATGAAAAGACGTGGGGCAAAACATATAATTGCGATAGATGTAGGTTCAGCCGATGACCGGACCCCAATGAATTATGGGGACACACTTTCCGGTTTTTGGGTATTGTTTAACCGTTGGAACCCTTTCTCCAAGCATCCAAATGTTCCAAATATGATGGACATACAAATGAGATTAGCTTATGTTGCCAGTGTGAATGCATTAGAAGAAGCCAAAAGAACCCCCGGTGTTTATTATTTACGTCCACCAATCGATAATTATGCAACTCTTGATTTCGGAAAATTTGATGAAATTTATCAAGTTGGTTTAGGCTATGCAGATAAATTGGTTACAGAATGGGAGAATAATAAAGAATTGCCTGCAATTGCTGGATTTGTTGAAAGAGATAAGATAATAGATGGTGAAGAAAGAAAAATTTTATATAGAAGAAATTCTATTTGAATTTAATGTAATGATTAATGATTGCAATTACTCCATTTTGTATCACGTGCATTAGTAGTTGATTCAATTATTTAGCGTAGATCATCACTTACGTTATAGGTTACTCGACATTTGGTGATGTACAGTTATGTCTCTAAGTTTCATGTACTGAGTGGTAGAATTAATAGGCGCTACCAGTTGTATTCCTTGAATAAAAAAAACAAGTGAGATAGATACAATAATGCCTTCCCATTTCAATCCCCAATTATTTCACTTTATAATTCACATATGATTCGATTGGTCCTGACAGTTAGGCCACAAAAATTATCGCCTATAACGATTCATGCACTACGAAACACACATTCAAGACCAAAACCCGAAGCAGAAACAAGCTTAAAATCAACTGCGGTTCGTGGTCGTCAAGGCAAACTAGACAAGCAAGTTATACTAAATCAACCATTCACCAAGTATGGTGTACTACCGTTTTTCCAGAACAAGTTGAATAAATTACTTGACACAAATTCTCAGACCAATGTAATTGCAACACCGGTGCAGGCTAAGATTTTGACGCAGTTGCAGAGGGGAAATCATGTAATTGTACGAGAAGCTGTTAAATCGGGCAAAACTCTAGCGATTTTGTTGTATGCCATACAGGCTACATTGACGAAATTGCCTAGATTGAGTACTATGCCCAAGAGGGATACTGTTGATAGTTTGATTGTAGTGCCTACCGACGAGATGGTTGATAAATATAAAGAATATGCACAGATGTTGGTGCTGGACGTTGGAGATTGTGTACCTGACGAAATGCCATTTACTTTAGAATTGGATGATATTATACCACCATGGAAGATTTGTAGGGTTCCGTTGACAATTCAATTTTTATACAAGGACAAGGAGGAGCGGATAAACACCTCTGACAAGGAATCACCTCCCCAAATTTTGGTCACCACGTTTGCGAACTTGGTGAAAATAACGAGCCAGTATGACATGTTGAAGAGACTAGAATCCTTGAAATTCGTGGGTGTAGATGAACTGACTGTTTTCATGAAATGCACAGATATTGCTGGAGATACGTTGATTTTTAAAGGAAAAGGAAAAAGACACGGGTATAAGAGTTATTTCCTTGACTATGTTTTTCAAAGATTAATTAAACTTAAAGTCAAGAGCTTACGATCAGACCTATTTGAGCACTTTACGAATATTGATAAGCTCAGTGACTCTATTGTTAGTAAAAATTTCACTGAAACAATGAAGCTATTGTATAAAAAAAATCCTCCAAAAGGGGTTGATCCAGAATTGTTTGGCAAATTAAAGAAGCTGCTAAATTTTTTTGATTTAAGGATGACACAATTTTGCTTTGTAACGACACCGATGCATCCCCATTTGCAGGTAATGAATGAATTATTCACTAAAAAGTTCAGAAAGAAGAAAAGGCTTTCCGAAAGAAGCAAATACGATGCAGATCCCCATAGTTTCCATCTCGAAAACCTTACCTCTAGAATTCAAAAGAAGTTCCTAACTGCTCGTGATGTAAGTCTTATTCCATCCTTGAACATGTTTCGAGAAACTGATGACAAAATTGAAGCATATTTCCCCATTTTGAAGAATGGGAGGTTGTCAAATTTTGAGAATGTGAACTCGCTTCCGGATGTAGGGCATGTACAAATGTTACTCAACAAGTTTGTTAATGTGAATGTAAGCGCCAAAGATATTAGCAATCATTATTTTGCAAAAAAAAAGGTCAAAGAGGTGGAGCATTTCCATAATTTGATCTCAAAAGTCATGACCCAATTCAGGAAAATTGATGAACGCCCTGTATTGGTTATTGTGCCTACTTATGTTGATAAAAATGCATTAATAGAAAGCTTGAATCAAAGTGGGGAAAAGTATACGTACGATCAATCAAATGAAAATAGATTAATTACGGTTAATCAATTCTTGGAATATGATATGAAAGAAGTTTATAACCTTCTTGTGGCAGACATAGATTGTTTAATGTATCAGACTGCTTTTACTGCAGGCTTGTATGGCAAATTGGTCTATGGTATTCCAGAGCCGTATGGAGATTTGTTGTATAGATACCTTTGGAAATTTCAAACTTCAAAGGCACAGCAGAAACGTATTATTTTTGGGCTTTCAGATGAAGAGATAGACAGACCCGCATTAACTCAAATTTTTGGGTTTAACAATATTGGTAGTTTGTTATCAATATCCAAACTTGTCTAGATTTACTTGTACAGATATATATATACAACATTTACAGATGCTGTGCTCTCATCCTTGCTGATGAACGCATGAAGCTTAGTTGCTGTTGACCAGTTGGTCGGTTGAGCTGATCTGCTCTTCTTAAAGAACGGTAAAAATTGATAACTTTAGGATGCGATTTTACTTTGTTTTCACTGAAGTTTAGAACTTGTAATCCTTGCCTTGATGTAGCTCTTGATAATGCGACATACGATTGACCAGTTTCGAAAACTTTTTTCAAATCAACTTTAACACGAGATAAAGTTTGCCCCTGCGATTTATGTATAGATAATGACCACGCAAGCATTAATGGGAACTGGACTCTTGATACAAGAACATTACCATCATCATCTTCAACGGTCCATTGCTCCGGCTCAACAAGTACAGTTCTTGTGCTTACACCATCGGGTAACAAGAATTTAACCAATGGATATCTCTTGCTTTTGAAATCTTTAATCAAATCATCACTTAATTTGGATTTCCTTTCTTTATTTCGTAATTCTTCTTCAGTTAAATTACGCTGTGATAACTCTCCCGTGGTTACGACTTCTTCGTGATCTTTGATTCCATCAAATATATAATCTTTTAGCTTCCCATTTTGGATTGAATCCTCAAGAACACCGGACTGACACTTCATATAAGTATCTCTATCTATAAAATCAACCACTGTGCCTAACGATCCATTAACTAATGTTTCATCAAAATTTTTAATGCACATGACTTGGGCATTGATTTTCAATGATAAATCTTGAGGAGCCAAAAAATTTGATAAATTTTGAGATTTTTGAGGCTCAGGTAGTGAACCCGAGTCAATCGATCTATAATGAACAGTTTCTCCCGGTAGTGATCTTAATCTTCTTTTATTTGCATTTTCGACTTCATACCTTGTTGCATATAATTCTGCTGGTACTATCCCCCCTGGACAATCTAAAGGTCTCAGTAATTTTGCAAACTCTTCAATTGTCCTTTGAGAAATTTCACCATTTCTCATTTCATTCAACATATCAATAAACACCTGATCACCCTTCTGTCTGAAAATTTCTTGCAATATAATGGTTTGTTTGATAGTTTCATTCCATGCAACACATTCAAATGAAAAATATGCTTCAACGTCGTCTACTTCTGTACCATCTGGAGCGAATTTTCTTACAACCGGAGGTAATTGAAAAAAATCCCCACAAGCAACTAGCTGTATACCACCAAAGGGTAAATTATTCTTTCGCAATTTTTTGGCAATTTCGTTTAATTTGTCAAGTAAGTTTCCATCTACCATTGAAATTTCATCTACAATTAACACTTTCGTTTCTAGCCATCTTTTCAACGCTTTTTTATTTCTCCTGATTTTTTTGATTAGCGCCTCAACACTTCCATTACCTAGACCAATACCACCAAAACTATGTAGCGTTATACCGCCTATATTACAAGCAGCTAATCCAGTTGATGCAGTAACCGCAATTCCTTTTGGATAATCATTTTTCAAAGCCTTGATTATAGACCTTAATAATACTGATTTACCAGTACCTGCGGAACCGGTGTAAAATAACGATTCACCCTCTAGAACTCTCTTTAGCACATATTCTTGCTCCTGAGATAGTATTATAGGTTTGACACTCTTTATCTCTAATGAATCATTGTTCTCAATTATGGGCTGTCTTTTTTGAGTAGCTAGTAGTAGAGTATGATTTATTGCTTTTCGGTTTGGTTGTTCTTGTCGTGGTATTACGTGATAATGTCGAGCTTCTTGGGATGGAACTTTAAAAGGATTATTAATTTGAGATATATTGAATGGTGATGAAGATGTATTTGCTAAAGACTTATTGGTTACATTTGGTAATAACTGTTTTATAGGAGAGCCGCTCTTTGATGGTGATGACGTTATTACAAATTTACATATACCTCCTCGTGGTGGTTTTATTATTGGTGTGGCTGACAGTGATAGGATTTTGGGGTGTTTTGATTCAATTTCTACTGATGGCGAAGATGCCAATCGCTTTTTATTAGTTTCTACAGCAGCTACAGCAGCTAGTATCTCTTCATCATCGTCGCTAAATTCAAATGAAGAACCATCACTTTGTTCTTTCGTAAAAGATTTTGTTGCCTCGCTGAACTGGAAACTATCACCCTCTAGCAAATCCTGCACTAGTTGATTGGGTGTGGACACTTTCGGTGATTGTTGGATCAAATCTTCTGAATCTTCCGTTGACTTGATTGAAGACGGCTGTTTCCGCCGCTGCCGTAATGTAGGAGTAAAGTCACTAAATTCGAAAGAGTCGCGCATTGCTTCGTTCATGCCATTTTCTTCAGTATCCCTGAATTCTAAAGAATTATCACTCAAATCTATAGTCTCCATCCTCGCAGGAATTGAGCTCTGCTTCCCGCTAACTTGCTTACGAGACGGGCTTATTTCATTGGCATCATAATCACTCTTATCAAATGAATCGTTGTAATCAATACCTTCTAAATATTTAGAGGCATCAATTTCTAACATACGCGTCGTGGTCGAATTATTTATTCCTCTTGATATAAAAAGCTGTAAAATAGGAGGATTTAGTGGTATGGAAGTTCTAATCCGAATTTTCAACAAGTTTGAAGTTATAGATGACAATCTGCGATAAAACATTAACTAAACCACAAATTTCAATTCATACATAAACTCTAGAACCATTCAATGTTGATTTGGAAGAGCAAATGATTCTTATGATGATATCCTGCTCTATCAGTTTTTAATTTATGGGATATGTACTATTCTAGGTGACAAGTGTAGCTGGTTGTAAGAAATCTTGAAGGGCCTACGTTTTTTTTAGTTTTCTACAATCACGAAACGCGACGCAGATATCCAAAGGATAAAACTATAACCGATATATTGTACATTTTATAAGGACTACTTGCACACACTCCAACATGGTTATGCTTATTGCCTATTTGCACCAATAGCCCAACCTAAACTAGACACAAACAAATTGCTTATTCTTTCACTAGCATTATTGGTAGTTTTGGTAGCATCATTAATGATATCATTAGCAACGGGTCCCAAAAACTGATGCTTGTCGTTACTTCTATTACGGAATTCTTTGACTTTCAATACAGTAGAATCTAGACTTTGCTCTTCAATTTGTTGATTCAAGTGCGTCCATTGATCTAAAATAATCTTACTGTTTTCTCCAGTGTTTATTTTCTGCAAAGTTAATGACAAGATTTCTCTTTGTTTTAATAATACGTCTAAATGGTTGACATCTTTTTCTTCAAACCAATCTGGAGAGATGTATTTTCCCAATTGATAAAATGTAAGCCAAAATTCATCAATTTTGGGGCCCGTGAAGTGATTGAATAATTCTATGCTCTGGGTATATGCATATTGGAAATTGTTATCAACTAATGCGCTTTCGATACATGCAGACTTAAGCTTATTGAAATAAAAGTTGCTAGGAACCATATCGTCCTTAGATTCAAAATATAGCAATAAATCATTCAACACTCGATACAACTTTTCGAATGCTAAATACGATTTTGGGTTCTGTTCAAGAATGATCGTGACTAGTTTTAAACAGCTATTATTCCCTTCTTCTCCTAGAAAGTTTATCAATTGTTGTGGGGTAAATGGTTTATTTTTTGTCACTACAATCTTGAAGCTTTTCATTGCATTCATTGCCTTGAATAAATGTTTAAATTTAATGATTTTATCATGATGTGCTTTAGACAAATCTTGATTTAAAGCTAACTTATCAAATAAATCAAGGCATTGTCTAGCATAATACAAACTTCCAATCTTATCATTAATGTTGCTAGCATTATTAAAAGAATCCCAAAATTTTTCCAATATTAAATCAAAAAAGTCATTAACTGGTATATTTACATTTCGATTATCATAAAATTCATTAACAATGTCGAATAAATTGGCCATAAGTAACCTTTCCAAAATGGTATATTCAACTTCACTTTTTTGCTCCATGGACAAAAAAGCTCTTTCAAAGACCGTGACTGAATTCATTAATTGTTGCCAGTTTGAATCAGTTAAGCTACTTGTAAGTTTTAAAATTTCTCCGCGTGTATCTATATTTTCAGGATTATACTTATAATGTAAATATTTCAATAATGTAAGTTTATTTATCGGAAATAGTTTTTGACAAGTTTCAATAGCTTCATCTAACAACGGTATAGAATTGGGGTCGAATAAAGGTGATAAGGGATTCGAAGACGTTATAAATTCTTCCAAAGTCTCGTATCTGGGCATATCACCCAATTTAATGACTGGCTGTGATGATGCCGTACTTGATTTAAATAATGCCAATGTTTCCTTTATGGTATCGTAAATCTTGATAAGATTTACCGATGCAACACTAGAAGAGTCCTCTTTAAATGCATAAAAATAACACGCAGCTAGATAATACTTAATAACCTCCAGAACGTCAAAGCTTTTCCGACTATTGACAACAGCTCTAATACAAATATACCAAATCTCATACTTCTTCACAGTACCCTCTTGCATCTGCAGGAATAGCCAGTTCTTCAAAGGCTCTAAATCATCACCATAATAACTGATCAAGGGCAAAATCACTTTATTAATCCATTCTTCGAGCCGTACATGACTGGTGTTCATCGGATGTACCAAGATGTCAAATTTCGTCCTATATGAATTAGCCATGAGATATTCATTGAAACTGAAATTAGGTTGGAATCTACTTCCGTAATTATCCCAATAGAATCGATATGTTTCAATTATTCCTTCATGCCAATCATTAAATTCGTTGAATGATATGTCTTTAAATAAATCCTCTATATCATTAACATCATTATAAAACCTTGATAAATGTAATGCTTTAGCTTTAATAACATTGAGAAGATTCTCAGCATTTGATATAGTTGAATCATATCTAAAACCAAGTAATTGAGCCTGTGAATTGCTGTCAATCAATAAGTCATGTGCTGTTGACAATAATGTTATCTCATTTGGGATCGGCGAAACATTCGATATTTCGTTCAAATCAAAGTCCTCCGAACTTCCGTGCAATAAAGCTTTGGCGATTAAAACAACCACATTCAATGGTAGATTAGTGGGGTAAGTATAAACGAGTAAAGCGTTGAGGATATGTGAAGTGGTTGTGAAAACGGTGTTGTTACTGCTTATAACAGATTTAACGAGTTGAAAATGGGAAACAATCTTAGATGTGTCTGATATTGATGAGAGTAATTGAACTGACGATACGTATATACTTGCATCTATTGATTTCTCTAGTGATGACATTTGGTTGTTCTTTCACTGATGCAATTGATGTGTTTTACTTGATCTGTTTGCTTGTGAGTGGAAAGTGATGATATTCGACAAACAAAAATTTTGGCGAGACAAGCACGGAAGCGTCCACCTACATCCACATTAGATATCTGGCTAACCACACGGTATGACAACAATAAAGCAGCAAAGGTTGATCGATGATGCAATAAACAATTATGTGAAGTATTACGATAAAGCATTTTCAACATATACACGAACAAGACAAGATATTCTTCAATTAAACTCAACAATATCTAAAGAATTACAACATGAAAACCCCACCATATCAGCACAAACTACACTAAAGCTTTATCAGTTGAAATTTGATTTAGACAAAGCTGAAGCATCTTACAGGTTGCACCTTAGTGAGTTGAAAAATTTACTACAAATCCAGAAAAGTATCAAGAATACAATCGTGGACGATATAACCAAACAATATAATGAATTAGTCGACCAGGAAAAGGCATTGAGGAATAAAATAGAAGATATAAGGACAGTACAGACTCCGCTATTAGACAAAATTACAAAGCTTGTTGATAATTTCAATTCAAATATAGTGTCCAGCAAGGCGAGAGTCATCCATCCAACAATAGTACGTAATATTGAACCAAGCCAGGAAAGTGTGCAAATTGATTATCGATCATTGGTATTTACAAAGGAACAAATTAAAAACATGCTTGAGATCGATGAAGATATAGACGAATGTTTAAGCAATAAATTGTTTGATAATTTCAGCGACGAAGAAGTGTTATTTCGATTATCCAGATCAACAATATTTGAAACAGACCAGAATACTACATTGACGGAGTACGATGCCTTGATTGAAAAAACCATTGAACAAATTCACACCTTGAAGAAGAAGGGGGATGAAATTAAGTCCAACTGGAACAAGAACGCACAGAAGATAGCAAAGATAAAAGAAATAATCGAAGAAGATGTAGAGATGAAAGAAACATAGCATCTGTAATCTTGCATTACTGGAATTGCACATGTACATACAAATCTATTCTATACTGGGACTTACTAATATAACAGAATCACCTCTGACAAATACCATATCCGTTCTTTTAACAATTGGTTCTTTATTTGAATCTTCCTGATATATGTATTCTTTAGCATCACTTAAAACCATATTACAATGACTGTCGTAACCTTGTAATTTACCTTTTATTTCTCTTGCTCCTCTCAACTTTACAAGGACATATTCATCTAACTGAAAACGTATTAAATCTAATGGTTCTTGGGATTGCTGATGATCTGTTTGTATCGTCGACATTATTGCTGAGTGCTATGTAATAATGTGTGGGTCGTCTAGTACGCACAGTTCTTGTTGTTGTTGTGTTAGTCTATTGATCAATATGTTGAACGTTCTTCTCACACTACAAATCATTTCAACTTTGTTTCCAATTCAAAGCCAAAAAAAAAATTTTCATTTTACAGTTGGTAATCTGCAATTTCTAAGTATTACAACACAATTCAAGGTCCCATGAGTATACGTTGTAGTATAAGAACTTTCCTGAATGGCTCTATAGCTTTGAACAGGATCAAGCCACTAAAATTTAGAGATTTAAAATCCATTAAATTAAGAGAACCAATAACACCAACAGCTCAGAACTTTGAAGTCAGTCCAGATCATCCATTATGGCAATTTTTTCCCAATGGTAATAAGACCACAAACCCATTCAGAGAATCAGAAGAATTAGATTTGGATTCAAGGGAGTGGACGTCAGCTGAATTACGCCGCAAATCGTTTGAAGATTTGCATAGAATTTGGTATCTAGCATTAAAGGAAAGAAATATTTTAGCAAGAGAAGTCAGGTTGGGGGAAGCACTTGGGGTGGGAAACTTTAAACAATACAATGACCTTGATGGGAAATTAATCAAAACTCAAAAAAGAATTAAACAAGTGTTGTTGGAAAGACAAATCGCTTTTGAACGAGCTGAAGCAGGAACTCAAAACGAACAACAAAAGTATTTGGACGAATTTCAACAAAGATTTGTTAATTGTGAAGCCAGTGAAGCGGATCAATATTACGAAAAATTGGTAAGATTACAGTATGCATTTTTTGGCATAGAGCCAGAATTATCATTGGATACTTTAAACGAAGATGTAAATGTAAATTTTATTAAAGGTATATCATATATTGCTAGTCTCAAGATAGAAAGATATTTGGCAATCAATACAGGTACAGACTTTGATTTGCCATTGAATGGTCCAATGGAGGAATTGCCATTCTTTTTGTATGATGTTGAAGAGGCCATAGAACAAGTGAAAGCTTTGAGGGCATCTGGACAATCACGTCCATTACACAAGATCGAAGTTATCCCGTTCTTAAAAGAAGCTATAACAAGACATATTGAAGCTGAAATTCTGTGAGATGTATAATAAACTAACCTCATTACTTTAAGCTCATTACTTTGTATATATTATAATCAATATATATTTAAATCTGTATATATTTATAAACAAGTTGCCATTCGCATAGAGAATCGAAATCAAATTTCAAAAATCCATCCAATTGGAAAAAACTAAAAGTTCTCACAAGATCAACAAATTCTTTTTGAATAATTCTCTCTCCAACCAACCATAGGTTTTGACAACGGCTAATAACTATTCCTTCAAGATGGGCGGTAGAATACACGGATTCTTGGGTGGTGTTCTTTTAACATCGGCATTAACATACTACACTGGTCAATACATTACAAAGAACCAACAATTTATATCACGACAATTACGATCATCAGATTACATTATAAACAATAAAATTCTTAGCGATTCACATTACAAGAAACAACAGATTCCAAATAACCACATACAAAGTACTGGAAGAGTAAGCTTTGGAGAAACTTGCAAGGACATTTGGAATGAAGAAATAATTAAAATGGTTAACTGGTTATACAGTATAAATTGGTATCAGTTGGGAGTTGATATTGATAATCAAGCAAGCAAAATCACCGACAAAGTAGCTGAACAATTAGTTAAAAAGTAAATAACATTTTCTAATCTATATCATCATTTTTTTTTCCGGAAGGATTTTTTAATATCTCTATATATAATCCAATTTGCAATTGGTACAATGATCAGCAATATAAAGCTCACTATCACTTGAAAAAACCCCCATTGACGAGGCAATATACCCAACGTAGAACAGCCTAGTAACCATCCAGTGAAATCTGTTGTCACGGTATCATATCCTTTACTTAATTGATCGATAATCATCTCGACACATTGATCGCCGGTAATAGGCACGTTTGTACCTTCGATTTTCTTCGTAATTTCTGGCTTTATCTTCTGTTCCTCCGCGAATCCTTCACTTTGGAAGTTTCCTGGAAAGACACACGAAACTCTGTAATTATACGGACCTAATTCGTGACGTAAAACTGACGATAATGACTGTATTGCTGCTTTCATTGGAGCGTATTGCAGATACCCGATAAATGGAAAAAAGCTAACTACTGAGCTGAAAAGTACAATGTATCTGGCCTTGTGGTGTTCCCTAGGGATCGCTTTATCGAGGACATGTTTGAATCCTGTGTGTACCACATTTATCGCCGTTTTGTAATTCATATCTATTCCAGATTGGATATCTTGAGGTGTCAAATCATTGAACAATTTAGGAATTGCATAGCCAGCACAGCAAAATATAATATCAGGATCATATCCTTCTGAGCTGATCTGCTTCCATAAATTTACACATTGATCGTATTTCGACACATCACACGGAACATATGAAAGTTTGGCCCCTGACTGTGACACTGTAGCATCTTCAATTCTTTTAATCTGTGCTTGAAGTTTTGATTCCGTTCTTGCAACTAAGATAACTGAACAATTTTGGGAATACAATTTCAACGCCAAATCTGCACCTACACCCTGAGATGCACCTATGATCAATGCTGTCTTTCCATCGACTGGGAAATTAGACTTGGAAACCCACATGGTAATCTAGTGGTACGACTTGGCAGCTCTGCTTGTTTTCTTTTTTTTTTTTGTTTTCGTGTATGAATGTTTACTTGAAGTATGTTTATTTATTTTAAGTATGTATGTACAAGCATATACAGATTTCAATTAGAATGTTTCATAAATGGTGACTCTGGTAATTGAACCTCATCCATGGGTTGTCTTTCCTTTGTGTTGTATTTCTTACTTACCAACAACTTCCCTTTCAATTCACCAACATGCCTTTTCATATTTGGCATATTATTTAAATTCTCTTTGATTTCATTGTCTTGAATCTCTTGACTTTCTGGATCAAAGTCGAAGAATTCCTTTTTACAAGTCTCAACAGCGTCACGAAAGACCTGCTCTCCATTCACTCTCTTTTCAGTCAACTTTCTCACATTCAATTCAGTTATATCATCCAATGGGATTCCTTGTAATTCTAATCTGGCCACCGCTTTAGCAGTAAACCACATTTTGATTTCGTAATCGGAATCAACAAGCTCGATAATACTCATGGGAGCTTTATCTTCGCCTAATCGAGGCTCCAACTTGATTATCCTGGTGAAACCACTAGTTCTTTCGGGGTACCTTTGTGCCAATTCTTCAAGCACTTTCGTTCCACATTCCTTACGATCCGGCACTTGTAAATAATGTAACGCCTTAATACTAGCCATTTTTTCCTTGAGAGTGGCGTCCTTCATTTCTCTGCTGGAATTAAGTGCCCTGCCCAAGAATGATTCAATATATGGTTGTGCCGCTTTTGCCTTGCTTTGAGTCGTCATTATATACTCGTGACGTATTAAGTTTGCACATAGGTTCTTGTAAATCATCTTCTTATGTGATCTCACATTTTTCTGAAAGTGACTCACAGTGGGCATCTTGAATAGTGGTCGGCGGAGGTTTTGGTTGGTTCTTTGGTTGGTTGGTTGATTGGATATTGGCTTGATATAAAAATTTTTTTGTCCTTTTAATAGGGTACGTTTGTGTGCAGGGTAAAAATGGAAGCGCTGTAAAGCGACCTGCTTTTATCATCACTTGTTTGAAGCAACGAACAACGGGATGTAAAAACCTGGGTATAAATTGGAATGGACTTTTTATTGTAGTGAGTTGACAGGAATGATCCCAGAGTTATTTCTAACTATCAATTTACTGGTTCTCGTCATATTTCTTCTTTCATTGTCTAATCATTTAGAGATATATGCAAGCCAATAGAGAGGTTAATTATCATGGACGCAAATAGAACGGTTACATTGTTTACGAATATATATTATTATCTTTTTAATCACCTATACCAACTTATTAAAAATTAATTGGTTTGTCAAAAGTAGCTAAAGCAGCTTCTTTAAAAGCTTCAGATAATGTTGGATGGGCATGACAAGTTCTTGAAATGTCTTCAGTAGAAGCACCGTATTCCAAAGCTAAACCAGCTTCAGCAATCATTTCACCGGCATTTGGACCAATAATATGAACACCCAAAACTCTTTGAGTTTCAGCATCGGCAATGAATTTAACGAAACCATCAGTATCCATGTTTGTTTTAGCTCTTGAATTAGCAATGAAAGGAAATTTACCGACTTTATACTTGATACCTTTTTCTTTCAATTGTTCTTCATTGAGGCCAACCCATGCAACTTCTGGGTGAGTGTACATAACTGATGGAATGTTAGCATAATTGATATGACCGTGGCCCTTCTTAATATATTCAGCTACGGCAATTCCTTCTTCTTCAGCTTTGTGGGCCAACATAGGACCGAATGTAACGTCACCAATGACTCTGATATGCTCATGCTTGGTTCTGAATTGGTCATCAATTACTAATCTACCTCTATTGTCTTTTTCTAAACCTGCTGCTTCCAAGTTTAATCCTTCGGTATACGGTCTTCTACCAATGGCAACTAATAATACATCTGCTTCCAAATCTGATTTTTTGCCTGATTTAACATCTTCAACTTCGATTTTAACAACTTCGCCGTCTCTTGCACCCTTAGTAACCTTTGTACCTAATTTGAAATCTAAACCTTGTTTAGCTAACAATTTCTGGGATTGTTTGGCAACTTCACCATCCATACCGGCACCAATGGCATTTTGGAATTCAAGAACAGTAACTTTAGAGCCTAATCTAGAGTAAACTGAAGCCATTTCCAAACCGATGATACCACCGCCAATGATAGCTAATCTTTTTGGAACTTCTTTTAAAGACAAAATACCGGTGGAAGTGACAATTCTTTCTTCGTCAATTGTAATACCTGGAAATGGAGTTGGCTCGGATCCAGTAGCAACAATGAAATGATCAGCTTCGATTTCCTGGGCTTCACCACCGTCAATTGGTTTAACACTGACTTTTTTTTCATTAACAAATGAACCTTCACCTTTCAAGTAGTCAACTTTGTTCTTTTTGAATAACATTTCAATACCACCAGTTAATTGTTTGACGGCTTTATCCTTAGCTGCCATTAATTTGGGGAAATCAACACCAACTTCACCAGTAATAGAAATACCCCTTTCTTTAGCTTCGTGTTGAATCTGATGTAATAAATGGGAATTGTTCAACAAAGATTTCGAAGGAATACATCCAACATTAAGACACGTTCCTCCTAAAGCACCTCTTTTTTCAATACATGCTGTATCTAACCCTAATTGGGCAGCCTTAATGGCAGCAACGTATCCACCAGGTCCTCCTCCAATAACAACAACGTCATATTTCTTAGATGATGCAAATCTGACAAATTGTGCCAATTTCTTATTGACCGAGATTGTTCTAAACGATCTTAACATAATCAAATGCTCTATGGTTATTCTTGAAGTCTATTGGTTGTAATGGATTACAAATTAAAACTCAAAGAAAAAAATGTCTCTGTTGCTGGACTACTCCCTCCGTCTCTACACCGAAGGTTACATATTTATAATGCTATTAGTGCTCGTACTGAGAAATTGGATTGTGTGCACGACTCAGTAATTGGTCGCTTTCTCCTTCGCTCGCTTGATCCTTAAAGTCCCGGGTTGACCATTATTCCACCAGGTACCCTTATTTCTAATCAACCAACTGGGATAAGCAGGAATAAACCACTCAGCACAAGTAATATGTTTAAAGAGATGTTATAACTCCAACAGTCAGTCAGTGACCCTAAATTGGAAGGAGAAAAAAGTATAGATGACCTATCAGTTACAGTACCACATTGAAGGTAGTAAATCCCTGAACAGTTATCTGTCATTACTGACCGGCTCATTTTCATATCAATAATCATCTCTACACATGTTTACTGCGAATCATTAAACCACTAAATGTTTATGATTAATAAATCACTTTCATCATCTATCGCGTATTCGTCAAGTGGTAGCATTTGGATTGAAAAGAGAGAGCCACGGATTACGCCAACATTTAGGTTCCCAGAACAAAAAGCTTCTGAGTTAGAGCTTGCAATGCAGACAGTGGTACGACGAGAGCCATTGTGTTTAAAGATATACTAAACCAAATTCATGTCTTGCTTCGCTGGTGCCGCAAAAGTTACATATTGATGTCTAGGTGCATTCTTTTTTTTCCACCGATCTTCTCATCTCTCGCACGGAGAAAGGATTTTGCACCGAAATGAAAAACTTTCATACTGAAAAAAAAAACCACTTATTCTTTCACTTTAATTTAGAGCATTTAATAAAACTCAAAATGCAAAATAAAAAAGAAAGCCCGACGCGGGACTCGAACCCGCAGCCTTGAGATGACATTTTATTGAATCTGCTGAAGGATTCTGTTTAAAAGTCTCACGCTCTAGCCGATTGAGCTAGCCAGGCTACTTTGATGTCGCTACCAACATTTGGCATTACTACGTCATCTATTTTTTTGATCGCCAATCTTCATCATTTGAGCTTGTGTTCCTGCAGTTTTTCTGCCTGCAGTTTAGATACTGACACTGCTGTTAATAATTGAAGGACGTGTTATATACTACTATACTTTGAGCAAATGCTTGCGTACGTTGGGATCAAAACTTGGTGAGATTCTAGAGTTTACACACCATAAAATGAATATCACAGTAAACGTTAGTTAAGAAAAGAATACAGAAATTATCGATAACGAGAAAGTAGTTTTCATCCTCTATTAGCCTGAAGTCACTGCAAGTTTTTCTTTATTTTGTCATCATTAATTACCTCAATGTACTTTTGAGGTTCCATTTGTGCCTGCATATATGTTTTCGGTGGAATAATTATTTCGGTTGTATTTTCCCGTTGATCATCATAGCTCAAAAAAACCTGTCAGATTCGACTTGCAAATACAAATTTCAATGGATGAGAGTGCTTGGAGAACAGAATTTTGTGAATGTTTTCTAACTTAATTACTTGAATAATAAGCTCTAGAAACGATATTCATTTTTGGGAAGCAATGATTGTGCGATAAAATCAGCCTATGATCATGATATCATAGTAACCGTACGCTATTGAAACCCATTACGATGCTTTCTTTACTTTAATCGCTTAGGACTCGTTTTTTTTGTAAAGCTTGGTACTTCTTATTGCAGTGCTGTGCGGTGCTGCTCCATAGGAAGATTATTCTCTATATTTGCTTAAAGAGTCCAGGGTGATTATTTTGCGGTAAAGTCGGCTCTTGTATCGGAGCTTTTTTTCCAACGCGATAAAGGAGGTTGAGCAAAAGTCACCTAGACAAATGACGAATTCAATAGATTTTTGATTAATAAATCTTAACAAATTTTGTTTTTGGAAAATGGTTATATGTAGCTTTGTATCAGCGTGCCAACTGCAAATTCTTGCGTAAGTTAATAGATGAGTTCAATAAAGACAGTATTCAAATTCCTGGGCTCGCACATAGTATCTACATGTATTGTTCGCAATTTTGCAACCAAAAATTGATATCATTAATTCGCCGATTCTTGCTACTAAAAATGTTCAAAAATATGTTAATGCGCCAGGAATTTGATTGCAAGTCGAAAACTCATTCAATGGATAGTAATTTGAATGAGTCCATGACACCGGAAATTGCATATTTTTCCAATAATTTGCTTTTCCTTTCAGAGAATATCTAATTATTGCTAACTCATTATGCCTTCAAGAATAAACTCCATAAATGTAGGCACAGAAGTGCGTTACTTTGCCCAATCACCTCATAAGAGTGTCGAAGTTGACAATTTGGTTTCTTGGTCTGGTGCTTATCTAAGTATTTCTATCCAAATACACAATTTGGTTAATGAAAAGTTCCATCCACAAGCATGCTGCTTCATTTCTATTTATAGTTGGACGGTGATTTCGTTGAGCAAGGATAGTGGAATCATACCTTGATGGAATTACTATCATTCTTCAAATTAGTAAGTATGACCATGAATTGAACTTGTTCCTTAGTAAGTCCATGTTGAATAAACTCGCTCAGTTTGGGGTAGTAGAAGACGGCAGCAAAAGATCGTGATTTTAAATTAGAGGCTGATCAATGGTGAGTTGAATAGCAGATTAATGTGGACGTCTAATATCTTATTTGGTTGTGATAGTTTATTTTTTGAATGCTACAAGTTACTGAGCCTGGACAATTTGGCATAAAAACTGAAGTTTGTAGTTGGAAAAAAATGGATAAATCAGTGGATAGAATACCGCCAAAAAAGTAGTCTGAATTAGGCAAATGCTTAGAAATTGTGGTAAGTATTGAAATGCCTCTTTGGGTATATCGTGTAACTGAACGTACAAAGCAAGTATTGTGTTTTTATTTCTCACTAATCAATATTCCATGCTTCAAATTTGACAAACGTGTAACTTTCACACTATTTGACTAGCTTCTCGAGGTTACTGATTTTAATTAGTTTTTTTGGTATTTTGGATTGAAACAATAAAAAAGATGGTTTAACAGGATCACAAATTTTCAAAAACTAAAATCATGTTAAAAAAAATTCATAAGAGCCCGACGCGGGACTCGAACCCGCAGCCTTGAGATAACTCTTATCATAAGATTTAAGTCTTTTTAAAAGTCTCACGCTCTAGCCGATTGAGCTAGCCAGGCACTTGCTATAATTCATAATTCGAGTGAAACTTGTTGATTAAGCTAAATACGAATTCTAGCATATTTCTAGTATTTCAGTACCCGGATAGGAGATTAAGGCAGTAAGAGTAAGCACTCATTACCATATTGGGTAGTAAGCACTGATAAGATAAGGAGCAGTGTGATATGGTTACTTTTGTTGGCATAGATATGAACTCCTTCTAGGTAAACGGCACCTACTAAGCCATTGATAAAATATCATGGAATGGGGTTAAAGAGTTATCAATTGGGATAACATCACGTGATACACACGTGAGCTTATTTGCTTTCTGCCTAACTCTAGTGATACAACAAGCTAATTCTATAATTTATGATGATTGCTGATCTCTATACAAGAGATAAAACATGATAATTTGAAGAATATTTATAGTACTTTGATAAACAGCTCGATATGGTCTTCGGAGTATCCTGTCATACGATATGATAGGATATTCATCATATTAAACCATGCCGGCACCTTGGCATGCACTTGAACCAAACCGCAGCTTGGCTTCCACTTCAACCATACCGGCATTTCGCCCTCCATCTTCACAATACCGGTTCACCTACAGCGGCTCACTTCCTAATGGGTTGCAATAGGTGTTCCAGTTTGCAGCATAGTACAACATCCAAGTTTGCAGCTATAGTAACTTCCATAGTACAACATCCCATGTGGGAATATTGGAGGTACTATGGATGCAAACTGGAACTTGTATTATTACCCATTCTAGGGTATCATACTGGGTTAGCCGTCAATATAATATGAATGGTTCGAAATTATCCTGTCTCACTTAGATTAAGAATGAATAACGAAAATTAGTTAACTATGACGGACTGTGTACATAGCTATAAAGAAACTCGAGTTTAAGCTGTGGCTCTTGCTCTGACTTATTATATCTATAGTACTTATGAGTGCAACTAGTTCGATACAGGCTAGCATTAACACAAAAGAGATAAAACAACTCAAGGAAACAATTCAAAGTGAGAACTATATATTAGAACATGATATCACAACGCATAATGTCAGTCAAGAACCTGAATATATGACAATCACGAATGACATAAATAAGCGGGGGGGGGGGGGATAATGAATATAACTTGATGTATTTGGTTGGCGAAACAGACGGCTTATCCGATATGCTTCGTATTTTGCTCATTACATATTCCAATCAGACGTTAGCGAGCGATAAAACCCTGGTCCTGAACAAGAAACGGTGGGTATCCTGGGTACTAGCTATTGTAGTCAAGGGGGCAGAGACTGTATAGGATTATAGCAACTAGTGTATTCACGCAAAGATTGAAGCAAGGACGAGGGTGGAGCTTCGGGTAGAGAAGGATGTGTATACTGGGCTATATCTACGCTAATGCCGATAGCAGAAACTGGATGGGTTGGTTGGAGTAGTAGGACAGACATTAAAATATGGCTAGATCATTAAGGCCTGGCGGCGTGCTGTGGGAGGTAAAAGACCAGTGCTTGACACTGAGATTTTTACAACAATATTGGCATTACAGCATTTCCGCAATAAAAGCCCTGTCAAGCTAGCAGTCTGTCACATGAAGTTGTTGGCTATTCTTAACATTTCAACATGGTAGCTTTGTCTGCAGTTGATAGGGTAGCATATTTTGATATAGCATTAAGTTGGTCTCTTAGTCTATAATTCCATACATATAATTCATACGAGCAAATACCAACTAATAGAAAACTTATTATACGCGAATGTATTTGTCCTACAATTTACCTTCCTAGTGTATATTTGCAGATTCTTAACACATATATTTGTTTTAGTAACAGACGACTAATTGCCAGAAATTTTACAGCGAATTTTATTTCTATCTTTCGCATATTTTTCTCACTCAACTGCTCAACCAATACCCACGGCATAGAAGGAAACAAACCATAGATTGTAAAATTTAAAACTTCTCCTAACTTGGTATCGCTTTAGAATTCAAAGAATAACCATCCTACCAGATACGCCAGCTACCTTTACAGCAAATTTTGCGGAGTAGTAAAGAGTAAAGATGAACAAGTGGAGAAGAAATGTAGCACAAGGTTCCATGTACTAGGCTTTTTCGTCACTTTTGATAAATACAACAGTCCCGGAGGTAATCAAAAGCGCGTAGTTTTAGAAAGCATTAAGAAAAATATTGGCACTTAAAAAATCTTTCTATCGTCACCGGCCTAAAAATTTTGCAACTAACTAAAAAAACGCGGGGTGAATCAAGAGGAAAATCACTACGTATACAGCTACTACAGATAATCCAAGTGATATGATTCCAAGCAGTCTAGCTTTACTTAATTAACTAATGACTATAAAAATGACTATCCCATGCAATCAACTTCAAAACTTCACAAGTTCCCGTTCATAGGTAAAGTAGAAAAGAAGAGGTTTCCAGATTTATATGTATGTCTGTGTAGTGCAGCCACCGGTACCACTTTATTTTTTCCGTGCCCCCCGGGGTTTTTAACCAATCAAATCGATGGAATTGTACTATTTTTACATTTCGATGTGAGTCGGATTACTCTTCTAGTGACCGGAATTTTAGGCAACGGCTCGGAGTAAAAAATGAAACAGTATGGGGCGAAGACAGGAGAACGAAAGACAGGCAGGAGAGTCACCCAAAGACCAGACCGAGCGACAGAGCGACAGAGCGAGAGCTATACAGCGACAGAGCGAACAGAGAAAAAAAAAAAGAAACCAAGTCATGGGAACCCAGACTGCGAGCCAAACCGAGAGAATGAAAGCAACTGAATTGATTTTTTAGTTTCAGGACCATTTTTTTTTTACAACACAACTCTTACTTTTCATCCATCAATCCAACTATTCAGCAATGTTATCTAGAAGTATTAGATCATCATTAAAACGTTCCAGCACTGTGCTTAGACCAGGAGCTACAACTTTTTCAAAAGTTGCCAATGTTGCATTAGCCAGATCAATCCATACCATTAATAATAGTACCAGCTACAGACCAACACCAATGTTAGCCTTCACCAGATTCGCTTCAACCAAAGTTAAGGTTCCCGATATGGCTGAATCGATTACTGAAGGTACATTATCTGCATTCACAAAAGAAGTTGGTGATTATGTTGAACAAGATGAAACTATTGCTACCATTGAAACTGATAAAATTGATGTTGAAGTGAATTCACCAGTTGGTGGTACGATTACCAAATTTTTAGTTGATGTTGATGCCACTGTTGAGGTTGGTCAAGAAATTGTTGAAATCGAAGAAGGTGAAGCCCCAGCTGGTGGAGCTTCCAAGAAGCAAGAATCATCAAAGGAAGAAGCTCCAAAAGAGGAAAAGAAGGAGGAACCAAAGAAGGAAGCAAAACCAGCCCCAAAGGAAGAATCTAAGCCAGCTACAAAGAAAGAATCTAAACCAGCTGCAAAGAAGGAAGAACCAAAGAAACAAGAAGCAGCAGCTGCTACATTTACTAATTTCTCAAGAAATGAGGAAAGAGTCAAAATGAATAGAATGAGATTGAGAATTGCCGAACGTCTTAAGGAATCGCAAAACACCGCTGCTTCATTAACTACTTTCAATGAAGTAGACATGACCAACTTGATGGAAATGAGAAAATTGTACAAAGATGAATTTCTCGAAAAAACCGGTATAAAGTTAGGTTTCATGGGTGCGTTCTCCAAAGCTGCTTGTTTAGCTGCTAAGGAAATCCCAGCTGTAAATGCGTCAATCGAAAATAATGATACTTTAGTTTTCAGAGATTATACTGATATTTCAATTGCCGTTGCCACACCCAAAGGTTTAGTTACCCCAATTGTCAGAAATGCGGAATCAAGATCAATTTTGGGAATCGAACAGGAAATCGCCGCATTGGGCAAAAAAGCCAGAGATGGAAAATTAACTTTGGAAGATATGACCGGTGGTACGTTTACAATTTCTAATGGTGGTGTTTTCGGCTCATTATATGGTACACCAATCATCAATATGCCACAAACTGCAGTTTTAGGTTTGCATGCTGTTAAGCAGAGACCGGTTACTGTCAATGGACAAGTTGTTTCAAGACCAATGATGTACTTGGCTTTGACCTATGATCATAGAGTATTGGATGGTCGTGAAGCCGTCACCTTCTTAAAAACAATTAAAGAATTAATTGAAGACCCAAGAAAGATGTTGTTATTAGAATAAACAAAGAAATGCTAAGAAATAATAGTTATTTATTTAAACGAAAAATATATATCCTTTAAGTTTGTATAGAATTCGATGTAGATAGTGAAATGGGAGAATTACGGTATGTCGCATTTGCAGTGTCACAAATACCGAAGATTACGACAATATGACAAAACAGAAACTTGGCACGTCGAAGTCTGCTTTTTTCTCATTCTATGTCAAAATATCTGCTTGCAAGTAGAAGATGGGATAATACTTCATTCTATAGATAATAACTAATCGTTCCATGTGATCTCGAACAAAAAGAGAACATATTGCAAGATTTATTATTTTACATCCGATTGCATTTAGGCTGCAAGCTGTCTTGAGATTTCTATTTAATTACAATTGTTTACTTTTGTTCCTAAATGGGTATTTGGCTATAAACATGGCTTTTCGCATCTTTTGATTTCTGATTTCTACATGGTAGGATTGGGTTCTTCTTTACATTCCTTCTTCTCCTTCTCCTTCTTCTTTCTCTCCTATTCTTTTGTCTTTTCCTTTTTTGTTCTTTTCTTCTTTTTCTATCGTCAAGGAGTCATGGATAACTACAATTTATTTGAAGATTTATCAAAGTCAAATAATATACCATTGCCTCACGAGAGCTTTGATCAGTTCTTTTCAGAAACCAATGAAATTGATTTCTTATTCAACGAAACGTTAAATGGATTACAGGATTTAGATGTCCCTTCCGGGTATGCTTTGAATAGCAGCAATAATAGCAATGTACATAAAGCAAAGCATAGCAGGCAATTGAGTGGAACGGCAATATTTGGATTCACTGAGCACAATCGAGATTTATCGATTAACGGAATGACAGATTTGTATAAAAGTATGGGAAAAAGTATAGATGGGAAAGGCATATTTCCCGGAGACTTATACAGTCAAAAGCAACCGCCAATGCCAAGTCAAGACATACTAAACTTAAATTTTGAAGAAAAACCAATATTGCTACTTGAGGAGGACGAAGAAGAAGAAGAAGAAGAAGATCAAGAGACATTCCGGTTAGCACGACTGTCTCCAATCAAAAAGATTTCAACTCCAAAGCATCACATCAAACCTCAGTCAGTAACACAGCCTAGAACATTGAAACAGAACGAATACATAGTGACTAATGAAAGCCCAAAATGTTACAAATTCCCTCCAAGTCCATCACCAACAAGACAACAATTACCTCCGCAACAGCAAGCCAAAATTGTTAATTCATACTCAGCTAAATACTTGCAAGCTTTACAATCACAAAAGCAATATGAGTATGTTGATGATATTGAACCATTATTACAGGATGATCTCACTAATATCAAATTCGTTCCTATACCAGTTCAAGAAGCAGTTTATAAAAAAGATAAAAAAGCCACGCCTCAAACACAACCAGTTCCGATCCCACGGCAAGCACCAAATCTGACTTTGCAGTATAGTCGAAACACCCAAGAAGAACAATATCAACAATATAATCAGAATATTAATTTCAATACATTTTTACCACCACCAACACCACCTACCTTATCAAATGGATCTCCAGATTGGCAATCTTCTCCTGAACCACAATCACCTTCCCCAGCAAGGGCACTATTGAACGCTCCACCTCAAGAAATATCCCCAGTCCATCGACAGTTACAACAAAATGTTAATTTTCATTCCCCTTTCTTCACAGAGAGTCCAACTCAAACAATGGAACAAATCAAAGAAATCCAACAACAACAACGACAGCAACAACAACGACAAATCTTACAACAACAACCACAACAGCAAATCTTACAACAACAGTTGCAACAAAGCTTACAGACCTCGTACTCGACAATAAACTCAACTCCAACCAGACGTTACACCACTCCAGCCAAGGATCCCAATGCTACGCTACCCCAAATCAGTCCGCTCAGAAACAACGAGTTCACTCCGACAAAACCACCACCAGTACTCGAATGGAGTCCAGTTATATCACCCAATTCCAAACAGCCACTCGCCAAACAAATCAAGGAAACGTCGTCACGCCGACGCGTGAAGAAAACGTCATTATTGCCGCCAGGCGAGCTCGACAACTACTGGACGGGCCCCGACGAGAACAAGACCTACACCTGCACCTATAAGAATTGCGGTAAGAAGTTCACTAGGAGGTACAATGTGCGGTCCCACATCCAGACGCATTTGAGCGACCGGCCTTTCGGATGCAGTTTCTGCCCCAAGCGGTTCGTCCGACAGCATGACTTGAACCGACACGTCAAGGGCCATATGGAGGCCCGGCAAAGCAAATGTCCGTGCGGGAAAGAGTTTGCACGATTGGACGCTCTAAGAAAACACCAGGAACGCAATATCTGCGTTGGTGGGCGGCAGGGAGCAGTGAGTAAACCAAAGAAAAAGGGACCCGATGTTGTTGTGGATGAATTAACATCACATAAATTGACTAGTGTGATAAATGAGCAGTTGAAAAGCGAGGGAAACAATGACGAGTTTTTGTCGATATAGAGAGTGATTAGATTGTATTATGTTTCCGTTTCAGTTCTATTATGTGTTGATAAAATTAGAATGTACAAGTAGTTTTTATGTTTCACTTCAATATTCCTTATTAATGCCATATAAATAGAAAAAAACCTATTGTAAAAGAATCTCATACCGTATTCCACAAATCATGACATATATCTCTCCTATTCAGAAGACGAACAAGGAGGACTACAAGCAGAAGCCGAAGAAGCTGTAGCAGGAACAGTAGCAGTAGCAGCAGCAGCAGCAGCAGCCTCCTCTTCCTCCTGTTTGTGTATCTTCAAGTGCTGATTCAAGTTATCTGATCGGCTAAATTTCTTGTGACATATACTACAATCATAAGGTTTTTCAAACGTATGCAAAGATCTAAAATGTCTTTTCAAGTGTTCATGACGCTTGAATCTTCTTGAACAATAATTACATAGATAAATCTTGGATGAGTCGACTAAATCAGCTTCCTTATTTTCCTTACGTCCTCTAGTCCTGTTCTTGGAGTTTATAATCGACGTAGGAAAAATTTTTGTATCTGGAGGTAGATCCAATGAGGCCAAATCAACTTCAACCTCAACTCCTTTTGAAATCATTGTGGCAACTGGTGTATCTAAAGACGCAACAATAGCTGTTGCCTCGAGTTCTTTTTCATCTTTGACTAATTTAGCATGTGATTTTTTCTTCAGCATCAACTTGGATCCAAGAATTCGCTTTGATGCATTTGCTATGGATGATGATGTAGCTGAAGTTGACAGTACGTTGGAGTTATATTGTAGTTCTCCATCATGTGATGTGTTATGATTATTGACTGACGAGGAATTAGAAGAAGTTAAACTTATATTAGTTCCACTGGCGTCATCCAATATTAATGAGCAATTGCTTGCTTCAGTCTTAACCTTCGATCCTTTATTCCCAAAGAACATAGTTGAAGAGTTATTAGATCCTTGTAGTGCTGCTTCCTCCTTAGCTCTTTCTTCTTTAAATTTTGTCTTTGGTTTCCTGTAACTTGTAGTCACCACCTTCTTTCTCTTGCCCACATTTTCAAAAAGTGCTGCATAATCAGGTTCTTGATTTGCTTGTGAAGGTTCAGAAATTGAATGCTCTAATGCACTGCCAACACCCCCTCCAGTCATTATTGACGGTGTGCCGCTTGATGCCTGACCTGATACGTTGTAATTATCTTCGAGACTTTCATTTTCCACTTGGATTTGTTTGGTTTCATCGGCGGTAATATCCTCAGGTTCGGGTTTAGCTGGGGTCTTAAATCTAGTGAATAAACTTCTTTTTGACAGCTTGGGCTTCTTAGGTTGTTGCAACTCAGTTTCAAACTCTACTTCTTCTTTTGTCGGACTCATAATCAAGTAATCGCCATCATTGATTGACCCATTCACGAATGACTGATCAGGTAAGGCGACTTCAGCCTCATTTTCATTACAAGGAGGTGCACATTCAACGGAAGTGGATGGGGGAGGATTGCTTTTGAATATACTCCTGATTAAATGTCTAGATTGTGGAGTATTTGTATTTGCATTGGCATTCATTAAATTCTGTGGTGTAGAGGCTGATGACTGAGGGGGGGATCTTTGTTGATTTTTGTCACCCATAAATGGCAACATGTTAGTGATTGAATTCGTAAAACTTATGTAGCGAGGATTATGTTGTTGTTGCTGGTGAGATTGTGAGCTATCAATCGAAGGTCTGTTGTATATATCCAATGACGGGCGATGAAGTGTTGAAGGTGGCTGTTGGTCGAATGAACTTCGTGTCAAGTACTGCTGAGCTGAAAAGAATGATGGCTGGCCTGAATGCACCGAACTTATCGAGTGGGTACGTGAAGTCGTAGTGGTTAAAGGCGATAATTCATTGTAAATCACTTTATTTTGAATGCTTGTGTGCGACTGTTGCTGTTGCTGTTGCTGTTGTAAATGTAATTGATGGTTGATCACGTTAGCTGCATAATAACTATCAATTGATCCATTTCTTAATCTACCTCGATGATGGCTATCGTCATCAAAGTATATATCTCGCCCATTGATGAATAAGGATCCACTTTGAGTATGCGCGTTGCTTACGTTTTGGTATGAAGAAACTCTTGAATTATTGTCCAAAGGACTGAAAGTTGCATCGCTAGATTGATTCGGGGTTTTATGCGGTTGTTGTACCTGATTTTGATGATGTAGTAGCAGTTGACTAGGCATTGACAATTGGTGCTTGAATAAGGAATCAGTATCTTGGTTATGTAATTGATTGCTTGTGATTATGGAGTTATTATCTAGCTGAGGTTCAAAATATAAATCCAGCTCGATTGTGAATGGTGGAGAATCATCTATATCCATTTTATCATTGATGGTGTTACTTGGTTGATACGCCCCCGGCATAGTATCTACGATGAAGCGGGAGTTCATTGTATTTCGCAGTTGTGGAAGTTGATGCTGCTGTTGGGGCTGTTGGGGCTGTTGGGGCTGTTGAGGCTGTTGGGACTCATGCTGCTGATGCTGCTGACGCTGCTGGAATTGAGGAAATTGCTCACTAGCAGCTTGCTGTTGCTGAAAATTGAAATCAAGATCCATATCATTTAACTGTAGCGAAGAATCCAAATTTTCAATCAAATCATTTGATTTATAGTTCATATTATCAATGATCTTGCTATTCATGTTGCCACTAGTGTTATACATATTCTGCTGCAGATTATTAAACTGATTGTATAAATTATCATCATAAACAGACAGATTTTGTGTATTCTTTATGTAGATTTCATTCTGAGATTGATATTGTTGATTTTCAGGAGTTATGGCATCATCAATACTATTATTATTTATCTCATGTATCGACTTACTATTAGTGGTTGTAAATTCATTGTAGAAATCCGACCCAAATTGGTCAATATCTGTGTTCAAATCCATCTAATGAAAGTAGACAAGATAAATGATACTGATCTCAGAATATAATATCTACTGTTATATATCGTAGTCGTGTTGATAAAAAATGGTGAATAAAGTCAAGGTTTGAATCGTTAGGTGATCTTGTTGTCTGTCTCTAGTTTTCTGTATTTCATTCTTATGTCACTTTACGTGTGGGAGGCTTTTTTTCTTCCTCTTTTACCAGAGGGATTCGAAAGAAAGAACGGAAGAGAGACAGTAGTAATACTACACACATACCTAATATCCAAATGATTAAGGGCTCGTAATTACATAAAGTACACTATAAACTACCACATTAGCACAGTCTTAATAATACTAATTAGTAATGTAATCATCTCAATCACTATTTGACCCAAACTCATCCAATTAAAGCCCATCTACGCCAGTATTGAACCATATTTAGCTCCTTACACAAGACTAGTCTTACGAGAACCTAATGGTCAGGTGCCCAGTTCGAAGCTGCTAAGTACTGTTAATTGCTCAGTCAGTGTCATGCGCTTATTGCCAATTCATGTATTCCAGTTTATCCGAGCAAATTCGGATAAACAAGCCCCATTTGCATGTATCACTGCCAAATCTACTCTAACCTCTATATGCCTCTAATAACAGCTAATACATGGTTGTGTATTTACGTGTATACATTATAATTCTATGTGTTGTCCCGACGGTATTCTTAGTCTTAGTTTATTATCATCAACATCTTCATTAGTATCCTCTACTATCCTATCAAAATGCCTTTTAATCACTTGACTAAACTCATCCTCCCCGCCCTCCTCTTCGCCACCTTCTTCATTAATCATTGGAATGTGAGCTTCGCCTTCTTCATCTGCTCTGCCTACATCGGGATTAACAACTCGTAATATGGATCTTCTCTTGCTACTCACTAGCACTTGTACATCCATTTTATCATCCAACGAAGTAGCATCAGAATGTACCTCCGTGGGTCGATTTCCTTCATCCTCTTCTTGACCATTATTGGTCTCAAAATGTCCATCGTCAATCAAATGTTCAGAACTAGTTAGTCTCAACGATTGCAACTTGCCTGACCTTTTCTTACCTGCTGGACTTGTAGGTGGACTTTGAGTAAAAGAGAATGAATTCTTCAAATTCCTTACTGGTTTATTCGTTTGCCCTTGTTCTTGAATGAGCGATCTTACTTCTTCCGCACTACTTTGAGTCCTATTTTCGTCATCAACCATGTGTAAAGTTTCATTTGAAGCAAGATAACTATTTCTTAATCTGTGTTTGTCATAATCTTGTCTTTTCTTTATCCAAGAATCTATCGATGCTGCTCCGCTCAACGTTGAATTGGAATCGTTGACATGAATATACATGGGCTCATTTTGAAGCGATGATGGATACATGTGTCCAAACTTATAATCTATTTCATTATATTGCGCTTCTTCCAATTTCTTTTGTCTTCTTTTCCTTACAAAGAAGAATATAAATAACCCAGCAATTACTGAAACAAACACAAGTGGTATCACTGTTCCAAGAACGACCTTTTCTCTGTAAGTTGCCTTTGAATTCGAGGTATGTGCATTTGGTGTATTTGACACTGGGATATTTTCCTTTAGCGTCCGAACAGGTTGAAAAGTTTCTGCATCATATAAATTGATACGATATCCATTGTCGTTGTCTCTCCTGGAGATATGATTTGTCGAGTTTATCACCACTAGGGTATTGAAAATGGTAGCAGCTCCTAGTATCTCATCATACGTTATAATACCCTGATCAGTAGTATTCCAACTCCAATCGTTTGATTTCATGGATAATTTGGCATATATCGGTGTAGAATACTTTCCCTCTAGATTTCCTCCAATCATCAATACCTGTTTAATGTTGAAATCGCTCAAAGTATCATTAAATGGTTCAAATATAGGTAGCAACAATGGAAATTTTCTTGCATTCACCGTATCTCCAGTTTGCAAAATCTGCTTAAAGGACCAACCAGAATTGAAATCCCAAGTCGCTAGTTGATACATATTTAACCAACCTTTATCCAGTTGGCCGCCAATAACCAATTGTGATTGAAGGTTAGGTGCCAACAAGTTGGCAGCTCCATAAAAAGCCTGTGGTTTCGTTGATGTTGAAATATTGTTTACTTTTCCGTCTTGAAAATTTATGGATAATAATCGATTTGAAACTTGGGCATTACATTCACCTCCGTATATATATATTGTATTATTATTAAATGGATTACTTAGAATTGTAGGATATTGATAAAATGAACCATCGAGAATGTCACTGAAGTCTAGCAGGATATCTTGACCCCATGAATCATTATCATATTTAATTATCGAAATCTGTCCGTTTCCACAGATATCCTTATTTCCATCCATTGAAGTTAGTCCGTATAATTCATCATTGAACAAGAATAATGTGGAGTTTACTGGTGGTGATCCTAATGTACTCACTGCCTGGTTGTTTTGTAAGTTGAACTCATTTTGAAATCCATCGATTGAAAAATTAAGTTGTAATAAGTCATTGTTTTTGAGATGTAAATATATTTTGCCTTGGTTGTATGAATATAGTGTATTCCAACATTCATTTATTGACATGATCTTTTGTGATTTATTTAATGTGCTAGATTGGAATGAGTTGAATTCAATAGGTTTATTTGCTTTCTGGTGATCTTGATGACCATTCGAGGGGAGTGGAATTTTTGGACGTAGGGCGTCACCGTTGCTGCTGAATGAATCTTTCGTTGGAAGTCTTGTTTTTATTTTACCTTTTTGGGAAACTTCCATTCTGGAATCAGAGATATGACTGCAAAAGAACTTGCATTCAGATTCTAGAACCGATTAATAATGTACATGTTTCAACATTAAACACCTCTGATACGATGAGAATGATTCGCTATTGATGATATGGATATTGATTCATATGGTAGTGAAAAATGGGCCATTTGAACAAGAAATTAAAGAGTCAAGTATTGCGACCAGATCAAATGTAAGCTTCTGCCAAGTCAATGAAGATCAACGGCGCAGAATGATATGTGCGTACGCAATCAAAGTAGCTAAATCAACTGGAAAACAAATTCACAATAAACACGTCTTCATCAGCTTCTTGATTGCTGTTTGCTTTGTAATTTAACGATTGTTAAAACAAAATTCGATGCGTGGACACGAGAGCGAATATCTCCTTATCTGTACTGCCCTGAGTGACCATTATAGAGATGTGGGAACAGAGTTATTTGTGAATACTAACTTCACGATTATCGCAAATCTGTTCTATCTCGAATTTATGAGTTTATCTAGAATCAAGTGTAGGTGTTTACGTTTTGACTGTCAATGGTATGATTGAGGAGCGTCAGATCAGAGAGACAAAAAAAAAAACTCATGTACTTTCCTTTCAAATAATGACTATCGATTCATTGGACAACTTGGACTTGGAGCAGTTAGCTTCCAAGAGCAAATCAATTATATTGAGATGTCCATTTAAACAATGCAACACCAGAATAATACCATATTCTTCCAAACTCCACCAGATTGTCATTCAAGAGGCCCCAGCCGCAATTAAGGCAGGACCAACTCCTACACTATCTCATCAAACTACAAGGTTTTACCAAATAGACGATGTTTGGAATTTTGATAACATTGGGGTAAGCAAGCCTCAGTTGAAGCACAATCCGATACTTGATAATGAAGGAAAAATCATAGTCGAGCGATTGTTGATCTGTAGTGAATGTGATAAAGGACCTTTTGGATTTGCTGGAATACCCATTGGAAAAGATGGTGACCATAAAAATTTGAAATATTTTTTGAGTTGTGACAGCTTAATGTATGATTATAATTAGTTTGAATATACAGTGAGATATATAATTTAGAAACTCTGGCTGATAACAAGTGTAAACTCTTTAATGAGCTTTCAGTTTTTTCATCAATACAATAGTGTTGAAGCTATGCATTCGATGAACATGGCATATCGGAGCATAAATACACAATGACAGACCAGCCCTCAAAGTAATTTTTGCTAATAGAAATCAAGATTTGGGAGGTAGAGTAATTTATCTCTGTGAAACCCATACAAAATCGAGATAAAGAACTTTACAAAAATATTAAAATAAATGAGTCAATACTGAAAATAGCATTGTTGTTAGATAGCTCAAGGAGAATTTAGTAAGTGGGCAAATAGTATTTCAAGAGCGGGACATATTTTGAAGAAACAAGTTTTCAAGACAATTAAAAGTTTTGCAACATTATTTATCGGTTTTCTCCATCATGCCTCCAAAGAAAGGTCCAACACAAGAAGAAAAATTGGCTACTTTATTACAATGGTTTCAATCATCTCATTCCTTCTATGCATTGAAAGAGATTGAACAAAAGGGAAGTAAAGCCTGTAAGATTCCGCTGATGCAAGTCAAAGATTTGGTTGTAAATTTAGTTAATGACGGATTAATCGAACAAGAGAAAAGTGGTACAACCAATTTATATTGGAGCTTCCAGTATTCCAAGCATAAGCAACAAGTCAATAAATTTGATCAATTGAAAGAACAATTGGCAATTAAACAACAAGAGAAAGAAAGATTACAAGCGGATGTCGACCGTGTCATAGCTGAAAGAAGTCGCGAGAGTTTACCCGATCGAGATAAAAAGTTGATCAGGTGCCATGAAATAAAAGAGGAAGTGTTGAGCTTACGGAATAAACTTGAACAAGCTAGCCAATTGAATAAAGTTGAGAAATTAATAAAAAGCATCGAATTCTTCAATGAACTGATTGAGCTTGTATTGTATCATTTTGCTGACGTTGCAGGTGTCAGTACAACAGATCTCAGAAATGAATTTGGAATACCATTGGAACTAGAAGATCCGCCCTGTCCCCCATCCAAATAGGGGTTTGATATTGACAACTATTTATACCAGCAATTTAACAACATACACTTTCATGACGCATACGCCGTTAGCTTTTGTTGCTATGTCTATCACAGGAATTCGATACGTGGTTTCATCCCCTCTTTTGCTCCACTTTTTATTCATTACACACACAGAAAAAAATGTCAAGCATTATTTTTCGAAATTATCTCCGTCTCTACATGTACAATTTCTTCTTACGTTCATTTACGGAAATACAGAAATTGATTATTCAGATACGATATTTTAACGAAATCTAGTTTTTAGCTTTGACAAATTGGATTCTTTTCTTTAAATTTTGCAGGTTCCACTAAGGCTGTCGCTGCTTATGTATGTATGTGACATGCAGGGATGCTATGCTTGGTAGCATTCATGGTGATTATATAAACCAGATGAGTTGAATCATAGAAGCAAGAATCATTTCAATAGAAATGTATAGCTACAGGCATCGCGATTTAGATGTAATTACGAGAGCGCAGATATTGATCTTGGGAGCAGCCAACACTAGAACATCTATCAAAAAGGAGAATCTGGAGAATTGAAGAGACATGTCGAAAAAACTCCATTTGGTTTCTATTAATTACCGTTTAGGCAACCTCGTCACGTGTCAACTGCTGCAAGATAAGAGTACATGTGACGAAAAGAATGAATACATAAATGCATTTGTTGCCTATGATAGCTTTATCCCACGACTATCAATGCGAGTCTTAGTTCAAAGAAAATTTTGCAAAATATATCACCTCTAAAGATGTTGATGAATAAGAATGGACCATCATTAACATCAGGTATACTTAAATACTTTTCCGCGTCACGATAAATTGACTTCTCTCATTCTGTTTGAAAGCTAGAATAACAAGAGTAATTGATTCTTTTGCATCCCGAAGTCTCGTATTATCCTTCTGCATTATCTCCGAAGCTTTTTTTTTCGTTGCAACATGGATCTCAGCTCAAGTGCTTGAGTACCCTTCTGAAGTTCAAAATCCAGGTTGTTTCCCCGATAAAAGTCCGATTGATAAGAGTTTTAAAAGTCAAAGTCAACGAAACGTGATTTCTCAAAACAAAAAGGGTTGAGGGTTTAGACCCGCCTGCTCGAGTGGCCCTGTGATCAGACATATAAGCTACTACCAATTTGTCAAGAGATTGTCAATACCATTGATGAGCCAATCGAGACAAAGAAAGACAGAGAAAGAACGCAAGAAAGGTATAAACCATGTAGGAAGGATTACAAAACAATAATAATTGTAAGTATGTCAGAATTTATGAACTGATTTTTTATTTATCATCATGTACCCCGGTTGTGATAATAAATCATATTCATTTTATTCATTTTTTCACAAGCACATACCCCAGTCATTTTTTTCTTCCTCGTTCTGTTGGTTATTATTTAAATGGGGAACTTCCCATTCCCAACATATACTTATTCCTTGAACAACATCACCCCTACTGTAATTTGAACTTTTCTTTCATTTAAAGATGTCTTCAATATTGCCTGATACGGCGGATTATAAACATATTGACACTTTTGTAGCATTATGTGATGGTATCATTCATGATACTCCTATCGAAGTCATAAAAGAAGCCATTGATCCTAATTTTCCTGAAGGACAATACGAAGAATATGTTAAATCTTTTTCTAGGCCTTCCCAGGTTCCTAAATTCAGAGAAAGTATTCATGAAATTATAAACTCCAATACCACCGATGCAACCAAATTATTTGTATTTCTCACCACGGTATTAGATTCCAGAATCTTGGCTCCAACTCTTACAAATTCCATGACTTTGATTAAGGATATGAGTTTGAAAGAAAGAGAACAACTACTTGCGTCCTGGCGTGATTCACCTATTCCATTGAAGAGAAGGTTGTTTAGAATGGTTTGCTCGGTGACTTTAAGTGTATTTACTAGATTAGGTAGTGAGTTACATAATCAAGCTATTCATTATCCTGGTAAGGATTTGAATGAAAAAGCGTATGATTCTCAGGAGATTGATCCATTCAGATACGATTTTATGCCAAAACCCCAATTCGAAGATTCTGAATTATATTTGCCTGATATTGACGCATTAATTATTGGTTCCGGTGCGGGCGCCGGTGTTGTTGCCCATACTTTAGCCACTGATGGATATAAAACATTGATTTTGGAAAAAGGTAAATATTTCCATAGTTCTGAGTTGAATTTCGGTGATTATGAAGGTATGAAAGAATTATATCAAGGTGGAGGTTTTTTGGGTACTGTGAACCAACAGTGCTTTATATTAGCAGGTTCTACGTTTGGTGGGGGGACTACTGTTAACTGGTCTGCTTGTTTGAGAACTCCATTTAAGGTAAGAAAAGAATGGTACGACGATTACGGATTAGAATTTGCTGCTAATGAAACTTATGATCAATGTCAAGATTATGTCTGGAAACAAATGGGTGCTTCATCGGAAGGTATCACCCATTCTTTTGCTAATCAGGTTGTTATTAAAGGTGGTGAAAAATTGGGTTACAAGAGCAAAGCTATAGATCAAAACAGTGGTGGTCATCCCCGTCACTCATGTGGATTTTGTTATTTAGGTTGTAAGTATGGTATCAAACAAGGGTCAATAGTAAGTTGGTTTAGAGATGCGGCAGCTAATGGATCAAAATTTATGGATCAAGTTAGAGTCATGGAGATTCTTCACAAGAAAGGACATGCTTATGGTGTGTTATGTCAAGATGAAAAAACCGGTGTCAAATTTAAAATCACAGGTCCTAAAAAGATTGTTGTTGCTGCCGGTGCATTAAATACACCAGTTGTATTGCAGAATTCCGGTTTTAAAAACAAGCACATTGGTAAAAACTTAACATTACACCCAGTTACTACAATTTTTGGAGATTTTGGTAAAGAGGTTCAAGCTGATCATTTCAATAATTCAATTATGACTTCTGTATGTACCCAAGTTGATGATTTAGATGGCAAAGCACACGGAGCCAAGATTGAGACTATATTAAACACTCCGTTTATTCAAGGAGCGTTATTACCATGGAGAGGTTCAGATGAAACCAGAAAGGAATTATTGCGTTATAATAACATGTGTGCCTTGTTATTGATCACTCGTGATACCTCTACAGGTTCAGTTTCAGGAGATCCAAACAGACCAGAAGCGTTATCCGTTGACTACACAGTTAGTAAATTTGACAGAAATGCTCTTTTACAAGCATTTTTGATTACTGCCGACATGTTATATATTGAAGGTGCTGAAAGAATATTGAGTCCTCAACCATGGGTGCCAATTTTTGAATCTGATATTCCAAAAGATAAAAGATCAATTGATGACAAAGATTATCAGGACTGGAGATCAAAAATTTCCAAGATCCCCTTCGATTCATACGGAACACCATACGGGTCGGCCCATCAAATGTCAAGTTGTAGGATGTCCGGAAGGGGACCTAAACACGGTGCGTGTGACGAAAAAGGTAAATTATTCGAATGCTCAAACGTATATATTGCTGACGCAAGTGTCATGCCTACTGCCAGTGGTGCAAATCCTATGATCACTACAATGGCCTTAGCCAGGTACGTTGGTTTAAATATAGGTAAAGATTTGAAGGTGAAGGCAAAATTATAAGGGGCTAGATTAATTTTTCGTAGAGGAGTTATGGGATGTTAGATTTTTTTATTTACATTATATGATGATTTGTGTTTATAAAATGAAAAAGTCGAATTAATCACTAAAGCATATATTGTAGAACAATTCTAGAAGTGTTATCATAAGTATGTTCATACATGCAGAATTTCTATTTATTGTCTCCAATAGCCTTGATACTGTTGACCAGATGGGTAACCGGTTTGTTGCTGCTGAGTAAACCCAGTAAACTGGGGCTGTTGTTGAGGCTGAACAAATGTGGTGAACTGCGGTTGTTGTTGCTGTGCAAAGAATTGAGTGGGCTGTTGTTGAAGCAAGCCAGTCTGCCCAGCTGCAAGTCCCAGTTGTAGCAGCAGCAGCAGCAGTTGTTGTTGATGCTGCTGTTGCTGTTGCTGTTGCTGTTGCTGTTGCTGTTGCTGCTGTGAAGTTGGTTGATTGTATAAAGCCATAATGTTTTGTTTATTAGTTTGTTGAGCCACCAATTGAGGATTGTTCATCTGCATCAATTGTTGCTGATGACTTGGGTTACTTGGATCCAAGTATTCCTGTCCGTTAGAATCAATATACGAGATTTGTCCCGTTATTGGATCGGTATATTGATAAATTTGCGGCACAACTGTAGGCACATTTGTTAAATTTGTTGGCGTTGCATTATTCCACCAGTCATTTGAAGCAGATTGAGTGAAAGATGGAGCAGTAGATGGTGCCGTGGAAGTTGCAGTTGATGGTCTTCTTGGCAATGCAGGCGCGGTTTCTTCCTTATTTGGATTAATTCTGGCATCTTGTTCTAGCACATCAAGAGCTCTATCGATATTTCCATTAGTCAATAGTAAACTTTCTAATATTGCATCACGATCAGTATATCCATATCCTTTGATTTTGATTAATTGTGAGGTATATTGAGTATATTCAAAGCTTGTTAATTTTCGATGAGTTAATTTTGGAATTTGAATTGTGCTCATGGTACTGTTTGATCTTGACCTCAGTCTTAACAGACTCCTTCTCGTATCGTCATCACTATATTTACTTAACCTATCTTCATAATCGGACGCTTCAACGTTATCATCTCTGAACTTCCCATTCAAGTATTTATCTCTTATATAAAGTTCAACTGCAGCTGTGTCATCATCTCCATTATAAGGGAATGGAATTCTTTTGGAGTTCCATTTTCTTTTAGCTTTCTTGTTTCCTATTCTACGCAAATTGTTAACCTGCTCTTCGGTCCACGTGTCCAATGTCAATGACTTCACTTTGGAGATGTTATAGTTTGGAGGTCCAAGCATACGTTTATGAACTGAAGCACAACGTCCACATAAAAAAATCCCTAAACTATAGGAAGCCCATGTAGGATAAGACGCACCACATTCCCCACATTTATTATCATTTCCCCTACTATTCACAATATCAATTAATTGTTTCTCTATATTCTTTTGCTGCTTTTTGGACATAATCGAAAGCGTGCTCCGTAATATCTCCTATGTATATATGTATGGATATAAACGAAGGTTCTTAGAATGCGTGGAACTCTTGGAAAGAGGCAGAAAGAGAAAGTGAGTGAGCAAAAAAAAATGGTTAGCTCGGCAAACGACAAGATTGCCAACTGAAATAAAATATCTGCCGGGCCTGGGTGGTCAGGCGGCGGTGTCATGTACATCATTATGACTACAAAATGCTCTCTATTTGTAATCTATTTACAAGAGTTTATGATCATATATGATTACTCCTCCATTGCTTCTATTTTCACCAATTTTTAAAAGATCAACATCAATATTAATGTGTCCAATGATAGAACCGACATCAATTTTTTCCAATTCTTTCTGAACTTCTATGATATCATGAGAAGTTAACTGAGTCTTTTTTAAATATCCCGTCGCTATAGAAACATGAAAATTTGATGCCTCATAGGGGTAATGTTGTGTAGCATCATAATCCTCACATGTAGATTTGAAGATGTTTATTAATTGATTGCTATACGCTAGTGAATTTTGCGTGTGTTTTATATCACCACATAAAAAAATTGAATTTTTCAGAGGACTCTCATACAATTTTAGGGTCCTTTCAAATTGGAGTCGTATAACTCTTCTCTGTTTATTCACGAACTCACTAAATGGATTTTTAACATCATTCCCCGTCTCAGCAATCAACGAAGTTGGAATCTTAACCCCTTTCACTTTATCAAACACACTGTTTACAAAAGGTTCAGTTTGATCTTGATCTATGCCCATTGTAGAAAACAAAGAAATATGGTGCTTGAGTTGACGTTGTCTGTCTTTATTGACCACAATAAAATTATAATTATTCGCTAATATTGGAAGTTTTGATAGCACCTCTTTCGTAGATTGCTCCAATTGACTTGCCTGTAAAATAGATGGATTCCACATTAAATACGGAAATACCGATGATACAAATTTGGACTTCATATTTTGATATTGTTGCAGGTATACTACGATCGGCGGTGGTGGTGGGGGCGGAGGATGTGGATTCTCAGGTGTATAATAAGCCGTGTCTTCACGTAGTTCTTTTGCTTCTTCTTCTTCAGATTCTGACGAATAAGTCCGAATTAAATCCATATACTTAGATAGGAGTGAGGTGGTCTGTTTGAGTTACCAATCAGAGACATAACTGGCAAGAAATATTTTTTTCCAACAAAATCCACATACCAATTCTCCATAATGAGAACGCAAATCTATATATTTTATTTTACTTTTATTGTAAATTGGCTGCAAAAGTCTAATCTTGCATCAACACTCCGAAGAAACGCTTAAAGAATGCTTTGTGATACATTCAACAAATGGCTAGATAGTTGGAAAGTCAATTTGTTGCCTCTTTATCATTTTTTTGTTCCTATATACGCAGCTTATACCCGTAATATTCATCGCGAATGTTGCACTGTAAGTTACAGACGGAAAAAGATAGGTAAAACGTTTGTTATTTGTAAATCACAGGATAGTTGTACATGTGTGGGGAAGCCCCTGGGACATGAACTTGTTTCATGTGTACGTGTGTTATTAGAACGAGATTTATCGTTGATCTTAAATTAATCTTGAGTGGAGGTTGTAATTTGTACCGTGAATGGATAAATAATTTACTATGGTAAAATATTTTCCGTCATGTAGTTCAATGTGCATTACGTAAGAAAGTAGTGAAAAGAATAGAGAGTATTACGTAATCAAGGGCATAGCAAGCTTGGAGGCCAAATCAGGTGGGGGAAAGATTATAGATAAAGAGATAAAGAGAGGATGCATATACTTTATACAGTAGAGAACTTACACGGTTGTGTGCACAATTGTGCAAGTACAACCGTGTAAGAGTTATATGCTGTATGCGTTAGATATTCCATGTGTATAATTGTAATATAAATAGAACTGGGATTCACACCAAAACTTCTCTTTGTTCAACTACCATATTTGACCTAATCCATCATGATTACAACGCATATAGTGGTTGAGTATTGGTATTATTCAATACCAGGGCTTATAATTGTCTACTTTGTTTTTGACTATTTGTATTCAATTTATTTGATGAGAAAGCTAGGCGCTAAACCCTTTCTCAACAAGAGAAGTGATGGTGCATTTGGTTTTTTGTCTGGTAGGAATGCACTTGAAGCAATTAAGCAGGGTAGAGTTATCGAGTATAATACCAATCAGTTTCGTGATCTTCCACATCCTGAATGCCATACCGCAGAAGTAAGATCTTTTGGTGTAAAGATCATTATTACTAAAGATCCTGAGAATTTTAAAGCTATATTGGCGACGCAATTTCAGGACTTTTCTTTGGGTAAAAGACTAAAATTTTTTGATCCATTGTTAGGCTCGGGAATTTTCACATTAGATGGAGAAGGTTGGAAGCACAGTAGGGCTATGCTAAGGCCTCAATTTGCTAGAGAACAGGTTGCTCATGTTAAAGCTTTAGAACCGCATTTTCATTTCTTGCAACAGCATATTGCGAAAAACAAAGGAAAGTATTTTGACATCCAAGAGTTATTTTTCAGATTTACTGTTGATTCTGCAACCGAATTTCTATTTGGAGAATCCGTTTCAAGTTTACAGGATGAATCCATAGGTATCAACCAAGAATTGATTGATTTTGCTTATAGAAAAGAGTTTGCAGAAGCATTTAACAAATCTCAAGTTTATCTTGCTAAACGAATCTTGTTGCAAAATCTTTACTGGTTAGTTAATCCAAAAGAATTTAGAGAATGTAACAAGATTGTTCATAAGTTTAGTGATTACTACATTAATAAAGTATTGAATGCATCTGACGAAGAAATCGAAAAACAAAGTGGATATGTTTTTTTGTATGAATTAGTGAAACAAACTAGAGATCCAACCGTTCTAAGGGATCAAGCATTGAATATTTTGTTGGCAGGTAGAGATACGACTGCGGGTTTATTGTCCTTTACAATCTTCGAAATGGCTAAGAACCCAGAGAAATGGGCCAAGTTACGAAAGGAAATTGTGGCCAAATTTGGAGATTCAATTGAAGGTATTACTTTTGAAAGTTTGAAGAAATGTGAATACTTGAAGTCTGTGTTAAACGAAGCATTGAGAATGTACCCAAGTGTTCCAAGAAATGGAAGAGTCGCAGTAAGAAACACTACATTGCCTCACGGTGGTGGTCCGGATGGTACAGATCCTGTATTGGTTAGAAAAGGTCAAACTGTTGCATACTTGGTTAATTCTACTCATTTAGACGAATCATATTACGGTAAAGATGCTCAGGAATTTAGACCTGAAAGATGGAGTGAAGAATCAACCAGAAAATTAGGATGGTCCTATTTACCATTCAACGGTGGTCCAAGAATATGTCTTGGTCAACAATTTGCTTTAACTGAAGCTAGTTATGTTGTAGCTAGATTGGCTCAAAATTACCAACGCTTAAGTTTGAAACCCGCTTCTGAATATCCACCCAGAAGATTGACCCATTTGACTATGTGTTTAATGGATGGTGTAAACATCAAAATGGAATCATAATATATTTATTGTGTATGATAGTGTATTTACTTGTTTTAATTTCAATTCTTTTCGGCGACTCCCCGTTCTTCCTATATTTGTTCAAGTATTTCTGCACCTTAAAGCATCCTTTTTCAAAGCTTGAAATACAGAGTTCCTGGCGAACAATTCAATAGACATAACATCTGGTGACATTGAGCCGTGGTTTGCCAGTCTGGTGATTAACTAGGAACCTTCTTTTCTTTTACAGCTATCGACCTAGTGAAACCAGTGACTTTGAGCATACTCACTATACAGATATATATAAGATCTTTCCTCTTTTATCGCATATTTAACTCCGTTCAGCTAAGAATTAGTTCTGTCTTACGTTGAGAATATAGGCTTCAACGGTGTCTATTCGCTGTTGTGATTGAATATGTTTACCCTTCAATATTATACTTTTTTTTGATACATTGTATTTCATTCAAAGAATGCCAAATAGCGATGCTACCAATTTGATGTTTTGGTGATTATGAGCATTTGCAACACACAAGATAATACCTTGACATTCTTAGAAAAGGGGTGTAATAGACATATACAAAAGGCTAGTCATTGACATGTAAAAGTACTTTAAAATTTAATCTTATGACTATCCTTTATAGATTCTGAGCATCTCAAATCGTTTAGGTTTTTACTGGACCAACACTGGTGCTCAGGTGCATCAAGTACCAACATTTTAAATGGTTTCACGACTCTGACTTTATACTTCAAGAATTTTTTCCCATTGAATTTATACTGTGTCACAACTAACCCAGGTACAATTATATATCTTGGGCGATAAAACATTTGCAAAATTTCACCCTGTCTCAGGACACAATTGAAGTTAAGAGTTACACTCATGGACTTACCTACTCTGACTCCAAGTGATGCACTAAGTCCAGCACTGAAGGTAACGGTAGGAATTCCGGCATGGATGTCCACATAGTTTTCCACCGTGGCCTCGATATATACGATAATAAAGCGACTTATTGTTCCGCCGCTCCCATACCTCGAGTCAAAACACGATGAAGCCGGTATCCAATCATGATGGGGAAATATCTGAGCCACTGAATTCAAGTCTTGCTTAGCTATTTCCGTCCAAAGATGAATTCTGTGATCATATTGTAAGGAACTTTGGGTGTCTTTGAAATAAAAAGCGTTGGATTTATCCTCTAGTTTGTCTGTATGCTTTGATTCTAGGTCTTGTATTGAACGTAGGGAGTAAATTTTTGGGAGATTCTCTTTGAATGGATCGTAGGTATGCGAGACTGATGTGTCTTCGAGGTCGATCCATATTGGTTCATTCGGAAATATGACCAATTGTTGAGTTGCTAAAAATAAATACGTTAGAAATAATAGTCGCATGCTTAAGGGATTATTGTTAGAAATGTAAGTCACATAATTGAGGCTCGAAGATCATTGATTATCCCGCAGCTTAATCTAATGGTGCTAAAGAGAACTACGCATATCAAACAATTAATGAAAAAAAAAAACAAAAGTGACAACTAAAATTTGCTACCAATTACCTCAAATACCTCCGTGAACTCAAGGTGATAGTGGAAACGAACTAAAGTAAAAGATATTGATGGAACCAATCTAAAATTGGTCAGCGGCAATCTAATTTGCTATTTTGACTGTTTTGTACTGTAAAAAAAAGGAGGTTGGGTTTCGCAACTGCTTGCAGTACAAATCAGCTGCCGAACGGTCTTGGCGCTAGCAGGTAATGCCGCTCGGTACTATGTTTTTGACCGGTGGTGCGGGAAACCCAAGAGCAAAGAAATAAAATAAAAAACAAAGAAAAAATCTAGAACCTTCTGGCGACTTCCAGTGCTGCACAGATCCTTCCAGCACGTACCAGAAGTATTTCACGGATACGTTGCATGAATCTATTTCTGTCACCCCATGAGATACCCGTGGCTTATTATATATAATCGACCACCCTTCCAATTGCTATCTTTAATGTCAGGCATTCTTTTTTTTTATTAGCTTATAACTTAGTAACTACTACAAAATATATTAATTGATTCAAAATGGATGAAACTCAATACACCGACAACGCATTAAGAATAATTAATAATGCTACACAATTATGCAAGGAAAACTCCAATTCACAATTATTGCCATTACATATCCTTGCGGCTTTCATTCCAACAGACGACAGTGAAAATAGCACGCTTTATTTGAAAACATTGATAGAAAAAGCAAGATATGAATGGCCAACTTTTGAAAGAACAGTCAACAAGCATTTAGTGAGGTTACCTTCACAAAGCCCTCCTCCTGATGAAGTCAGACCAAGTTATCAAGCTGGTCAAGTGTTAGTAAACGCCAACAAGATTAAACAACAGCAAAAGGATAATTTCATAGCTCAAGATCATTTGTTAATGGCATTATTGGAAGATCAGTCAATAAAAGACATATGTAAAGAAGCTGGTGTAAAGACAGATGCCATTAAAACTCAAGCAATTGAATTAAGAGGGTCGCAGAGAATTGACTCAAGACAAGCTGATTCTTCTTCATCATATGAATTTTTAAATAAATATTGTGAGGATTTCACTGAAAAGGCAAGACAAGGTAAAATAGATCCTGTTATTGGTAGAGAAGAGGAAATTAGAAGAGTCATAAGAGTTTTAGCAAGAAGATCCAAATCCAATTCCGTGTTGATTGGTGATGCCGGTGTTGGTAAAACCTCAATTGTTGAAGGTGTAGCTCAGAGAATTGTCGATGGTGATGTGCCCAATATATTGGCTAATTCAAGATTATTTGCATTAGATTTGGGCGCGTTGACAGCGGGTGCCAAATATAAAGGTGAATTTGAGGAAAGAATTAAAGGTGTTTTAAATGATATCGAAAAATCTAAAGAATTTATCATTTTATTCATTGATGAAATTCATATGTTAATGGGTGATGGTAAATCTGATGCTGCTAATTTATTAAAACCAATGTTAGCAAGAGGCGAATTACATTGTATTGGTGCTACTACATTTGCAGAATATAGAAAATATATTGCCAAAGATGGTGCATTTGAAAGAAGATTCCAAAAAATTGACGTTCCTGCTGCCACGGTTAATGAAACAATTGCAATATTGAGAGGTTTGCAACCAAGATATGAGATTCATCACGGTGTCCGTATTTTGGATAGTGCATTGGTCTCTGCGGCTCAGTTAGCTTCGAGATATTTAACTTATAGAGCATTACCTGATTCCGCAGTTGATTTAGTTGATGAAACAGCGGCAGCTGTAGCTGTTGCTCGAGATTCTAAACCTGAAGAATTAGATAACTTAGAAAGACAATTGCATTTAGTTGAAGTTGAAATCAATGCTTTGGAAAGAGATAAAGACGCTGATTCTGCTTCAAAAGATCGTTTGATTTTGGCTAAGAAGAAACAAGCGGAATTAGAAGAACAGTTGGGTCCATTAAGAGAAAGATATAATCAAGAACGTGCTGGTCACGAGTTGTTGATTGCAGCAAAGAGAAAATTGGATGAATTAGAAATTAAAGCTCAAGATGCTGAAAGAAGACATGATACCGCCACAGCAGCCGATTTAAGATATTTTGCTATACCAGATGTTGAGAAACAAATCGAAGAATTGGAAGTTAGGGTAGCTGAAGAGGAAGCTTCCAATATGGAAAGTATGTTAAAAAATGCTGTTGGACCAGAACAAATTTGTGAAACTGCTGCTAGATTGACTGGTATTCCAGTTACAAAATTGAGCCAAGCTGAAAACTTTAAATTAATCAATATGGAAGCAGAATTATCCAGTCAAGTTGTTGGACAATCCGAAGCAGTTAAAGCTGTCTCAAATGCTATTAGATTAAGAAGGTCTGGTTTAGCTAATCCAAATCAACCCCCATCCTTTTTGTTTTTGGGACTTTCTGGTTCAGGTAAAACTGAATTGGCTAAAAAATTAGCCGGTTTCTTGTTTGCTGATGAAAGAGCAATGATAAGAATTGATTGTTCTGAATTAGGTGATAAATGGTCAGCTTCCAAATTATTAGGTGCTGCTCCCGGTTATGTTGGTTATGAAGAAGGTGGTATTTTAACCGAGCCATTGATTAGAAGACCATATTCAGTTGTTTTATTTGATGAAGTAGAAAAAGCGGCTCCTGAAGTTTTAACGGTATTATTGCAAATTTTAGATGATGGTAGAGTTACTTCATCTCAGGGTAAAGTGGTTAACTGTTCAAACGCAATTTTTATAATGACTTCCAATTTGGGTGCTAATTTCATTAATGCTTCTAAAGGTAATAAGATTGATGCTAATACCAAGGAATCCGTAATGAATTCAGTAAGGGCTCATTTCAGACCAGAATTCTTGAATCGTATTTCCAATATAGTCGTATTCAACAGATTATCCAGAAAGGCTATTTCCAAGATTGTTAATATTAGATTAAAGGAGATCCAAGATAGATTTGCAGCTAATGGTAAGAATATAGACTTACAACTAGATGATGCAGCATTGGAATATTTGTGCAAGAATGGTTGGTCATCAGATTTAGGTGCAAGGCCATTAAATCGTTTGATACAAACTGAAATATTAAACAAATTAGCTGTATTACTATTAAAAGGACAAATTAGAGACAAAGAGACAGCCAGAGTAACCTTAGGTGAAAAAGGATTGGAAGTTTTACCAAATCATGAACCAGAAGATATTGATATGAACGATGTTGATGTTGATGACTGGCAAGACACTGATGACGAAGATGATGATAATGCCAGATTAAGTAGTCCCGGTCTTGATTGACTGTAAGTTGATTGACTGTGAGTTAAATAGTTTATAATTTGTAATAAATGATTTTAAAGTTAAAGATTATTGATTTCTTTCCTTTATTACACTACTAAGATTTAAGATTTCCCACTAGGATAAAATTTTTTCTTTCGCTGCTTAAATTTATGAGCACAAGTGATGATGAAGGTGATGATGGATACTACTCTTTTTTTTTTTAATAATTATTGCCACTTTACCACTAAACTAATATTCTAATATTTCATCAATTAATCATTAATCATGGCTACAAGAACCCAGTTTGAAAATTCTAATGAAGTTGGTGTCTTTTCCAAATTAACTAATTCCTATTGTTTAGTAGCGGTAGGCGGGTCCGAAAACTTTTACTCAGCATTTGAAGCAGAATTGGGAGATGTTATTCCAATAGTGCACACAACGATCGCCGGTACTCGTATTGTTGGACGAATGACCGCTGGTAACAGAAGGGGGTTGTTAGTGCCAACACAAACTACTGATCAAGAGTTGATGCATTTAAGAAACTCTTTACCTGATTCCGTCAAGATTCAAAGGGTGGAAGAAAGATTATCAGCTCTTGGGAACGTCATATGTTGTAATGATTATGTTGCATTGGTCCACCCCGATATCGAAAGAGAAACAGAGGAATTGATTGCTGATGTGTTGGGTGTTGAAGTTTTCCGTCAAACAATTGCTGGAAATGTGTTGGTTGGTTCATATTGTTCGTTAAGTAATCAAGGTGGATTAGTGCATCCACAAACTTCAATACAAGACCAAGAAGAATTGTCTAGCTTATTGCAAGTTCCATTAGTTGCAGGTACTGTGAATAGAGGATCTAGTGTTGTGGGAGCTGGAATGGTTGTGAATGATTGGTTATCAGTTACTGGCTTGGATACAACCGCACCTGAGCTCTCTGTTATTGAATCCATTTTTAGATTGCAAGATGCCCAACCCGATGCTATCGGTGGCAATTTGAGAGATACTTTGATCGAAACATATTCATGAAGAAACTGGAAGATTCAGCAATAATAAATACAAAGTGTGTCTTTTAAAGAGTAGAAAATGCAATAGACGAGAGGGTTACTTACCCAGGAATGGCGTCCAAGAAGTTTTAGATGATACAGTCTTATCTTGAACATCTTTGAAAAGATACTTCCGTACTTGCTAATTATCTAGTTGTCTCCATCTTTTGTCAGAAAATCGCCAATGAGGAGGATAGCTCAATAAATAGACACTGTGTAAACGTAGAAAGAATAAGAATCATTAAGTGCCAATAATTGTACAAGCTGACAAACAACAAGTTGATTCTTATATTGATAGTATATAATATAGACTTACTTGGTTGTTAAAAGACTTTTTACTCGATTCAGTAATTAATTTATTTGATTGTTCTCCTCTCTACGAACCAGCCCGCAAGCGCGAGTCTGTTAACACTAAATAATCTATAACACAAATTTGGACGATTTTTTACCAGTAGTTATAGTCGTATTCCCCAGAATCTTTAACTCTTCAAGTTACATATTCACACACTACTATGGATTACGCAGGTATCACCCGTGGGTCCATTAGAGGTGAAGCGTTGAAGAGATTAGCCGAATTAACTGTTCAACATGTTCCATCAAACCTAAAAGAGAACAATTGTGGGATTCAGAAAGATGATTTTTCGAAATTATTAACATCAACTCCAAAAGAAATGCGGAATCGAAAGTCATCAATTAATGGGTCAGTTAGTGGTAGTGAAAAGCTATCCACTGTTGCTATTGCACCAAAGGAATATGAAGTCTTATTAGCATTATGTGATGCCACCAAACTGAATGTTAAAGTCAACGATCAAATTAAAATCTTGATTGATAAGTTTAAAGTATATCTTTTTGAATTGCCTGATCAAAAATTTTCTTATAGCATTGTATCAAATTCCGTCACTGTTTCCCCATGGGCGTTATTGGGTGAGAAATTAACCACGGGATTGATTAATTTGGCTTACCAAGCAAACAAGCAATATTTAGATGAAGTTGTTGATATTTTCCATCAATTTATTGACAGATTTTTTGGTAATTTGGAACCTGAATTAAACAATTTCTTAACTTTGACTGGGTTTATTGAAGGTTTGAATAAAAATGCAAAGTTTTTAAGTTATTCATCAAGAACTTTCAAGATTTTCCATAGTTTAGATACCTGTGTTGATAATTTCGATTTCTTGAATGATGTGGAAAATTATTCGGATTATCTTTATGATGAGTCAAATGAATTCCGGGACTTATTAGATCGTGATTATTGTATTAACTTTTCACCTATTTTGTACCTTGAAAGTTTATCACGATTGATGTGTTCAATTATTAATGGAATCATAAATAACAAAGATCAAAGTTTGTTACATTATGTCTTAGAAAAAGTTGCGAGTAAATATGATTATGTTGATGGTAAAGATAATAACAAGGTTTTTGCAAAAGACAGCTTGGATTTTTCAAGATCTCACATGGATATCATAAAGACATTAGCTGATTTAGCGTTGAAAAAGTTGGAGTTTTTAGATAGAGGTGAAACTTATATCGTTTATTCAACTTTTAATCGGTTGAAGTTGGGATACTTATCAAAAAGTCACAACTTACAAGTTTTGAGTTGTGGTATGTTCACCGATAACTTGGATCTTAGAATCTCAAAGAGATTATTCAAATCATGTATTGAAATTAAAGACGTTATGTTAGATCCAGATTTGGGTTTAACTGTTTTTGAGTTTGGCTCCTTATTGGTTTATAAGGATGAGTCCGTGGGACCTTCGTTAACCAGAGCTTTCACTTCTGTTATTGCTAATCCAAAATTACAACCTGCGTATTGTTTACAAGCTTCCAAAAGTGTTGGTTTAGGTAGTAAAAAATTACCTCAAGATTCTGTTGTTACCACTATTTATTCCTTAACCAATCTTTTATTTGTTAGCAATGAAGGTTTACAATTACCTTCAAAAAGTGCTAGAAGAGCAATTAGAACTGCTACTGGTGGTAGCGGTGTGGGTGATAATGGATCAGTTAGAGGAGAATTTGCTTCACCAATATCATCAAGAAGAACTTCTATTACTTCCTTCTCCCAAGCATTTAGTAGAGGTGGAAACTCCAGTGAATTTGATGAAAACGATTACCGTAAAGTTTGTGAAAATGCCGTTACTGCTATTATTGAAGTATCCCAAGCATGTTACGATGAAACGGTACCTGCGTTAGCTTGCACTATTTTATCACAGAAAGTTACCAAGATAGATTCTCCGATTGGATCATTAATTTTGAAAGGTTTAAGTTCATGTGCACCATTTTTACCCGAAAGAGAATTTGTTGTATTGGTTAGATTGTTAAACAAATTATCCTTTGATGCTTTGGAAAAGAAAAATATGATGTTATTAGGGAACTTGACTGACGCCAAAATCATGTTGGCCAAAAAATTAGATCAAAATAACCATCTATTTACAGTTTATCTTCATGAATTATTGAATGCAATCATTAGTAAAGGTGATGTTCAGCAATTAGAGCATCATAGGTCTCATAATGAAATTAGTGAAGTTGGTGATCAAATAGCAATTTATTTAAAACCTTTAGCAGCCTTGTTACCAGATCTTCATTTAAATGAAAAACCATTAGAAATTAAAAAGACTGAAACTATTAACTTATTTAGAAACATTTGGTTCAATATGGTTGTTCACGGCTACAATATGCACTCAAAGAATGCTAAATCTTTCCGAGATGAATTGGAAAGAATTGCCTATAATTCTCCGCCTTTAGCTTCTGAATTATCTTGGGATCGAACTGAAACTTCCATTGAATTGAATACGGTGTTACGAAGAGGTTCTTCCAATCATAACATTAAAGATCATCGACATTATTTGGGTGATATTTTTGAGGTTCATCGTACTTTATCTTATCCAAAATTAATGTTTTTATCAGCCACAGTGTTTGTTGAATCATTAAGAGTTAGAACTGGTGATTGTTCCAAGACATTGTACTATTTTACAGATCCGTCGATTAAGGTGTCTGGTGTTGACAAATATTTGGGACATATTGCTTTCAAAATTGTCAGAGATTTTGTTCTATTAATCAATGCCGGTGCAAACAAACAATTTAGCGCCGATCATATAGCTGAACAATTGACCACTATGTTAGCATTGTGCTGTCATCCAATTGAAGAAATGCAAGATGCAGCCATTCAATGTTGTGATTTATTAATCAGTAAAGTTCCTTCTTCATTATGTCACAAAAAGAGTTTGTTTGCTTTATTTGATTTATTGACTTTATTATTCACAAGTATTTCTGATGCTGATGTTCATGAATATGAACCAACGACAATTTTCAGAGCAAAATGTACGGGTATAAAGATTTCCATGTCTGATGATTATAAATGGAGAACTCGCACTCTTAACCGATTCCACGAAAAATCAAAGCATTGGATTAAAATCTTATTATATAAATGTAATAATGATGTCAAGAGTTTAATTCAGTCATATGTTTCAGCAAATGAAGAAATGCAATTTGTAAGTCCAATTCAGTTTGGTTTATCATTTGCTTTAGAAATGTCTGGTAGTATTACTTCATATGATCGTGAATTGTCTGCTATAACTTATGCCAATTCCGCGGGAATTAATACTTTGCCATCTATTGTTTCACAGTTATCTTGGAGAAGCAATTTTGTTTCCGAGTTAATGAATAAGTTACCATTACGTACCAGTGAAGAAGCTGATATTGCATTTAAGGCAATTAGAGAAAAAGTCTATCATATTAGAATAAGATTACTTGAACCAACTAAAGGCATGCCGTCAAAAGATGATATTTTGGGGTTATTGACCGAAATAGCTGGATTAACTTTGTTAAGTGATTCCAATAATGCTGAACTAGTGAGATATCTTGTTGAAATTCCATTTACAATGTTTGAATCACTGACTATGATTAATGCTAGCGGTGTATGGTTTGCGGTCATGAAAGATAAACCACAATTGTCCATGCTTTTATTGAGTGAAATTGCAAAGAAATGGGAAGAAACAATTGACTTGAGAAAAGGGTTATTTTCTCGAGAACTTGATATACAATACCCTGAGTTTGATAAGATGGAATATGCACCAAGTAATAGAAATGCTGTAAATAGATTAGCTGAAAAAGCTCAAAAAAGTTTCGGTCCACATTTAGAAATTATTAGATTATTTGCTTCAAATTTTGAAGCAACATTGAATCAGTCGGATCATTTATTAAAATTATTTACAAGATTTGTTGAAACCGGGTTAAAAAATTTGAAAATTGCAAGTTATCATCCATTATCCAGATTAGTTAGATTTGAATTAATCAAGTTTTCCTTTGAAGTGTTATCCTATCATGTAAAATTGGGTTCAAGGTCAAGTCAATACTTGACTGAGTTAGTTTTTGATGGTGCGTTAACTTGGTTTAGACAGAGAAAAACTTATCCATTTGGTGCTAATAAATTGACATTTAAGAGTGAATTAGTTATAATGAAAGATGTTGCTAAATTAGCTGCTAATGTAAGTACATTCAAACAGGAAGTTTTGGAAATGAAGAGAAATATCTTTTTATTCTTCCTTGATGATGAAATTTGTAATTTCAATGTCTGGTTACAATGTTTGAATCCTTCAGATACAATTGGTACATTTATTGCTCAAACACTAAGTGGACAACATATCATTAAAGCTTATGAGATTGATCCAATCTTGGCAGTTAATTTAGCCATGAGGTATAAAATAAAGAATTTGGATGATTTATTACAACAATTAATTATCAAAAATCCACTAGCCGCCATTAGTTATTCCGAGGCAGTGCAATTTTTCATTGGAATTAATGCTGGTACTCATATGCCATCGTATCAATTGTTGTTTTGGGCTGAATTGTCACCGATTGATGCAATTACGTTATTTTTACCCCCATTTGGTTCAAATCCATTTATTTTGCAATATACTATGAGATCGCTAGAAAGTCATGATACCAATTTAACATTTTTTTATGTTCCACAGATTGTGCAATCTTTGAGATTTGATGCTAAAGGTTATGTTGAGAGATTAATTGTTGAGACTGCCAAAGTATCGCAACTATTTGCCCATCAAATTATTTGGAATATGTTGGCTAATAGCTTTAAAGACGAGGACAGTACGGTGCCAGATGGGTTGAAACCAGTGTTGGATAGAATTCAAGAAACAATGTTAAAAAGTTTTAGTAAGGGAGATTTACGATTTTATGAGAAGGAGTTTGGCTTTTTCAATGAAGTTACTAGTATTTCTGGTAAATTAAAGCCATTCATTAAGAAGTCAAAAGCTGAAAAGAAGGAAAAAATCGATGAAGAAATGGCATTGATTAAAGTTGAGCCTGGTGTTTATTTACCTTCGAATCCAGATGGGGTATTAGTTGATATTAATCGTAAATCAGGTAAACCATTACAGTCACACGCAAAGGCTCCATTTATGGCAACTTTTAAAATTAAAAAAGATATTGTGGATTATGATGAAAATGGAACTCCGCAGAACATTCAGATTGAAAAATGGCAAAGCGCAATTTTCAAAGTTGGAGATGATTGTAGACAAGATGTTTTAGCGCTACAATTGATTTCAATGTTTAGAACCATTTGGAGTGATGCAGGATTGGATTTATATGTCTATCCATATCGAGTGACAGCTACTGCCCCAGGTTGTGGTGTGATTGATGTGTTGCCAAATTCTACGTCAAGAGATATGTTGGGTAGAGAGGCCGTCAATGGATTATATGAATATTTCATTACAAAATTTGGACCCGAGAATTCGATTGAATTTCAACAAGCAAGAAATAATTTGGTTAAATCATTAGCTGCCTACAGCATTATTTCTTATTTGTTGCAATTTAAAGATAGACATAATGGTAATATTATGTATGATGATAGTGGGCACATTTTGCATATTGATTTTGGATTTTGTTTTGATATTGTTCCGGGCGGTGTTAAGTTTGAAGCTGCTCCATTTAAATTAACCCACGAGATGATTTTGGTATTGGGAGGAAACGATGAAACACAGGCTTTTAAGTGGTTTGAAGAGCTATGCATCAAAGGGTACTTATCTTGTCGCCCCTACATTGAAACAATTGTTAGAACAGTCACGCCAATGTTAGAGTCGGGATTGCCTTGTTTCAAAGACACTACGATCAAAAACTTGCGACAAAGGTTTGTGCCTGGGAAATCTGAAAAGGAAGCCGCGTTGTACTTTAGAAAATTGATCAAGAAATCCATGGAGAGTCTCTATACCAAAGGGTATGACGAGTTTCAAAGAATTACCAATGGCATTCCATATTAGAGTACTCGACTAATATAATTGTTAATCAATATAGTTGTGTGTATTAGATTGATTGTTTTCTGCTTTTTAGTCTGTACTAATTATAATTCAAATCTTTGTTTTGACTAATTCTCCCAGATTTATGCAAATGCGATGACATGCAGCTCAATCAATCATTTTATCAAGCAATCAATCTACTTATCTATCAGAATGAACTTACGTAGCTGGATTCAAAGATACAACAACAAGAACAGTAGCATTACTAGACAAGGATTGCGGTGAACATCTCATCTCGCCTTACCTCACTTCACCTCACCAAGGCGCATTAGGTTAGAAAAGCCAGAGAGAAAAGGAATGACGTATCGGCAGCTGTAAGGCGGAAAAAGAGCAGCAGCCATTTAGAATTTACTCCCTATATATATATGTTAAGCCCTCTTTTTGCTGTTTTCGATGACGATCACGGCTTGCGTGTTTTATTCTCAGCATCAACATTTACACCTATGTAAACATATCCTAAAAATAGAACCACACCGTGCCTCTCTTTTTTTGTATTCAGGGAATGGCAGTATGACTGTTTAACATGTCACATGACCAGCCACTATTGTAAACATTGTACGTAGGGCAGTTTGTTAGTATGACTGTAGCAATTCACGCGACTTTTTAGCGTTGGCTTTTGAAAATTTTCTGCTCATATACAGAAGAATGGGTCTGCGTCTGGGACGAGGGGGGGGGGAGAGTGTTGGGGCAGACATAACTTATTCTAGAAAGCGAGCCGGTCATAGCCCCCCTAACCTCTCCCCCAACAACAAAACTACGATTAAACTTTATAGTGAAACACAAGAGGATCTTATCTTGGTGTTATATTACGTGCGTATGTAATGTAGTATCAGTATCCTGATATGTACGGTGTCGTGCAAATAGCAATAATAATAATAATACTATTATTATTTTTATCATGACTGAATTCTTGTACAATTTCATCCTGGTTGTGTCTTCCGTCTGTTTTGTCTATTGACCCCTTTGGACGTCTGGGTTGAAAGAAAGAAAGAACACTACCATTGCCACTAGCAATACCACAAAAGAAAAATAATAAAAAAATTAAAAAATTAAAAAAAAAATAAAAAAAAAATAAAAAAACAATAACAATACTACATACAAAATTCTATTGATTTGGCGACAGACAGTACGAGACAACCACCGACCAACTAGCCAGCCGACTAACCAACCAACCAACGATCTAACTAGGTATCATATTTGACTAGTACATGTACTGTTGTTTATACCATCCAACCGCCAATCTATAAATCTTTATTGTCATCACACTCCTGTAAGGTACCTGCGTTACGTGTGCATTTAACGTATTTCATTTCCATCAGATCAAAGGTATAGCCTCAGCCAAACGTGAATTCTTTTTTTACAACACAACTTGATATAAGTTTTACCAATCCATATTTACCAAACATATCCCACCAGGAGAACGTTCATTTTACGTATACATACATATAAGCTTCTGCAGGTGAGCCATGGTTCTTTCCAGGAATATAATATTTACGTTGCTATCTATTACAACGTATCTTTCGACGATAGTATCAGCAACCAAATACATCGAATCGTCATCGCTTTTGACATGTATGGACAACTCGCAATTTTCGGCTTCATTTTTTGACATCAGATTCTATCCAGGGAACAATACTATTTATTTTAATATTAACGCGTTATCTACCATAGACAATAAAACCGTTGGTGCAAATATCAATGTGATTACCTACGGTTTAAATGTGTTGCAACAAAATCTTTCCTTTTGTGACATTGATATTCAGTCTATAGGGAACAGTAAAAATAATCCCTTGTGTCCTTTAACAAGTGGTCATTTGGACATAGATTCACTGTATCAAGTAAGTACTTCGGTAACGAACCAAATTCCCGGTGTTGCTTATACTATTCCCGATTTAGATGCAAGAGTCCGGGTTGTTCTTTATGATCTAGAGACGCAAGATAAACTAGCTTGTGTCGAAGCTACTTTATCCAACGGTAAGACCGTGCAAACTAAATACGCGGCGTGGCCCATTGCTGCTATTTCGGGTTTAGGGGTTATTACGTCGGGGGTGATTTCAGTGATTGGGCATTCAAATACTGCCGCTCATATTGCTTCCAATTCCATGTCTCTTTTCATTTACTTCCAATCCTTGGCCATCACTGCAATGATGGCTGTGGCTAGGGTTCCTCCAATTGCAGCCGCTTGGGCGCAAAACTTCATGTGGTCCGTGGGAATTGTTAAAGTTGGATTTGTTCAAGACATATCTAATTGGTACGTTCAAGCAACTGGCGGTACAGCAACTGATATTTTGAAATCTTCATATCTTTCTATTTCGGTGCAAAAATTTGCTAAAAGAGCAATGGAATATTATGACCTTTTGGAACAGCCTCGTAGGTTAATGAAAAGGGCTAATATTATTTTAGATTCTGATTCTTTTGGCTCTGCAGATACCCTTGATCCTGATTTATATTCAACCAACGAAAAATCTGATAATTTAAGTGGTAAGATTTTGGTATTGAGAGGAATCCAAAGAGTTGCTTATTTAGCGGGTATTGAAATAACTGACCTTTTCATGACTGGTATTTGTTTCTTATTCTTTTTTGCCTTTGTCATGATTGTTTGTCTAATGTTATTTAAAGCAATTATTGAAATTTTAATTAGGAGTAAAATTATGAATGAAGGGAAATTTAATGAATATCGTCAACAATGGGGTTCCATTATTAAAGGTTCCCTATATCGTCTTTTGGTCCTTGCGTTGCCACAAATCAGTTTACTATGTATTTGGGAATTAACTACAAGAGACTCTGCCGGTACTGTCGTTGTTGCCGTTTTCCTTTTAGTAGTCACTGCATTATTATTATTACAAGCAGCTATAAGAGTTTGGATTATGGGTAGAAGATCCATCAAGCAATTTAAAAACCCTGCATATCTTTTATTTGGAGATGGGAAATTTTTAAATAGATTTGGTTTTCTTTATGTTCAATTTAGAGCTGATTGTTATTGGTTTATTTTAGTGTCATTGGTTTATATTTTCATTAAATCTTTGCTAGTTGCCGTATTACAAAAGCATGGTAAACCACAATCGGTTATCATTTGGGCTATTGAGTTAATTCATTTGATTGCATTATGTTGGATTCGTCCATTCATGGATAAAAGAACAAATGCATTTAACATTACAATTGGTGTGATAAATTTTATTAACGCGTTGTTTTTCATGTTTTTCTCAATGGTTTTTAAACAACCAAATGTCGTTTCTTCGGTTATGGCCGTTGTTTATTTCATTTTGAATGCTGTCTTTGCATTATTCTTGTTATTATTCACAATTGTTACATGTATCTTAGCTTTGTTATACAAGAATCCAGATACAAGATACCAACCAATGAAAGATGATAGAGTATCATTTTTGCCTAGATTTGGTCATAAGAATGGAGGCCCCGGTCCAAATGGCGACGAAGATATGGAATTAATGGCATTGGGAGCAACTGCAATGAAAGGTCATGAACATTCAACCAATAAACCAGGAAATGGTTCCACCATATTTGATGATGATGATTCATATGAAGATGATTCAGTTTATCAAAGAGCAAGAAACATGTCTGGGCAAGAGGGATTCTCATCAACTTCAAATTTAAATTCAACCTACGATACAAATTCTAAGAGAGATTCAATAAGCCTTGCTGAACCTACACAACCAAACTCTACCATTGTTGGCAATCCCTATAATGCAGTTAATAATAGTTCCACTAGTGGATTCAGTTATGGTAAGACAGGTGTGTACCAAGGAAGTGCTTCATCACCACAAAACCCATATTTCCAACAAACAAGCTACTCGAATACTTATCAACAAGGACGTAATCCTAGTGGCGGCACTAGGAGGAACTACATATAGGCTAACATTTAGAGAGAGAGAGAGACAGAGAGAGAGAGAGAGAGAAAAGTACAGCCATTTTTTTCTATATTCATATTCAACCTTTTTTATTCAAATTTTTTTATATTGTTTTATATAGTATATTTATATCTCAATCGTCCCGTCATGTCATGTCTTGTTTCCTCTCACGTAAACTTCAATTCGCTGAAATTTTTTAAACAATAGAAATCAATTAGCTACTTATGTTAGATTTATCTTTACAGAATTTGGGCTCGCCAAATATACTGTAATGGAAAATATTGTACCATGTGATTGGCTGGCAATCTTTATCTCCGCTGAACTCAACCTGCCTCTTTCTCAATGGTTTCAAAGTGTCGGTATTTATGACCTGACTATATGTAGATTTCCGGGGAGACTGTAAATGCAAGTCGTCAAAACGCAATAATGAAAGCGGCAACGAGAAACCGCCTTCTGAATGTTCTATGTGCTCTTCATTCCGCTTGTTTATGTAGTTGATATCAATCCCATCATCGTATATGTGGTCAGCAGAATCACCTCCGTCATCATCATCACCATCATCATCACAATCCTCGGCTCCATGTTCGTAGTCGACGTCAAGACCGTACTTTCCGTCGCTTTGAGTATCCGCTTGATGTGCTTCGGACTTGTCAAATAATTGAGGAGCAAATCTGTACGTAGAATACTTTTTTTTGGTCTGAATGATCTTATCAGCAACAGCATCGGTTTTGTCATCCAAGGCATCCAATTTGATTTCCAAGTTATCGATCCAGTTCGTCTTGCTGCTGGCGAGTTTCTCCCGTAGCGAATCCTTTGTCTCTGCCAATTTCGTCAATTTCAAATCTATCTTCTCGTCTAGTTTCTCGTCTGCTTTCTCAACTGTGTCTTTGGGATTTTTAACCATATTGTATGTCGTACCAAAAATCTTGTTCTTTCCAGCACTCAAATTATCATGGACTTGCCTTAGTGCCTGGGATTCAACCTGGGTATTCGTCGTTTCCACAGATTGAGACTCAATTTTTTCTTCATTGGCATACGTTATTCTCTTAAATGCTGGAAACACTTGAACCAATTGATTTCTAATAGTAAGACAATAACTTTCTTGTTCGTCTTGATTTAGGTTACAATAAACTGCATGAACCAAAGAATCATAATTGACCTGTTTTAACCAAACGTTAGCAAATTTATCAAAGAAACTGGAAATAGTGGTAGGACGTAGATAATTCTTTATTGACACAATGGGTGAATTCAGAACTTTTCCATCAGTTTGATTGAACATAAATACAATCATTGGCTTGCCTTCACTCAACTGAGACCTGAATGTCGGTAGATGATCTACTGGAAAACTTAACAAACTCTTGTAATATATTGATGAGGTTAGATTATGTATTGCTCCAGTATTTGGAACTACCATATAATAATCAACCAATTCCAAAAAGTTCGGCATATCAAATGGTATTGACTTTGTCAAGAATTTATTAAAAGAAATGCCACTTGATTGATGAAATCTTGTGAAAAACTGCAACGGACCAGCATTTGTTCGAGTAGTGTTGAATATAAAATAAGTCTTGAAATCTTCAGGAATCATTAACTGATCGGTTGATGTCAAATTCATCCAATGATGCAAAGACAGATCCAGAAATAAATTATTTAAACCTAATACTTCAAATATGGTAGGATTAATCAACTCTCTTGGAATAATTATTAAGCTTTCATTATTAAAAGACATAAATGTAGTATTCGCCGAATGGATCGTGAATAAACGTTTATCAATCTTATTTGGTATCAAGGATTGTAATGATAAAAACAATCTCAGTTTCGTTTCCCTAAGTGAATATAATGTTGGTTTTACAACATCTGACCAATCAGGGGGAAGTACCAATGCATTAATACAAAGTGACAACAAATTCAATAAACAGAACAAACCTATGATCCTGAAATTCATTGGAAACACTTATTCAAATATGAAGAAAAGGTGGTAGATCGGTAGATCTCAACTTTTTATTTGTGTAGGTTTTGGGTGCGAAAAAATTACGAAGCAAAAATAAAAAAGAAAATGTTCCATATCTCAAAATGTATATACCAAAATCTTATTCTTTCCTTTATATTGTTCTTTTTCCGAATCTTCTGTCAATGCATACATTTCGCCGTTTTTATTCAAGTAAAACTCTTTCAACGGTTGTTCTTCTTCCTTTGGAAAATCCTTACTTGATTTATTGAACTCGTTACTTAAACCTCTTTGACTGTAATCAAAATTCAACTCCTCCAACAAATTCAATCTGGAAATGTACAAGGTAGTAACAAACATAATCAAGTTAGTCAACCAAAGAAATGTGGATATGATAATAAATGCACCAACTGCTCTTCTAATCAGCCAAATATGTCGAGAGCGAACATGGGCACTTGGAAACACATCAGAAATGACCATTATGAACGAAACAAGTTTCATGATAGTTGCAGCAAGACAGTAGAAGCTTCCGTTTCTTTTTTCATAATTAATTATTTGCAAGATAAACATTAGTGATACCATTAATGATACCGTACCATCGGCAATGAAATAACGATAAATTCCCACCCCAATATTCGGATCATTATTCAACAATATTGACGATAGGACAATCTCTATAACGCTGCAACAAATCTCAAATAAATACAACACAAAGTTCGCCGTTATGGTGATTTTTTGCCCCTGAAAATTATCCCCGAACCTATCTGCTTTGATCGTAATTAAGGGACGATTCATTACTCGTTTGACCAAATCATGTTCCAATTGTTTCTGTCGCGATGTTAAGCTCATACTATCTTGATCTTGCACAAACTGAGGTGTATCTGCTGGATGTGGGTATTGTTTCTCCAGTGGTTGGGGCAATGGCGGTAGGTTATTTTCGTCGGTACCTCGGACTGATGACGGATACGGCAAGAATTCACTCTGAGACTTTGATCTCGTCGGAGAATCTTTAGGTGGGGGGGTGGGAGGTGGGACAGTGTGATCTTGCGGCACTTGCACGCCCACTGAATGTTTCACTGTCTTTCTCTGTTTAGGAATTTGTATTGGTGGAGAATGTGACTGTGGTTCTTTCTCTTCGAATACTTCAATTGGTGGTAGTGGTTGATATCTTGCTTTTTCATCAATTCTCGACGAGTATAGTGGAATTATTGTATCAAGAGTTAATCTGCTTGAGGATGCATTATCTAGTATGTCTGTAGTTGTAGGGGTTGTATTTCTCGATCTAATTTTGGGGTAATTATTTTCAAAATCAAATCGCGATAAATCACTCACGACTCTAATTTCATCACCCCCATACGGTCTGAATGGTGGCATAATCAACAATGATATGACCTGGACTCAATCAAGGCAAAGAAAGTGTATCAAAATATCAATACTGTTTACTGTAAAGCCTCTTGATTTCAAGTGGTGGGGACGAAACAGATGATTTGATATGGTTTGTATAGTAATGAAATTAATTGCATGTAGATTTTCGAATCTAAATTACTGGTTCTCAAAACAGTAAAAAGTAAACAATAGAAATTAAAACAATCGCCAATACAACCAAGCACTTGATTATTCAACTACCAACCTGATTCCCTGGAAGACAAAGATTAGAAGAGTGAGAAGAAGAAGGAAATAGGTAATCATAGGCGGAAATAAATCGATGCTACAGTATTCCCAAAAACCCAAATATCTGTCATATAAACATTTACATGAAATCTAAGCCAACAAAATTGATTATCCATTTTTCAAACCTCACAAGTGCCTCCATTCAATCACAAAGTCAAATGAGTTAATTTTGTGGGAGTTATAACTGCACGGTTCCGAACTGCTGAATTTAAAAGTTTTGAGCTAATCTAGCAATAGCATAGCAAGCTTCTGTTATGTAAACTGTTGCTCCAAAGAGACTCTAGGACCATCATTGAACGGCAAATCAGCTTGACCCAACTTCCTGGTTGATTCCTCGAGCCATCTCTCGGACCTGAAAATGAAGCGTTTTTCCACAATTAGCTTCGTCCATGTTGGTAGCGTTTACGTCGTAATGCACTTTGAACTTTTTCCTAACCATGACTGGGGACAAACCATCAGGGACACCACCACGAGACAATATCATGTCCCTCATTGAAATTCCGGCATTTTTGGGTACACTTTGATACGCTCTTAAAGCTTTATTTAGCACGGCTTACAGAGGTTCGCAATCTTGCAACTTTTCAAATATTACCGATTCAATATCAACCAGGTTACTTTATTTTTTGAGGGAGCCTTACTAACAATCATAGGCTTCCAAAAATCTATTGCAAATTCGTATTCTAAGCTTTTTAGTAGTTCTAAATGGTTCATAATCGTGTTCGACTACTTTGCCTTTAGACATAACTTTGATTAAACCTATACCGGACTTGAAACCAAATTTTGTCAGCGTGAACATTTTTGAACGGTTTGGAACCGGCTTTTGAAAGAGATAATGAACTTACAAAAACTCCGTGACGTAGTATCCAATATCTATAATGGGTACGACAACACAGCAATAATCTGTTGGAAATGACGACTGATCAGATCACGTGGACACAGCTCCCAATGAAGTGTCAATAATATGGATTACATTTATACAAAACCTAAGCGCCACGGGAATCACCCCTGGCTTTGTTTAATTGCTTAAGCGGAGTTCCTGAACCTACAAAGTACAGTTTTCCGCCCTTCGATAATAAAGAAACTCAAGAATCATAGACTGTAAAATCAAAGGCACAGATTGAACAGGTACAATGGGTTAATTCTTATTAATTGTTTCAAGAACCTAATATAATCAAAGGCAAAACCAGGCAAAAGTGTCCACAATTCTTTAAATTGTTTTTAATTCTTTGGTTCTAATAGGCCAGACTTCTAAAACGAGGTTAAATCAAAAAAATGTGTTATTAATGGGACGTGCAGCAATAACAAACATGTCCATATAATCAATTTTTCAGCGTTGCAGAGAATATCGGATAAACTCTTTTGTCTACAGTCGGCGAGAATTCCATACCTTACAATCTCGACTTCTAAGACAGCGGCTTTTCATCCTGAATTTCAGTATAATCTCGACTTCATACAATTATCGATCGTTGTAAGTTCCTCGCAGATCATTTTTTTGTAAACGTTTGTTCAAAATAATCATAATCCGGCTCAAAGACAAATTGTAATACCCCTTTAAGAATCGTAGTTCCAATAGGAGTCAAAATCTGTTTAACAATAGACACATTACTATACACAGAATTAAAGCTTCACGATATTACTCTAGTTATCTGAATGGTGAAGGGGACTGTTTTAAGACACGTCGAAATCCAAATGACTCCTTAGAAACTCAATCCGTGAGCATCCGATCATTGTGGCTTCCTTCTCCATTATTCCTAGATTCGTGTTCTTGCTCAGAGCTCACTGCACTGAACTGCTCTTCTCTTGACAGAAATCTAGTAAATTCTTCCATCTCATTTTGGTCGCGTCTTTCATTTTGCTCAGGAGGAGGATTGTGAACATGCACAACAGTAGTATTTGGAGGTGGGGGCTGAGGAGCCACATGAGGTCTCCTCATACTTCTCCAAAACATAAACATCATTGGCCACTTCATAGCTCTCCTGAACCTACCCCATCTTCCAATCTGTGGTTGTTGATTGACAGTGATGTTTTTATTTATTGTTTGATTCTTGTATGTGTTTCCGCTTTTTCTGTTGTAAGTCGAGTTTTGAGAATAGTTGGTTTTTTTTTGGTTGTAATTGGAATTGTTCTGGTAATCAGACCTATTTCGATACTTGTTGGAAGCTTGATTATTATACGAGGCGGCGCCTTGCTTATGTTTAGCTGCCTGAGGTGCATATGTTTTCTTCCTCGGTTGTGTGTAGGAATCATTTCTATACCCAGGAGGTTGTGAATGGTATTTCCTTGTATCAGTGGTTGGTTTTCCATATGCATACGATGGCGATCCATACTGTGATGATCCATAAGAAGATCCGTATCGATTTGATGATCTGCCAAATCCACTTCCTCCATATCCCGAATATCCAAAACCGCCGCCATATCCTCCAGATCGTCTCCCATACATTTTCGTAGTTCGCTTAAATCTGGGGGAAGATATTCTAGCTCAACATCTTTTGCCATTTAAATACATTCAACGAGATGTACCATAATGTAAAGCAGGATAATGACCCGTCAGTGATTGGTGATTATTATAATTGCAAACAAGTAAAAAGAAACAATTGAAATTTAGTGGGGAACGAGCAGAGTTGACTTGTCAGAGAAAAAAGGCTATCAAACAATAATTCTGGCGAAAGAAAGACAGAAAGAAAGAAATAAACAACAATTATCAACTCTTGAGCAAGTTTGGACCGAAAGATGGCTTTGCTTTGTTGATAAAAATGGTGAATATCAGTTGATGATTAAAACGTTGAGACGTTGCAACGTGACACTAAAAAAAAGTACGAGTTCCACGACGGAGTTGAATTTGTTTCCCCATGGCACGATACGATAATTTGTGTTTCAAAATGTTTAAATGGCCACTGTTACTATGAATAAAGTCTAGAATAATCTCGTCATAGTTACAATTTGAATCAAACATTTATGGTATGATGAATCTGTAGTATAAGTCGTGATTGGTTAAAGGCCTAATGTGTTCCGTTTTATTCTGGTTGTACTCCTTTTTTTGTTTCTGCGTTAACCTATTTTTTAGTAATTGATTGCTCTCCTGACTGCTACATTTTCACCCGATAAATAATCCAGAATATCCCGTCCCACTCGTGGATTGGAAACTATTTTATAAACTTTAACCACAATCTTTATTTGGTTTTAATTACTCTCCCAATATTCATATTACAATAAACAATGAAACTCTCAAGTCAATTAGAAGCTGCAGTTCAGGAAATGGAAAATCATTTCCACGTTGATGACGAATTTCTCATCAAGGCATCAGATTATTTCCTTGAACAAATGGATGCTGGGTTATCAGCACCAGAACTATCGAGAGAACGTATGCCTATGATCCCAACTTTTGTAACAAGTATCCCAACAGGAAAGGAAAAGGGTTTGTATTTAGCTGCTGATCTTGGAGGTACCAACTTCCGTGTTTGCTCAATCAATTTAAATGGTAATCATACTTTTGACTTGAAGCAATCCAAATATAGAATTCCATTAGATTTAATGAAAGGGAACCAAGCCGGTGAATTGTTTTCATTCTTAGCCAAAAAAATTCAAGTTTTCTTGGAAGAGCATCATAGTTGCAGAGATAAAACTGAGGAACCATTGAAATTGGGTTTCACTTTTTCATTCCCTGTTAACCAAACTGCCTTGGGACATGGTACTTTAATCAGATGGACCAAAGGGTTCGATATCCCTGACACTGTAGACAGAGATGTGGTTGACTTATTGCAAGCCAATCTTACCATTTTGGAAGTTAACGTTAAAGTCGTTGCTCTTGCAAATGACACTGTTGGTACTTTGTTATCGAGGGCTTATGTTAATGATGAAAGCAAAACCAATGCAAACACCGTTATTGGTTGTATATTTGGTACAGGTACAAACGGTGCTTATTTCGAAACTTTAGATAAGATTCCAAAATTGAAGAATCCTCCAAAAAATGCAAAAGGTATGGTTATAAATACCGAATGGGGTTCATTTGATAATACCTTACAAGTTTTGCCAAAGACTCCGTATGATGAAATTGTCGATACTGAGACAGCTAACAAGGGATACCATTTGTTTGAAAAGAGGATTAGTGGTATGTTCTTGGGTGAAATTTTGAGAGTGGCTTTACTCGATTTGTTTGAGAGTAAGTTGATATTTCAAGACTTGTACAAGGAAAGAGGTGGCTCATTACCTCATAGGATTGGTGAACCATGGTTACTAGACTCAGAAGTCTTATCATACATCCAAATTGATGACTCAACAGATTTGAAAATGTCTGGCTTGATCATGGAAAACGTATTACGTTTGCCAACTACCACAGAAGAAAGAATCTTGATTCAAAGATTGACTCGTGCCATTTCCAGGAGAGCTGCTAAACTTTCAGCTATTCCATTAGCAAGTATTTTGAAAAGAGTAAAAGATCAATATAAGGACGACGATAGAGATTTTGAAATTGGATGTGATGGTTCCGTGGTTGAATTCTATCCAGGGTTTAAACAAGCTATCTTAGATGCTGTCAACGTTATCGATCCATTGAAAGGTACAAACAAGAAGATTCACTTGAAGATTGCCAAAGATGGTTCAGGTGTCGGTGCCGCATTATGTGCAAGTACTGCATAGAGATTATACCGTTCTAGTTCCCATGTTTGCTTTGTTTTGCGTTTTTCTTCCTTTTTTTATTTTTTTTTTTTTTTCCATTTGCAGTCATTCCGAGACCTTGTTGAGTTCTTCCGGATGCAAGATTTTGTAAAGGAAATAATTGATATTTAAGAGAAAAGAGTTGGACCATTATAACGATAGCCATGGTAGATGTGATAAGATTGATTTTTTCTGATATAGCAATACTCTATAAATAGATACAAAGATAATGCTTTTTTTTGTCCTTTAGCTTTTCAGTTTAGTCGATCAATTCTTCTTCATATAACTATTCAACGTAATTGTATTAATAATAATGACATTCACTTCATTCATTAAACCAGAATCAGACCCTAACTGCATTGTTCCAACAAAACCAGTCAACTTATCTCCAAACGTCATCGAAAGATTTTCATTAAAGGGTAAAGTCACAGTCATCACAGGCGGTGCAGGTGCAATTGGAAGTGCTATAGCAGAAGGTTACGCCCAAGCCGGTGGAGACGTCATTATTTTGGATCATGCTCATAGCGATAATGGATTAAGTGCTAGGTTATCAAAGGCTTATGGAATTAGATCGACATTCTACCACATTGACGTCACCAATGCCGAGCAAGTTAAGGAAATTGTTGGTAGAATTGAGGAAGATTTCGGCACAATTGATGTGTTTGTTGCAAATGCAGGCATTGCCTGGTATACCGGATCAATCTTAAATGAAGACTCCACTCCCGAGAATTGGAGAAAGGTCTTTGACGTCAATGTCAACGGTGTGTTTTACTGTGCTAAATACGCGGGAGAAATCTTCAAAAGAAAAGGCAAAGGATCGTTCATAATAACAGCTTCTATGTCCGCTCATATTAATAACGTGCCAAATTATCAAACATGTTATAATTCGGCGAAAGCAGCAGTCATGCATATGGCGAAAGGTCTTGCTGTTGAATTTGCTGGATTTGCAAGATGTAACTCGGTCAGTCCTGGATATACAAATACCTTGTTGAGTGAGCCAATCCCAAAATCGCAAAGGGCCAAATGGTGGGGATTAACTCCTATGGGAAGAGAAGCTGAAACGGATGAATTAGTAGGTGCTTATTTATATTTGGCCAGTAATGCCTCTAGTTTTACCAATGGTTCTGATATCAGAGTCGACGGTGGATACTGTTGTGTATAAATGCCATACTCTCCTCATCGCCCTCGAAGGTAATTGTGTATAGTCATTGTATGTAATTACAGCAAATAAGAATAGAACACTTTTCAATTCTCGTTCCAATAGATCAACAAACCACACAAACAAATCAACAAAATTTTACGGCATTGTTTTGTCTGAAGTAAACGCAGTACATCTTTGGCATACATACATACATACCTATCACCAAATTGTCTTCTCTTTAGAAAGAACATACTATGATGCTCACGTACCTATGTCTACTTATACACATAGCGATAACCTTGGCGAGTGTTCCGAACATTGCTTCACGTGGCTCCGAGTCTTTGTCACTTTCAATGCCAAACTTATTGGCAATTCGAGATATTTCCCAAATTAACAATTGGGTCATATCTGGAAATGTCAAATACGATAACGGGCGTCTATTAATGGGTGAAGTGGGATCACTTTGGTCGCATTCGCATTTATCTCCGTCTGAATTTACAATTGAGGTTGTTTTCAGATCAACTGGGAAGTCCGAAGACATACAATATCTTGATAATGGGTTGAGTTTCTGGTTGGTTGACAAGAACAAGAATTCATTGGGATTGGATAAGTTTGATGGATTTCGCTTCTTAATTAACAATCAGGACCAACAGGGTTTGAAAATTTTCAACAATGATGGCAGTAAAAGCATGGGTAGCTCGTTACTGGAATCGATAGGTGATTGTAAATTCAGGTATTTGGAGAGCGATGTTCCCTTCACATTACGTATTTCCTATTGTGATGAGTGGTTCAAGGTCCAAATTGATAACAATCTCTGTTTCAAAACAGATAGAGTGAAAATCCCCAGCAATGAAAAGTTGAAATTGGGTATAAGTAGTTCAGTTAATCATCAGTCAAATGAAAATTTTGAAATTTTGGGCGTGAAAGTATTTGAAAGATTGATTGACGATGCATTGGACGATCATGGATTAATGAATGACGGCGAATTGAAAGTTGACTACACGACAGTTGTAGTCTCTCAGCCTACTGATCATGTCAAACCCGGTCATATTAGAGAATCCCTAATGGAAAGAGCAAGAAGACATAGAGAAGAGATGATGAGGCAACAAAGAGAAGAACAGCAAGAGCAACCCTCTACAGGCCAACCTTTAGATTTGGTGCTTGCCAAATTGAATCAGTTAGAGATGTCGCTTTCCACAATGAGCAGCATCGAAGTAGGGACTGAAATGGTATCATTGAGCAACAAAATTGGTGATTTATACCAAGTTCAAACTGATTTAAAGGATATAATCCGGGAAACCCACAGGTCAGTAACAGATTTACAGGACATGTTCGCAAAACAGTATGCAGAATTATTAAAAGCAATACTGAATCTTAACCAGAAAGTAATTGGTGAAGTTAGAGAACAGCATTTCGGTGTTGAGGAGTTGACTAAAAAAGTAGATTTGCTAATGAGTAATCATAAAGAGATTGCATACCAATATCAGAAACAAGAAAAGCCACCATTAAAGAAATCAGATTCAATTATAGATCGCTTGATAACATGGATATTATTCCCATTAATGCTTGTATTAATAGTTCTTGTCATATTTGTATATCGTCTTAGACACGATATAAAACATTCAAAACTTTTATAGAATATATTTGTTTATAGGTTATGTAAATAAATAAAAAGGTTGAGTCCTATTTCCTATTAATCTTGATTCGTAATCTCCTTCTTAGGCGAAGCAGATCTCGATTTAACAAGAGTGAGATCTTCTTTTGAACTTGATTCAAATTGATTGGCTAAATCTTTTACAGACGATTTTCTACCAAGGCTTGGTGCAAATTTGGGCGCCGAAATATCGCTAATTGAGGTGTTTGGAGAACTGTCATATATAATATCCTTTTGTGGACGATAAGATGCCGGGTAATCAATCTTTATTGGTTTCTTTTTATCATCATCAAGCATTGAACTAAGCTTCTTTTTATTTGGTGAAGATGACCTTTTTAATGAATTCGGCGATTTTGCAGGTGGTGAAGGCGGCGAAGTGACTGATTCTTCCTTATCTTTATCGTCAGGTGAAGGTGGTAATGCTGATTTGGTATTCTTCACAGCAATCTTCAATCTTGCATCCAATCTCGATTTCGATTTTGCTGCCAAACTTTCACTTGGCGTTGCTTCAGAATTTGTTGAATTTGTAGATCCTTCACGACTAGGATTTTTATTACCCGCACTGTGCTGAGCTCTTGAGCTTTTTCTTCTCAATTCATTAAATATATTCTCCTTGTATCTGAATAGATCATTCATTACGTTAATTGGATGTTTATCATGCAAGAAATTTTTACTGTTATCTAAATTTGAATCATGTTTAGGACTAAGAATTAAATCGCCAAATTCTTTACAAAGTGCACTTTGTAATTTTTTAGCCAATTCTTTATCTTTAGATCCGATGATTTGAACTAATCTTTTTAAATGAGTTAATATCGCATCCAATGTTGCAAGGTTACATTTAGGTAATTCTGATAAAACATTTTGTAATCCATTAATTCTGGAATCTTTTTGACTTTCATCATGATAGTTCAAGTAAAGTAATTTAATAACGTCATAATAATTATGTGGTATAATTGAATCAGGTAATTCCATAAAATACAATTTCAAAACATTAGTTATAACTAATGGATGTGTTTCATGTAAAACTTCGTTAATGTTTACCGCATCATCAAGTTCGTTCAATTGAAATCTTAATTTATGAACATTTGAAAGATGGATTGGTTGAGTCCAAAGATTTATTCTTTCTTCATCATTAATCAAATCTGGATAAACATGATCCAAGTGACTCAATATGCATTGGATAATAATTGGAACCACTTTTTTGTTTAGTCTTGATTTAATGTTTAAATCAACTCCAAAAGTCTGTTTGATGTTTGAGTCATAATAGTTATCATATAAAATAACATGAGGTTTGAATTTTCCAGTAGCGTAGTTTTCAATAAGAAATTTTAAATCATTTACTGGATTTATTGTTTCCTCTAACAAGATCAATTCTTGAGAAATGGTTTGCATTTGATTAATTCTATTTGCAAAACTTGCAATAAAATCAAACGTGACCTTTTTGATAGCTTTCAACCTATCCAATTCACACTTTTGCATGAATGATAAATGATCCATTACCAATTCTTCAAATTCACATCTCAATTTATCCAATTCCATAACTCGTTTGTAATATTGGGAATCTAATTGATTCACTTCATTAGTCAATTTCGAGAATTGGGATCTATCATTATAATCAACGCTACTGACACCTATGGCTTCTTTGACATCATCAAAGTTGAATTGCGTGAAAGTCTTTGTAAAATTATTGTTAGGATTTGACGCTTCTGCTGCATCCGGTTGCATTTGAGCTAACTCGAATGCTTTTGGTTTCCATTGATAATAAAATTGAGAAGAGTTGATAAATGATTTACCCATGGAACCAACACTTTTTATGAAATCATTTTTCATTAAATCTTGACCAAAAGTTTCTGCCTTGTCCAAGTTTTTGTTAAACTCGGGAATATGATCTAATAACCACTGAGTAATTGAACTTCCAGTTGATACATTTTGATAAGTTCCCAATATAGGTACCTTATGAGAATTACGAGGAATTTGAGACAATAAATCAGTCAACAATGCTTTTATTTGTTTTTTATCATAAGTTGCATGGGCGAATTCATAAATCTCATCTTCCTCATCTTCCTCGGCTCGTTCTTGCTCAGCCTGATCTTCCGAAACTTTCCTTTGAAATGCTAAATCACTTAACTCTTCAGCTAGTTCTTCCTCAGTATAATGAGATTTGAATTCTTCCAACATTCGACATTTATTAAAATACTTCTTTTTTAATTTCTCCACAATTTGTTGATCACTCTTTAATGTCTTGAATTTGTCATTAATAGTCAGTATAGAATAACTGACTCTTTGCTCATGTTCTTTACACCATTTCCTAAAGGGTTGTAATACCAAATTTTGAATATTTTCAGCAATATCCAAGTGATATTGACCTTGTTTATTGAAATTTTCATGCAATTTTTGGTACAGGTTTTTAATCGTTGATACATAATCATCATTCAATTGACGTTCGCTTGTTGGTTTTGTCTCAATCGCTATGCTCTCTAACGATGTACCATATAAATATTCCAGTTCCATTCTTTTCTGAAATAAACTTATAAAATCATTATTCTCCAACACGCCTTGATTCAATTGCGTGAATAGGTTTTGAAACCCCAGCTGATAATCCTGAGACCAAAAGCTTTCAGAAAACGACATGGGTTATAAAATAGTCTGGATGGTCAATCAAATAATGGACGATAACAAGTACGAATGTTGGTTGTAAAGGAATAGAAAACAAGTAATCAAGATGTTTGATTGAGATCAATTAATTTTTTTTTTGGTTCCTGTTTGCACGTGACTGGTTATTGCCTTGTATTTGCTTCATTAATTTCTGGACAATGGAAACAACAGCATTTAGGCATATTTATTTAAGCAATCAAGCTTGGATGTTGACAAAGCATGTAAGTTAGGTATTGAAAGAGAAAAAGCCATAAGAAAGATGCATAATACAGGGAGATTTTCCCTGGATATTATCCCTTTGACAAAAACTTTGTCTACACATTCAACTAATAACAACATATCAATCATAAGGGGACTGTGGATACGATAATTTAATTATTGCATCCGAAACCCTAAATTATATACTTTATTAGATATGAATGCTACCGTATGGCAATAAAGTGGAGTTTTCAAGCATAGTTTTGCTCCAGTCAGCAGCTCCACGATGAACTCTTTTAATGAACACTACAATGCCTGTTTGCGCCAGCTTCAAATCTATAATGCCTAATTGACATGTTCACTACATGGCAAGGGGATAATAGATTTCATTGTACACACCTTCCTCTTGTTCTTTTCCTGGTAGCGTTTCAAACGCAGCTCTTAAACTCGAGAATTAAAATAATAAAGAAAAAAGAATTACAGATCCGTTTGGTTTCAATTGGTGAATTATCGTACAGATGATTAAAAGATACAATTATACGAAGCTATACACACGTTTTAGACCCCTGGTTAGGTTATTCCATTCAACTTCTTTCAATTACCAAGAAACCAAAGACAAGTCAACTCTCCCACCTCATGAAAATGGCCTCTATTTTGGGGAATTCACAAAGGAAGAGTACGAACAAGCATCCAAGATAATAAAACAACAGATTTCAAAACTTGAAGGCGAGATCAAAGGTGATTACAACATTCGTGAAAATGTTGGAAAGTTGGCTCAGTTTCCCGAGCAAGGAGCATCCAAGAAAGTGGAAAACTTGACTGACTTTTTCAAACAAACCATTAAACTCACGGGACCTATACCCCTAAGTGCCTATATGCGCCAGTGTTTGACCCATCCTAAGTTTGGATACTATACTACTCGTGATCCCTTGAATTTTCGCACGGGGGATTTCATAACATCTCCTGAAATCTCGAGCGTTTTTGGTGAGATGATTGGAATATGGTATTTTACGGTCTGGCAGGCACAGGGGTATCCTCAATTTATTAGGTTTATTGAATTTGGCCCCGGTAAAGGAACGCTAATTCATGACATAATGAAGACGTTTAATAAATTTGTGGGAAAATTGAGCAAATCAGAGCCCAGAATTGAGATTTTGATGATTGAAGCTAGTAAGGTGTTACGTAATGAACAGTGGAAGTTGTTGTGTAATGAGGAGGACAGCTTTGAGGTTACTAGTGAGGGGTTCAATAGGTCGGTTACAAAATGGGGAAACGAGATCAGATGGCTAGATACAGAAAAAGATATTCGAGATGATGAAAGTGCTACAAACTATATAATGGCCCACGAATTTTTTGATGCATTGCCCATAAAGAGTTTTATTCGTGAGGAAGAGGGCTGGAGAGAGCTAGTTATTGAACATACACCGAGTGTGGTCAATACTCAAGGGAAACTAGGGACTCAAGAGCCAACAGATATTGAATACAATCCTGATTTAGAAACTGAATTCCATTTAACTGCATCGCCTAAGGAAACTCCGTCATCAATGATTCCGAAATTATCGAAAAGATACAAAGATTTACCAATCGGAGCACGTATTGAAATTTGTCCTGACGCAGAATTGTACATTATTAAGATGGTGCAACTCTTGCATGAGAACAAAGGAGCCATATTAGTTATGGATTATGGACTTGAGAACCAAATTCCTGAAAATTCATTGCGGGGCATATACAAGCACAAATTTGTATCACCATTTTACAAACCCGGAGAAGTTGATTTATCAGTTGACGTAGATTTTGGAAACTTGTGCCATTTAACAAAAGATTTGTCTGCTTGTTATGGTCCCATTTCACAGGGCGATTTCTTGCATAATATAGGGATCGGGTATCGTATTGATCAATTGTTGAAAAGGAATAATGGAAATGATGTATTACAGGATAAGATTTATGGAGCGTATAAGAGACTAACCGATAAGGACCAGATGGGTGGCATTTATAAATTCTTAGCGTTATTGCCAAAGAATTCAAACAAGCCTGTTGGATTCAACTAAATTTGCTGTAATCCGAGATTTCTGGAGAATATCGTATTGATCAACTGAAGAAGAATGAAGTTCTATGATCTGATTGGTGCTTTTTAAATTGTAACAATATTTTGGTAAACATCCTGGGTGATTCAAATCTTCTGCTTTGATCCTTGATAGAGGATATTAATCCAGTTTTAAATTATTTATGTTATTTCTTTACCTATAAAACAAAACAATAAGAAGAAGATAAAGAAACGGTGAGAGATAAGGAAATGAAATATTAATTATAACTCTAAAATTTTGGTTATTTTTCTTGTTTTTTGTTTTTTATAATTCAACACTTATGGATAATATAACATTGCATCCATATTAATAGCCTCATTTGTTGGATCTTTTACTAAACATTTTTCAGAATCAACAAATTCATTATATTTGATTGAATAACTTTGCATTAATTTAAACCCCAATTTCAAATAAAATTTTCTATTAATTGGATTTGAACTTTCTAAATACATATAAGATTTAGCATTATTTTTCAAAAAATTATCTTTGGAATAATTGATCAAAATTTTACCTAAACCTTTACCTCTCATAGAAGGTAATGTGGCAATATCATTAAGATACCAAATATCAACGTCACAAGGAAAATGATGATCATCATTCGTTTTTCTTAAAAGCTTTTTGATTAAGACTTGATTACGAACCTTAGTTAAAAATGGCAACTTTTCTTTGAATACTTTTGAACGACAATTACCTCTAATTGCTTTAAAATTGAATTTCAAACAACTTTTATGCATTATATCTTTAAAAGACATATCACCAGATGCAAAATAATCATCATCATCATAATCAGAATCCAGACCGGAACTTGAATCACTTACATTATTACCATAAATTTGATTCCATAAGGCACAACCTAAAAATGGAAACTTATCAACTTTAACATCCAAGTCTGCTAAAGATCTTTCCAAATTATTATCTTTAATAATGAAAATTAAACCATCAGTTGATAAACATTCATAAGTAGCAAATTCAAAATATGCCAACATTAAATCTAACTTTTTCTTTTTATAAACAGATTTCGAAGTAGTAAATTTATTATATTTACTAGTATTTAGAATATAATTTGTAAATGGATCATCTTCAAATGCTAGTAATAAAGTTTTGGCAATTCGACGATAATCTTTTAGTTGACCAATTTCAATTGAAATATCCAATTGATTAGGAATTGAAAACGACGTTTGAATACTAGCATTAGCAGGTGTCGTACCAGACTTAACGATAGAAGGTGTGGAAATAGCATCTACAGCTGGATGAGCAGCACTATGACGTTTAGGATTTGAAGCAACAGACTCTAAACTATTCGATCTTTCCTTCTTGACGCCCAACGATGAACCACTATGTGCACCGTTTGCATCACCAATAGCAGATTCAAGGACATCTACAGCACTTTTGATACCGACGGATAATTCCGTAGTATTTTTGGCATCATGGACATCATCAGCAATTACAGCATCTACCACAGAAGGTTTTTTTGTCTTGTCCAATACACTGGCAGTACTATCAAGATCATTGATTGTAAAATGATAATTTTGATTAAGAAACAGCAGAAGAATTTTGTCAGGAGGAACGGGATTTGATTTCAGTCTCAGGGAGTCGTTAATAATAGTACCATCACCACCAATTCTAACACTGTTTGACGAATCACCGGAATCGGCAGATTCATTGATAACATTAGCATCAGTAGAGATTAGATTGTAGTTTAATAATAAACTACTATTAATTGTACTATTAGCTTTATTGTTGAATAAACTGGCAACGATCCCCTGAGACTTCGGCAGTCGCGGTTTCCTCTTCTGACTTGAATCATGGTAATCTTCTGAACTGGGGGCAAACATCATTTCTAATCATCTAGTAGTACTTTATTTTAGTAGTTGATATCACTAAAGAAAGAAAGATCCAGGTAGAAAGATAGAAAGAAAGACGTAGTAAAGGTGGTTGTAAAAATACTAAAGAGGAGAAAAAACCAAACGAGTGTGTAGTTACAAATGAGGGCACAGATATATATATCCACGTATGTTATAGTAGATATATTATCGTATATAATGTATATAATGTTGCTTGATATGGTATCCGCCTATCTACCTTTTCAGCCTCCTTCTTTTGTTGATGTCAAGCGTGCTAAGCGCATATAAAACAAGTCCAAAACGAAGGTGACCTTCAGTAAAAATGTTGATTTTTGGTGGAATGCGCAGACACGTTACCATGTTGGGTAAAACCACAGCGGTTACACATAATACACATCCCAACCACTGAACAAAAAGAGTGTATCCAACACAACATAGTGATACGAATTGATTATAGCAAGTGGCAGTTACAGAGTTATATTCTTTCGAAGAGTCTTGATACAGATCGAAGCAATATCGTTGTATAATTACTGCAGTTGGTGCAATTTTTCCTCTCAAAGGTTGCTGATATTTGGGTCGTAGGATGGGTATAGCTCTATCTGTGATTATTTACGTTGTTGGTATCATTGTTCAAATTTCATCTTGCCATAAATGGCATCAAGTTTTCGGTGCATGAATGACATCACTCTTATCATCAGATACCCTTCGTTGTTTTTTTTTGCAACAAATTCATAGAAAGAGAAATTTATTATCAGTATATGATCTAGCGGTTAAATATCGATGATAAGAGATCAAGGTAACCATTGTACTATGATGCACATACAATTTAAATAAAGATGGCTGGATTCAAGGGTCTAGATGGATCAAAACTATTTATAAAACTTGCTTGCGATTAATATGTCATCACCACAGCATATTAATATTGCTTGGACTAATTCCATAATTTGGGAATAGACTTCTTCACACAATGTCGCCAGCTCTGTCCATGCCTTTCTCCTTGTCGCTGTTCCATCGTCTTTATACGCGTGTATGTCTGTTTCCAAGCAAACATTACACGTCTTTCGAGTTGTATGCCAATTGCTTGAAAATACTAAAATAAATGCTCTACATCATATTGCCATTAATACTGGTATATAAACAGTACATAGATCATATTACCATGTAACCTATAGCAACAAAAAGATATCTTAAATATCGTTTTTACAGAGTGGAACAACATCAAAAGTTCCAATGGCGAAGTATCACCTGCTGCTCTCTTAGAATAGTTCTTTACCGGTGAAATCCGCGTCTCTTACTGTCAATGAATGGTGAAGGTTATTAGATTATATATCGAAGATTACAAATGTATTTATTCTCTTTGTTTAAAGATGTTAGTAGCTAATTCATCTCGTAGTAAATCAGCCCGATCATCATTTTAGCAACCATTTTGCATTATCGGTCGTGTACTCCGCTCATTCATTGGTAATTGCTGTAATATTCAATATTATCTGTATGGATAAACAACACTGGACATACATACTTGGGCTTGCAATCAGCCAACCATTCAGCCAGTCTGTCACTTTATTGTCCAATCAGTCAATAAATCAATCATTCAATTGATCAATGAATTGAAGGAGAGCAAACACAACAAACAAGAAACAAAGAAACAATTCAACCAACCCCATACTATCTACGTTTCTATCGTTATCCACATCTGTGTATAGGTACATCACTTGTATCGGAACTGCTCTGATTTCATACAAATCGCATCTTTAACTTTTTGAATATTATTCACGGATAAATATACTGTGTGTCCGCTCCTGAATTTTCAATATTTATCCATCTCATCATTAGTTGTAATCAATCGATTTATTAACCAATTGATAAATCAATTGAAACTTTTAACAACAAACAAACAAACAAACAAATTATTTTTTTTCTCTCTCTTCCTTCCTACATACATATTTTCAATCGTTTAACCCTACTTGAAGCCGAAGCTTTATCAAAACTATTTCATTCATTCCATCGATTTCCTGTTCAATCAATCAATAAATAAATAAATAAACAGCTCACATTAGATACCATGGGAAATAGTTCATCAAAAGCAAATGGTTCCAAGATTAATGGACCACCATTACAACGTACCGATACTTCCAACTCAACCAAATCTACTAGGTCAATAAGACTGAGATTATCAGCAAGCAGTTTGAACGGGTCCAATAATAACAACAGCAGTAGTAATGATGATTGTCTTAAATCGCCTACTAAATCACTATCTCGGAAGAATTCATCATCGGAAGTAAATTCTGAAATACCGTCATTTTCACGTAATAATAGTTCATCAAATTTGATGTCTTCCACTACATTTGATAATAACAAAAATTTACCTCCGTCAATGATGCAAGTACAACCAAAAGAACCAATATTGATTAGACGAAATACTAATGAAACAGTAGCTACATCAATAAGCTTGTCGGGTTTGGAATCCCCACCATTGAATTCCCCATTGTCCACATCAGCAAATAATAGTAACAATATATCACGTACATCTACGAATCATTCAATACCTTCACTAAATAACTATCCATTGTCACCACAGCTAACTAATGCTTCAGGGAGTCAAGCTTCACCTAAATCACCATCACTATCACAGTTATCATCAACATTACAATCAAGTTCAATACCCAGCAATAATGATGAAATTAAAAGCATACAGAGTAGTAGACAATCTCTGGCAGCCGATCTCACTGAATTGTCTAAAATTGGTTCTTCTTCTATAAATAATCATCTTTACAAACAAACAACGACTTCATCTTCAGTAGGTGGTGGTGCTGGTGGTGGGAGTAATGGAAATAACATTATTGATATTGAAGATTTAATACAAAGATTGCTAGATGCTGGTTACAGTGGTAAGAGAACTAAAAATGTATGTTTAAAAATTACAGAAATTCAATTAATTTGTGCAACAGCAAGAGAGATTTTTTTATCTCAGCCTTCATTATTAGAATTGTCACCACCTGTTAAAGTTGTAGGTGATGTTCATGGACAATATGGTGATCTAATTCGTATTTTCACAAAATGTGGGTTTCCACCTCAAACAAATTATTTATTTCTTGGAGATTATGTTGATAGAGGTAAACAATCTTTAGAAACAATTTTATTATTATTATGCTATAAAATCAAATATCCGGAGAATTTCTTTTTATTAAGAGGTAATCATGAATGTGCTAATGTAACTAGAGTCTATGGATTTTATGATGAGTGTAAAAGAAGATGCAACATAAAAACTTGGAAATTATTTATTGACACTTTTAATACTTTACCAATTGCTGCCATAGTTGCTGGTAAGATTTTTTGTGTTCATGGCGGGCTATCTCCGGTATTGAATTCAATGGATGAGATTAGAAATATTGCTCGTCCCACAGATGTACCTGATTTTGGTTTATTAAATGATTTATTATGGTCTGATCCTGCAGACACAATAAACGAATGGGAAGATAATGAACGCGGAGTATCGTATGTGTTTTCCAAAGTTGCGATAAACAAGTTCCTCAGTAAATTTGGATTTGATCTTGTTTGTCGAGCTCATATGGTTGTTGAAGATGGTTATGAATTCTTTAATGACCGTACTTTGGTCACGGTATTCTCTGCTCCTAACTATTGTGGAGAGTTTGATAACTGGGGTGCCGTAATGAGTGTATCACAGGAGTTGTTGTGTTCTTTTGAATTATTAGATCCATTAGATAGTGTTGCTTTAAAACAAGTTATGAAAAAGGGTAAACAAGAGAGGAAAACGGCGCAAAATTTACAAAAATTTCAATCCAAATAGAAAGAAACAGAAATATGATATTTTCCTAATGCCCTCCTTGATGTATATTTCAAAGATTGGTTTATAAGATTTATAAGTACATTTATATATTACGTATTTGTAAAACATTTATAATACGAATACATAATTTGTGTGAAATATCTATTTTCAACTTCGGAAATTTTTACTCAGGTTTTCCAGGCTATACCGATGTACAGTACTGATAAATGCGAAAAATAGAATAATCAAAATCTCTTACCACCGTCTACATCAATACCATGTCCGAACCATGCACTTCCTCCAACTATTATTTTCTACTAAAGACAGAAAACTTGGAGCCGCTACTTGACGTAATCATGCAGTTGACTCGCGAGGTAGCCCAGAATCAACGCATCATATCAAATCTATGCCACGAAGTAGATCAAAACTGCAAACTCCCACAAGTCCAAAGCGAACTACCAACGAACACAGGCGCATGCTCGAACACAGACCCGGGCCCAGACCCCCTCCGATACTTGCTTCAACAGAAGTACGGCATGCCAGCACGAGATCCTACGCCTGAGCACGAGCGCGAGCGTGCAGGCACGAGTATGAAGGAGCAGATTGAGGACATTCGATCCCAGAACGAGTACTTGAAGAGTGTGCTTGGGAATAAGAAGAAATACAATGGGGAGTTGCTTCGTATAGTTGAGGAGTACGAGACGGCGATAATGGACGTGTTTGCGCGGATTCGAAATGGAAAGGATCATTCCCAGGGTCGTCAGACTACAGGAGATGGGATATACGTGGCGGCTCTAGATGAGAAGTTCAATGACGTGCGCCAGTTGTACTCGCGATATGTGAGTTACGTCGAGTTGCTTGATCAAGTAATTCACATTTTGCGGAAGTTGTCGGCGTCTTTGCACGATAGCGAAGGTGATTTTCTAATGGGACAATTGACTGTTTTGGAGAGTTTGAAACTGAATTTGACATCATCGTTGTCGTTAACTGAGACGAGTTAGGGTTATACAGACGGTGCTTGCATCCAGGGTCAACTTTGGTTCTAACGCAGGAGGCAAATTGCGTTATTGAATTCCTATATGGTACATGATAGGGAGAAGGGGATTTCTTGAGTTTAGAATTGGCTGATCGCCGACCTAATGCAGATTTCCAATTATGCATGATAGTTGAATAATCCAAGAGTGTATTAGGTGTTGAAAAGAACTTTAAAAGAGTAAATTGAGATGTATATTGACTGCAAATGGATACATTGAAATGGGAAATTTGTCTTTTCGTGACGTGCATTTGATTGAAATGTTGCGGAGTGTGTTATTTGAACCGAGTTGTTTCCTTTAAACTGATCGCAAGGTATTTAATATACTTACAGTGACATCATCGATTGATAATACTGTGTTAAATTGCGAGGGCCCCTGATTATACGGCTGAATTTGGAAAATAGGAATATCTGTGATATGATACGCTGGCAAGTACATTAAAAGCAAGTTCAAAAACTGAGAGTATCACTGTTTTAAAGAGTCAGTATTTATATGACGTGTCTTATTTCGAGTCTGCAGTTTAAGTACAAAATCGCTGTTCTATTTATGAATACACCAGGATAGATTCAAAATGTATGAGCTCATCATGATACCTGAGTAAGCGGCATATAGGTGATTCGATTTTGCTGCTGAGTTTTAAAAATGTGTTTTAAAGTATAAAAAACAGGAATTAGCGTCACAATATAGCATTAATAAGAGCAAGAGAGCAAGTCATTTTAGCAATTGGCTTAGGAACAGACAGATCTCTTCGAGTTGATCTTAAGCATCCTTGTAGGTAACAAGCCATTTCCAATTGGATTGTTTTACAATTTACATTTAATTGTCAAAATCAAATCGGTCTTATGGTGCTCATAGTCTAGTGGGAACGATGCAACTATGCCGCCTCTAGGAGGGCCAGTCGAGAGTTTCGGATAATTAAGATAGATACAGTTTTCTTCTATTGCATCTAATTGCTGCATCATCAGGAGAAATTGGCTTAATTATGCCTATACCTAGCGAATAAGAGATTACATGTACTTATCGATTCTATCTAACGAGATCTTGGGTACGACGCTCAATATTTCTAACCATCTTGGAAGAATTCTCTATTTCAATTGAGAAGATCGTAAGTTCTCGCGTCTTTACTTATACTTTTTTCGATTGACAGAGCGTCCGACCTACGGCATTATTATCGACCCCGTGAGGTTTCTAGCTTTTTACAACAGGCCCGAATTATATGCCTCAATGAAATTAGTTTGTACCTATAAAGTAGAATAATCTTTATTTAATATTCACGTTTCATCTTTTCTCCGACTCTAGTGTAGATCTGCACTTTAATTTAACTTGTATATTAAGGGCATTCTAACGTTCATACTACATACTGTTTACAATATTGCACCACTTTTGGTGTCCTTATGTATCCTCTTTAATAGATGACGCATCGTCGGGACTGATCAAGCTGTTAATCGTCGGTTTTTTTGAAATGTGTATAGCTGGCACCGACACCTTTCGTTCGTCTGCCACCTTTGTGTGCAAAGAAGGAGCATCATTAGAACTCTCTGATTTCGGCACCACCATGTTTGCATTGCTGACGTTCGAGTGGTTAATATTTGAATTGCTTGTAATTATCGAATTCTCAGATGCGGTGCTTGACACCGGTTCCTCAATCTCATCCTCGACATCCACCTCTTCACCTTTATACTTCTCTTCTTCGTCCAACATCATTGAGTCATTGTCTTCATCTTGCTGTTCATCATTCAACACCCCTTTCAACCAGTGATTTCTCTTTCTCTTCACATCGGGAGTTAAATGTGTATTATTCATCGTTGAAGATGAATCGATACTATTAGATGTGGTAGTGTTCCCGTTATGCAAACTCGTGGGGATCGGTAAGTTTTTTATTGACGGTATACTGTGGATAGTATTATTACTCCAATTTGACGCCGTTGATATAATGGAGAAGTGCTGTGAGAGTGGTGACTTCATGGACACCGACGAGTTCGTTATTATAGATGCTCGTGGTGTCGGTATGTTTTTGATGGTGGTTTGACTGAATGATTGATGAAACAATGGTGATAAAGGACTTGCTAAATTGGGCGTCAATGATACCACTGAAGATGCTGATTTTGGAGGAGGTGGATAGTTGAATGCATTACTGCCTTCATCAACAGTAAAACCAGAGTTTGCTGGTGCTGTTTTCATATTATCTGCTTCATATGTAGAATGCAGCAACGATAAAGGCTCGGGTCTTCTCTTGGGTTTGAAGTCGTGACTCGGTAATTTCAAATCATCAGTGGATGGTGGGGATATCTCTTGTTTTGATTCTAGCGACGCCGCCTGCTGTTGCTGCTGTTGTTGCTCCTCTATCTGATGTGGAAGTGGAGGTAAAGGTTTCTGAGGATGATGATATATTCTCGGATGTTGAGCTTGCGACAGCTGTTGTGATGATTGCTGTAGTTGCAGTTGTTGGTATTGAGTGAAATAGCCATCTGTAGAAGTTGAACTTTGACCTGGCGGCGGTGGCGGCGGTGGTGGCGGTGGTGGTCTTGGCTGCAGGTATATGTTATTCAAGTAATATTGATTGTGATATTCTGGAAAAGCAGAAACCGAAGCTGGAAAGTGTGAGGGTCTATAAAGAAACTGCTGAGATTGAGCTTGTTGAGATTGTTGAGATTGTTCCTGTGCCTGTGCCTGTGTATCGGCTCGTGCTTGTGCTTGTACTTGCTGAGCCTTCTTTTGTTCTTGCTTTGCTTTTTTCTTCAGTCTTGATCTCTCCACCAATAACTTGGAATCACTATTATCCTTGGTTAAGTAAGTTTCATAAGCATGAACAGTTTGCTTGTGTTGACGTAGATTGTCCAACCTACTGAAATTTTTCGAGCAATATGGACACGTGAAAGGTCTTTCACCTGTGTGCTTCCTCTTGTGACGAGCCAAATGTTCACTTCTTGTAAATGACATGTTACAACCTGGATATCCCGTGCATTGGAAAACACGTCCTTTAGTAGATCGTTTCGTTTTCGTCTTTCCTGGAGTAGTAGAAGAGGAGACGGAATTGCTGCTCGACGAACCAAAAGCTGCAGATTCTGTTGAAGATGATGACAAAACCGTTGAAGTTGTCGCATTACTTATTGTTGGGGCTAGAGAAGGTAGTGATGATAGTATATTGTGTCTGTTGTTGTGAGAACTATTATCGGCAGTAGTGTGATTGTTGCCTGTTAAAGGTGGAAGGGCTCTTAAAGAAGGTAAGGGATAAGTGTGTGGCGATATTATTGGTGGAATCTGTTGTTGCTGAGGAGGGTGCCGGGAGGAAACTAGAGGTAAAGATTGTTGTTGTTGTTGCTGCTGCTGCTGCTGCTGCTGGTGTTGTTGTTGTTCGCTATTATTACCATCACTATTACTATTCTTGTTGTGCTTTTGTTGCTCCACCTCTTGTTGTGTTTGTTGTTGCTGAAGTGAGAGATGGGGTGGCTGTTCTTGCGGAGTGTGTGAACGGAGCAGATGATGATGGAGGTGATAATGCTGCTGTTGTGGAATACATTGAGGCTGATCCTTTTTAAATACTTGAGTATTTCCTAACATTATATATCTATTGCAATGCTGGTAAATGCTGGTGTTAGAATTAGTTTTGGGGGAGTAATGAACGAAAGAGTAATTATCTAGTCATGTATTAGTTGGACTGTGTGTTTGAATAAAGAAAGCGTGAGAATAGCAGTAGCAGTAGTGGTACTAGCTGTAGTGGTGGCAGTAGTAGTAGTAGTAGCAGTAGCAGAAGACGTAGGAGTAGTGTTACTAGTGGTCGTGGTAGTAGGAGTAGCAGTAGCAGTAGGAGTAGCACTAAGAGTAGTAGTAGTCGTCTCTGATGATAGTAGTGTCTTTGCTGATATGGACGTCGTAATTGTAATTATTGTTAAGTCGATTGAACTCAAAATATAGAAAATTTTTACCAATCAATTTTCTGTTTTGTGTTTTGTGTTTGTTCTGGGCAATCCAGGTTATTTAAACAATACAAGAGTGTTCAATAAAGAGGTAGCCTAACTAAATGACTAAAGTAACCTAACTTAGGCAACCTAACTTAACCAGACAAAATTAGCCAGATAGAAACAAGCAAACAAACAAACAAGCAGGCATAATAAACTCTCATAAAGTCAAATAATCTAAATAATCAGATACTTGTTCGCATTGTTGATTATATAATAATGATGCAGTCAGATATATCTTCTTTTGCCTCGCTGCTTTACAGGATTTTTCCTATTCTTCTTCTTGTTGTTGTTGTTTTTTCAGTCGTTCTTCTTCTTCTTCTTTTTATTCTACTTCTTCTTCCTCTTCGTTTATACCACTTTTCGGTTTATACCTTGTTTACTCTTTTCAGGATTTCCTACTTTGATTGTCTTATTTTGTTTTTAGTTTATTTTTTTTTTATTCTATTTTGTGCTTTGTTTTTTTGTGATTTTTATATTTTTTTTTTTCTTTTTGGTTTTCTACTTTTTGGTTTTCTGCTTTTTTTTTACCCCTGAACAAGAAGAAGAAACGCAACAATCTGTATTCAGTTACTGTGACAGTTAGTTACAGTTACAATGGTCTTGATGTAATCAATAATAATGATAGCGGCAGTGATAATGGTGGCAGTAGTTGCAATTGCAATTGCAATCGCAATCACAGTTACTTCATCTCACTATCGCTATCACCATCATCGTAATCGTTAGGTTACTTGATTGATAGCAATTATTATCGACCAAACTACTTGCGCGTAATAAAAAAAAAACCTGAGATTAGCCAACTGCTGACGATAGCGCTGTTGATGTTGATGATTTATGGAGTGTAAGCGTGTGCACCTCACTAGTATTGAATCCATGTACGTTCTTGGTGTTTGCGCTAAATGCTGTACTTGAAACTTGTACTCCGCAAACCACAAATGCTGTCTCTGTCGCTGTCTCTGTCTCTGTCGCTGTCTCTGTCGCTGTCTCTGTCGCTGTCTCTTTGTAATGTTCAGAGTGTGCGATTAACAGGTCACGGTCAATGTCGATAGGTACTAGAGTTTACAAATACGAAATCCATCGCCGAGAGTTATCTGCACTGTACTTGTATTAGTGTGTTGGGGAACTAGATGTCGGACAACTCAGCAATAGCAACCTGCTACCCAAATAAAGCACATCTATCGTAACAATAGACGGTCTGCTAAAACACGAAGCCGCCTAGCTACGATATGAAATAGAAATGTGGAAAATGAATGCGATTGAGAGTACGTAAAAAACAGCGGCTGGTATACTATAATACGTACATGCATAAACAAGAATATACTCTGAAAATATGGTGGTAGGGTCTTACTTTGAGAGTATTGATCTGTATATCGAATATGCAAGTTGTTTTAGCTTAACCAGGTGGTCCATTAATTGATATTGATATTAAATTGAAGGGAATAAAAGTGGATGATAGAAAACTAATGCGTTGGTGTTTTGGGATTACAAATTCATATTCACTATGTGTCGTTCTACTTATTTTTTGTTGCTTTTTGTGTCATTTATATTTTTCTTCTCCTGTATTTTGCATCGAATAATTAGGTAATGAATTACGTAATCATCGACGCGACGATACGATACGACAATTGGAAATAAACGTGACTCCATATATGATGTTAGCCTTTAAGGGGGGGTCCTGGGGAGAACCGGCAAGTAGTGCACATATTACCAAGGGGTAATTGACGGAATGAGAAAGAGAAAGAGAAGGGCCAAGCCTTAACAAAAGTAAGAAATAAGAAAGGGCGCTGGGTGTGTGCACGGGCGCGCACACGGACACCAAAACCGAAACCGAAATCAACACCGAAACCGAGGTGAATGAACTGTATATAATAATAGAATGTGATAAAGATAATAATGCTAGTGGTAATTACAACACGACTATCCGATGTGGATTGAATAAAATCCACTCTCAATCTGATACTTCACACCGTCAGAAATAATATTGCAACATTCAACCGGGTGATATAAACATGTGTCAATATGTAATTGATTACTACAGGTGTGGAGATATCATCTGCACATACATAATCCATTAAACATTGTTGATATAAGCCATCATTAATGTAATCATTTTTCAGTCTCTTTGTAACTTTTTTTCTTTTTGGTTTTAGTTTCTTCCTTTGTTCTAGCATACTTCAAATGCCCATCAAGAATATTTACAAACGATATACTTTCTCGTAACCTCCATGCCCTCAATTTGGATCGCCATACTGTAAAAATAAACAATCCAAAATATGCTAACATTTTTTCAAGTCTTTTTACGTAAACTGGTGCCTGCTTGCCTTCAGCAATGCAAGGTCCGAACTTATTTTTAAACTGTGGTGCAGCGACAGGAAGGGCAGGTGGGAACCAGTTCAATTACAAGACGTGAAAGAGAACTACCCCATTGGTGTTGAAGGTTTGTTGACATGTATTGACGAGAATATTAGCATTTAGTTTTATCTGCATCTCTCGGTCATTTCTTGAACCTAAACGATGGAAATGACTCCTTCGGAAAACCCTATTTGCGCACACCTTCATTTGTCATCCGCACGTGAGATTGTCCTTTGACGCTTTTCCGATATCAAGGAAGACGCAATTTTTTGTATTCCGTACATGGTACTGTGCATGCACTGCACGATTCCTTTGTTCTCCCAACGAAGACACCATTTTGCGCCGGTAAATTCCAATCGCTTGCCCCTCACATACCGACCCAACCAGCAAACCAGCTCGCGGGCCGTTGACTTTGGTAGCAGCGTGTGTCAACGCCATTGGTGTTCACATGCCTCTCAGTCTAGTAGGAACCGCCAACTCTGTAATTTTTCCTACTACCGCTGACTACGTGCTAACAATTCTGAATGAGTGAACTGGTAAGTGGATCCCGAGGGGCCACAAACGACTGAGTAGTACATCCTCGTCCTTCCCTCCTTTGTTCACTTTTTTGTTCCTCGTTTCTACATTGCTCGTTCTAAATTCCTCTTAAATTCATATTTTTGTTTTTAGTGTTTGTTTGTCAAAAGGAATTTTGAAGAAGCGGTTTATATCTACAAGACAAATCTATAAAAATCGGACCTGGCATACCGATATCTGTAGACAATGTAGTTCTTTCCGGATCACAGAATGAATACAATCAAGTAGACACAGAGGCAGGACGTGTGAGCCTAATATACGAAGCATATTTTTACGACGCACAGAGGGTAAAAGAATTCGGACAAGACAATATTACAAAGGCTATTGTTGTTTTCTAGAACATCAAGCTTATGAACAGAAAAGGCGGCAAATGCAAAAAGAAACAGCAACTAAAGTAAGGAAGCTTAATTGAGAATACCGCTAGTTAGTTATATATGATTCTATCCACAATTATAATTCAACACCGATAACTGCATATACGTAAGATTACTCGCAAATTATTTAGTTTGACAAGTCTAAGCAATAAGCATATTTACTTATTGTACGTAATCTTGAACAGGCATTTTATGGGTACGCTTGCTTGCCTTGAATGTTTTTGCATGTTCACGGAAAACTGCGGTACGATATGTTATCCTCATGCTGCATATAGTTTTATAGTTTGATAGTTTAAGCTTCTTATTATGTTAGACGTTTCGGCACGGCATAGTCTGAGCGTCCATCTCGCTCAGTTGGTCGACTATGCCTTCTCAGAAAACAATCATAGATCCATCCTTTACTTTGCCTTGGTATTGAATGGTAAATTTGTACGTCTGCAGCTCTTGCGGGATCATTATTGGAATCTCTTAGACTGTTGCCTTTTGATGCTATTTGTGTGATGTTATGTACCTGGTTAAATTTTGCACTCATTGTCTACCCTTACAAAGAACACGCTTTGTCATTTATAAAGCTGCACAATTTCACTTTGATTTTGAAAGAAAAGTAAATCTTACTATACGCTTACATTGTTTGATATTGCTTCTCTCGACTATTCAATTATTTCACTCTAAATTAAAAAATGATCAATCTTCTGCTTATTCTCCCTTTTGATATCCGTGACACCAGAAAGATGACACTGATTTGCGACAATATCATCGCAAAAAAAAAATAAAAAAACCGAACTGAGATTATCGAAATCTGGAAAACCATCCTGGTACCGTCTTCTGTCATTGTATTTTAAATGAGTGCATATGCTGCCCTCAAAATTAATTCATTAAGAGATCCAACTGAGAATGGAAACGAGGACGACGTAATACAATACCAAGCAAACTCGTCTTCCGACGAAAACGAAGTTGGGTCGGAGTCGGAGTCAGAATCAAATCAAATAAATGAGACTCCAGTTGAACAAGAAAACACCACCATCGCACCCGCGCATCGTCAACTCATCACACGGTCAAATTTTTTCCCCGATGAGAACAACATAAAGTTTGGCGTCGATCACGTCACGATTGGATTGAGCCCGTTTCAATGCATTTTGATCAATGGCCAGTGTAAATTGAAGATTGTGTATGGTGCCATCACAGTTAACGACTGTCACTATTTGACAGCGAGCAAGGACCGGTTCTATGACATTACGGCGTTAACGTGTCAGTCGTTGCCCGTTATTGCGTGCGCCCATTCAAGTACTGCCGTGGAGATAGGGGAAGGGGATTCGAGGTACGACGCAGTGATCATGTTGAAAAACTCGAGCACGGGCCTCGAGGACATTGGAAACTTTCATCCGCAGTTTAAGAATTTGCTATGTCGAGACGCAGGCGAGTTTGATTTGTTTAAGAACTATACGTTTGAAATCGTATTGAAGGAATCTGGCGTTGTTGGGCTCACAATTGACAAGAGTTGGACTCATGAAGTAGACGGCATCAAATCGGACCCGTTCCCAAAAGTGATTATGATTGTAGGTAACAAAAACACGGGGAAGTCCACTTTTTGTAAAACGGTATTGAATTCCTTGTTAATTGAAAGAAGTAACCGCCCTGTTTGTTATTTGGATCTTGATCCGGGACAATCTGAATATTCGCTACCGTACAGTCTATCTTTATGTGAAGAATCACAAGCGAAATTTGGATTCACGTTTAGTTCTTCATCGGGTGAGAAAATCGACGAGTACTACGGTTTCACCACTCCTATTCATGCACCATCCAGATACATTGATATCATAAGAAACTTATATTCACATTACTTGCTGAAATTTCAGCCACGAGGATATTCCTTGGTCATAAATACCCCTGGGTGGGTTAAAGGATACGGGAAAGAATTGTTGATTGAAATCACTAAATTCATAAATCCTCACAAGTTAGTTATACTATCAACCAACTTGGATCCGGAAAGCACTGAGAATTCTTACCTCCTACAAGACTTGGAATACCGATCATTAAGTATACTACCTGGTTCATACCAAGTATCGAAATACTCGTCATCGCAAATCAGGACAATCAACAAATTACTATACTTTCATCAAAAAGAATTTGGAAAATTTGATTTCTCTAAACACTTGCTAGATGTCTCCCCCTTGAAATTATCTTATGGCAAAGTTGGTATTCATGCCGTCTCGATACTAAACCACGACGTTGACTCGAGTTTCAATCACCTGGATCTTCCAACTCTAATCGAGTCTATGGTATGGGGAGTTTACACCGCGACGGATGTGCTGCCGCTGAACCTACATCAAATCTCCACGCTTCCTCCTTACTTGAACCCCAGGGATTTTTTTGGCCTTCTGGAAACGAAGTACCTTGGACTCTTGCTCGTGCACAGTATAAACACCCATGAAATGTATTTAAACGTGTATGCTCCACCGAATGTGGTTGAGAAGATGAAATCAGCACCGGGCAAGATTGTGCTAGTCCGCGGGGATGGCGAGGTACCTGCTTGTGAGATTATGCATCCTGTGTTGATAAGCGCAAAGTTGAAGAAAGGAGCCAACGATGTAGTCTTGCCGTACGTCAGTTTTGAAGAGAAGGTGAGAGTTGGTGGGGTTTGGAAAGTGAGACGGAACATAAAGAGACGCGGGCATAACCGGTGAAGAAGAAATGGCGCCTTTTCCCCGTCGCCTATTCTGACTATCCCATCAATCGATAGGTGCGAATCGGATACTTTGAGTGAATTGACCAGCTGTCTAGGTTAAGGAGTATTATGTATAAATTAATAGAAGTTATAGAATGTACTGTGCGGTTTACATGTATTGACGAACATGTGGTGTAACTTGGGTCAGTTGAACATCATTTAGTTTTGGCAGTTACCTCTTGTTTCGTTGAGCTTCCAGATCTAGTTTTCTAGATTGCATCTTGCTGGGCAGCATCCATTCAGCATTGCCACCGGCTTATTAATCAATAGTGGGTATAGCATAGCCCACGTATCGCTTATTGACAACGCAAAGCGATGCAACCATTGGCAAATGTACCTACAGAACACAAGCGAGTGCGTGCACACACCCCCAATTAACTCTCGGTAGGTAAACCTCCTCGGTTGTTTCTACTACAATGATGAACTGGAGTGGCACCGTGCACCCGCTCCTATGGTACAGTACAACAGAACCCTATACGCTTAGCGCACACATGTAGTGATGTAGTGGATTGAAAATAGAGACAGTTCATGTGGTTGTACAGCAAAACCATATTAGGTGGTATGTAGGCTTGACTATATACAAGTGAGACACGCCGTTACATCTATCTATTGGTAATCCTTGATGGTCAAGCATGGCCGGATTTACTGTTGATTTTACTACAGTCGACCATAAAGGTAATTAGACCAGGAATTTGACAAGCGTATAGTGCAATATGTTGTGTGATAGTTGGTATTTCGAACATTCTCTTGTGTGTTTGGAAAGACATTCATCCCAAAGGCAAACAGAAAAATATTGAAACTTCATCGTGCCTCGACTTTGTAAGCTAAGGGGTTTTGGCATTGATGGGACATACTTCTTTCTTTGGTTCCAAAAAGCCTGATTTTACTTGCGCAAACCATTGATAACGACTCCGTTTCCGCGATTCCTGAAATTTCTCTCCGTACTTAAATACAATTACAAGCTTGAAGTATACAAATAGATTTTAATTATGTTCCGCTATTAGATTTCATGATTAATGTCTTTATTGAAATAGAAATCCAGAATTAATTGTTTATGATGTGGAGTTGCTACCAATTGTGGTTTTTTTTGCAACTAATATGGAAGTCAAACATGAAACATAAACAATGTATGTCTGTTATAACACAATAAGACGCAGCAGAAATTGCCATTTTAATTTGGATTAAAGTAGAATAAATGATTTTGTCAACAGAAATCCAGAATAAGTGTAGCCAAAACTGTTAAATGGTGCTAATGATTTGCACCATCTACAAAACCCAAATGGTTTATATTCTCTTCTCTAATGAATTTACAATGCTCATGCAGATGTGAATTCATAAAAAACCCACTTTAATAAGTGAACTTTTTTTACAAGCAATTTAAATTTTGATATTATTTGTTAGTAACTGAAACGCCTCGCCATTTGGCCAGCGAACCTCTATATACAACAATGTATTTTCGTTATTTCTAATGGATGGCAGTGTTGCTTAAAAAGTGCTCAATAATCGGTACCATGAAATAATATATATACGTTCTTAAATAATCAATTCATACTCCACGTTGGTTCAGTGGACCTAGTTTCTTGCTGCCATGAGGCAATGTGATTATACACGCATCTTCAACATTCTATTACAAATATGAGATATATGCGATTGGCCCGTGCATTTAGACTAGTATGGGGGTTTTCACTACCATTATTGTCGGAACCACAATGAAATGACCTATTTCTTTCTCTTTCGTATGCAAAGAGTCATCAAATTTACGATACAACCTAGAGCTTTAGATATTATATAATGCCGATCATCATGTAACGCTCGAATGCCTAGAATCTAAATATAGACCATCAAACGTTTACTCAAATATATTTTGCTGCTTTTAACTGTACAGTAAAGCTCAACAATACACCTGTGCTTGAATTATTTTATCTTCAAACTTGATTTACATCATTTTGTGTGTATGCTCTCATGTACTTGATTATAAGACAATTTAAATAACTGACCTTTTTATTATTTATCTGAAAGATTCCATTGTTCAATTGGTGGCAATTATAATAGATCCGTTTCTATCGTGTTAGCAAGACTCTTGTAACAAATGAAGCTTCAAATTCACAGTGTACCTTCTGTGTTTGAGTAGTTCAACATGTCAAGAATGACATCTGGATTGAAGTATGCAAAAAACAGCTATTTGAGGAGAAAAGAAAATGAGCTTAGAATCCACAGGAGGTGTGGGAGTCTCATCTCGATGTGTGCTTTAAAGAATTTGCATTGTGTCTGGCTGTTTTAAAACTTGCAACAATTTTTGTACAAAGCCTCTCAACAGTAAACAAAGAAAAGTAATTTGCAATCAACACTTTCCAGCAACCATTCTTTTTTATCAAATGATATTCTGCAAAGTCATAGCAAGCAAAAAAAAGGGCTGTAATTACAATATAAGATACTCTCCCAGAAGTGAAGGCTATATTCTCTATCCTTAAAGATACTCTGCAGTGATTTCAAAAGTATAAATTCACCTGAAAAGCTGCATTCTAGTTTCTATTTTTTTTTCATTCTACATCATTATCATAACTATATCATTATGAAATTTGCTACTATTGGATTTTCATTAGCTTTAATTGCTGCAACTCAAGCCGGTTACATTCAACATGGAAAACATGATGGAGATTACGATCATAAACCAACTGAATGCTACGATGAAAATGATGGCGCAATTACTAGTTTCCCAGGAGAATTTGCTTTAGGGGTTAAAGATTGTGTTGGTGGTGACGTTACTGTTTTGCACTTGGTTTACGAAGTTGATGATGGTCAGCTAGAGCACGGCAGTTCTACTTATGACTGTTCAAGATGTTCTAAGACCCGTTCACATTCATATTATCCTACTGGTGACTGTGAGACTAGCAGTTACTACTACCCAACTCCAACCGCATACCCATATCCAACTCCAAGTTCTGAATGTGAAGATGATTGTGAACACTCTTGGAAACCAGCTCCAATCTCTGAATGTGAAGATGATTGTGAACACTCTTGGAAACCAACTCCAAGTTCTATACTGGATGATTGTGATGAAGAGTGTCAGAAAAAATGGAAACGCGGTAAATACTATGATGGTGAGGACGATTATCAATCTTCTGCATCTGAAACTTCGCCCCTCAAATACCCATGGTGTACCATATGTAAATCCGAATGTGAATTTTTTGTCACTTTATGCGACAGTGTTTTGAAAGATCAAAAAGGTAGAATTGGTTCAATTGTTGCTAACCACCAATTCCAATTTGATTTACCAGTGCAACCAGATGCATTATATACCAGTGGTTGGTCAATAATTTATAAGAATGGTAATTGGCTATTGGCTTTAGGTAAGAAAACTACATTCTGGCACTGTGCTGTTGACAAGTCAGGTGAATACAAATTATATGATAAATGTATTGGTGGTCAATGCTCTGAAGTAGAGATTGTTGTTATTAAAGCTATTGACTGTGATGGTAAAACCAAGTACAAAGATTATTAAACAGAATCATTAGAACTAAAGAATTCTTGGTGTCAAATGGTCTGCTTTAAAAACTTCTTTATTCTACTGATTATTTCAAGATCTGGGTCCTTTGAATTGATATATGGTGGTTTCAAAAAACTTCTTGGGCTATTTCGTTTTCTATTTTCGGTTTCTGTCATTGGATGTACCCGATGATTGATTGTAACTTCTGTAGTTTTCTTTAGTTGAATAAATTATAACACACCAAATAAAGTGTAGCAGCATAAAATTTCTTCTTTACAGATGTGAGTGAAATTTCTTACAGTGCCTATCCATCTTTCTTTAGTTCCAAACTTGGTTTTGTTGATTGATTCAAATACTGTTCGCGCTACCACTTTTCTAAATATATTGGTATATTTTTTGAAAGATAACTGCTATAGGCGTCTCTTAATCCTCCTTTTTCTGAATAATTCTTAGGGCAGCAATTGCAAGTGAGTATAATAGTTGTACAACTGTAGCATGTTTCTACACCAAAAGATATCAAAGAATAAGAGGCATGTACTGGTTGATGATCTGGCTTTCTGACTTCAGTAGGCTTTTAATTTGAGAATTTCTTTAAAGAAGTTTATATCTTCTTTGTTTGAAGGTCCATTGAGTCTCCGCATCGGTTGGGCACAAATAATAGATAATCGGTTCTTTCTAAATAGTTTGTGTTCATAGTCTTTGTCAACCGAAAACCAAAAAAAAAATTTATTTTCATCTCATCTTTTGCACCGACAATATACCAATAATAACCTAATGGGCAAACTTAAAAGAAGCAGAAAGAACCGAACGGCAAGACTTAATCCAATAGCGTCTAAATCTCAACAAGATGCCAAAAGAGATGAATCCACAAGACAATCAAAAATCCTACCTCTTATAAACAAATTAAGGTCAACCATCCCAAATGATAAATCGATGGCTCTTGGAGCCATAACTGAATTAGCAGAAGATTCACGTATGAGGCAGTTGTTATTAAAAGAGAAACTAATCTCAGTAATTATGGAGACTTGTCTCAATGACTCGAATGATGAAATCATTGTTGAGTCTTTCGGCTTACTACGTAATTTAGGAATTGAAGAAGGCTATAATGTTACTAAATTTCTTTGGAGAAGTGGGGTATGGACAAGCATTGAAGATGCATTGAATAAAATCAATGATTCATTCAAGTATTTACTTGAAAATTCAGGCAAGGAGAAGAATAAAGATAAATCTAAAATTCAATTATTATATGATTATACTGAAAATGTTTTGTCTTTAATTATTGTATTAGCTGGAGCTTCTCAAGATATTTATGAATCTGTATTTAATGCGATTGATCCTATAGTTGAGTTCATCTTGAAATTGATTGATTTGCATATTTCTGGGAGTTTTAGAGTTTCCACAAAGTTGTTTAATTCATCGTTGGAGTTTATATATGAATTTTCAACGGAATCTGTTGAATTCATCAAAAAATTGGAGAGCTTTAATAATTGGGATAAGCTAATATCATTCGTGGAAAGCAGCAACAATAAGTTAGGTAACATATATATTGAAGGTATCAAATTTAATAATTATGAAATTCTAGCAGCATCTCACGAAGACAAACAAAGTGTTCTTGGGGAAATCTTGAATAGAATGTATCTGGTTGTGACAGTTATAGATTTGAATAAATTAAAAGAGGATCTTTTAAGTATAAACAATCCAAATAATGCAAATAACCCTATCAAGAAAAGTGCTAATATCATAGAAAAGGATTTGTCCTCTACAAATGAAATGAGAAATGCAACAAAATCAGAATTATCCACCATCGAAACGAGTTTAGATATAACCACATCAATATTAGAATATTTGTCTGTAAACGAAGAGAATCCAGAAGAGCCTATTCAAATAACTTCAAATATGGAAAAGATTCTATTTGATGAAATATATCCAATGCTAATTGAATTACTATCATTTGAATTAAATGAAAATATATTGCAACTAGGAGAAAAAATTTTGGGAGCTCTAAATAATTTAGTTTGGCTTGTATTAAGTAATGAAAATTTACCCGTAATTTGGTATGAAAAATGTTTGCAAATGTGGGATATTATCTTGTCAATTGAAGATGAGACTTTGCAAAAAACTAGTTTGAATATAGTATGGGGTATAATTAAATCGTTGGGACCTGAAGTTGTTCCAAAAATTTCATTAGAAATGATCAACAAACTAACACAAATCAAACTACAAGATGATAATTTGGAATTATATCTTGCTGCGGTTGGTGTATTAGGTAATATAGCTCCGATCATAAACAATAGAGAAATCACAGCACAAATTTCACAATTTTTATTGAATTCGATCAAATCAGGATGTGAAAATCCTCAAGATCCCGTTGCGTTAGAAGTTATTTCGGAATCTTTGAATTTAATATATGAAATTTTTGGTGATAAGGAATATGATTATGATTACGAAATTTTTGTTAAGCAAGATTATTTAACAATCTTGAAGAATTTCGAACCTAATGTAAAAGAAATATATAAAAAGTTGGATAAAAATAAGCAACCGCAATTGAAATTAAAGTTGGAGGAGGCTTGGATTAATCTAGGTAGGTTTATTCAGTATAAAGAAAGTGAGAGACAATAAGCAAGAGAGTGGTGTTATACGCGGGTATATAATTGAAAACATTGAGTAGAATAAAAGTGTGAAATTCGTTTGTAGTTGTTAAAAATGGAAGATTGCTACTGTAAGGTAGTAAACAATAATAACCTTTCCTACAGCTAATTGATCCGGGTTATTAGTGAAAAATGATCCGCTTTGTGATCACATACGTTGAGGTATTGATTTTTACTTGCATAGCAGATGTTGCTGTGATGAATCTCCTAGTCAGTAGATATCAAAAGGACAGCCCTGAATGATAGGTGTGGTCCTATGAGTGAAGAAACTTACTCTAAAATTAGAAATCAGAAAATGTATATGTACAAACACATTTCAATCTCATTAAGGAGAAATGTGATATACCCCTCTACTACAGACAAGGCTGTTTTTTTAAAAATGGTATCTTGGTAGCAGGAATACAGTATTTTGCATTATTCAATGAAACGACTTTTCCCTATGTAAAGCTTAAAATGGGGTCACAGGAAACTTAACATATATACCAGAAATATAATACCGAATTCCTTGCAAATGCGTATTCTAATCATTGGCGTCATCCCAAATGATGGAGAAACTTCTTCCTACATTCGAATAATGAAATGTTACTGGCAAATATTACTTATATCTGCTATTCATTGAGTACTCTAAGGCAAAACACGAGCGTAGAAAAAAGGAAGTTTAAATCAAAATTAAATCCGCATGAAAGTTAAGCCTTCCAAAGGGGTTCTTAAGCTAATTGATTAATGACCTGTAACTTTTATTATTATTTCTTAAGGAAATTGGTAAAAAAGGTGTCGCAAGGTACTGTACATGAACTATGCTTCTGTACCTGGTCTCATGATGAAATATCTAAGAATGCTGAATGATTACCGCGATAAGGATTCAAATCTCCAAGCAAGCTATTTTTAGCCCTCATTTAATAGAATGAAAGTGATACCACCCCCTTTGACAATTTGAAGTAGAATGAAAGCAATTAGCCAGGGAATTTCAAGCGAATAGAAAATGCTTACTCTCGCGATTGAATTATAATTACCCTACTAGATTTAGTCATATTCTCTACTGATACAGTCTGGTTTCTTGATGCTACTCTTCACAAGAAATTTTACTAAGAAATGCTTGAAAAGAACAGGGTCAAGAATCAAAAAGTAAAGTGAAAGAAGAGGTACCTCTCAACTGTTTGTGTTTCTTTTTTTTTGTTGTCTGGAAAGAGTTTTGCAGTCATCTTACACAAGGCTAAAGTTTGCTCTACTTATAATATGTACACTTATACCCTCTTGACTCTTTTACAATGAAGTCATAGTAAAGATCATCTTTATTTGCAGTTAGCAGTTTATCCTAAAAATAGTTCGTTAGTTTGCGATCTTTAGCTTTGTCAATATAAATATGCCCCTTTCCTTCTATCTTTCCACAACTCTCTTTCATTCTTCAACCTAGTCATTCGTTATGTACTTTAAAACTATCGCTTCAGTTGCTTGCTTATTCTCAAGTGTTTCGGCTTTTTATTACTCTAACACAACTGTCACTAAATACAGTACTACCACCAATTTGGTCACCAGTTTTGTCACTACTTGTCCGGAAGCTACCACATTTACAATTACCACTTGTACAAATGGTGATTGCCGACCATGTGTAATTACCGCAACTGGTTCAACTACAATTACGGTTACTGGTGAAGTTATCTGTCCAACCGAAACTGCATTATCATCATCAGAAGAAGGTGTTACTACTACTGAAGTCACTGTTACCGGCTATACTACCTACTGTGCAGAAGCAACAACTGTTACAATTACAACCTGTGAAAATCATAAATGCAACGCAACAGTCATACCAATCACTGAACCAACTACATTAACTTTCACTGGGGAAGTTATCTGTCCAACTACTTCTTCTGTTCCAGCTCGCTCTGAAACTCCAGAAACTCAAAAAGTTATCACTACTCACGTAACTCAAACTGACTATACCACATATTGCCCAGAATCCACTACCATTGTAGTAACTACTTGTTCGGAGGATAAATGTGCTCCACATACTGTTTCCGCCACTAGAGGAGAAACAGTTACTGTTACTGGTCAAGTCATCTGTCCAACCGAAATTGCATTATCATCATCAGAAGAAGGTGTTACTACTACTGAAGTCACTGTTACCGGCTATACTACCTACTGTGCAGAAGCAACAACTGTTACAATTACAACCTGTGAAAATCATAAATGCAACGCAACAGTCATACCAATCACTGAACCAACTACATTAACTTTCACTGGGGAAGTTATCTGTCCAACTACTTCTTCTGTTCCAGCTCGCTCTGAAACTCCAAAAACTCAAAAAGTTATCACTACTCACGTAACTCAAACTGACTATACTACATATTGCCCAGAATCCACTACCATTGTAGTAACTACTTGTTCGGAGGGTAAATGTGCTCCACATACTGCTTCCGCCACTGGAGGAGAAACAGTTACTGTTACGGGTCTAGTCATTTGTCCAACTACCGTAACTACTGAAAAACAAGTTGAATCAGCCACTAGTATAAAACCCGATATATTAACTCCAGTTGAGACCCCTGTTTCTCCCTCCACCGTTGCGGCCGAATCTACACCAGTTGCCGGGACTACAGCCGTTGTTATTCCACCAGCTAAAAGCTCACATGTTTCTGTTACAACATCAGTTCAAGCTTTATCATCACCATCAACAGTTTCTGTTGAGTCAAGTGTCCCAGCTACAATTGCTGAAGGTCTTGCTGTTTCAAATGCTCCATCTGTATTAGTTGGTCTTTTTGTTATTTTTTTTGAATTTATGTAAGTGACATATACTAGGGATTAATTTTGATTTCTATGAACATTTTTATTTCGGTTACATTGTACATTTATTGGCTGTCGATGCTAAGCTAGGGGTTTTAATTTCTAAATTTCTAGTATCTATTAGAGGATAATTTTTTAATATAAGAGACTTTTTAATTGGAAATCCATTTATCTCTGGCTATATTATCTGCTATGCAAATATCGAAAGTCGTTTGACCTGTTTATTATAACGCGGTGGTTGATCAGAGACAGTTATTTCCATGTAGAATAAATGCTAATTTCCAGAATTGCTTTCAAATATTGCGTATTAACATGTTATAAAAAGTATATCTACTCAGTCCATAAAGTACTAATCTCCGGCCAAACGCGTTTATACAAACTCATTGCAACAACATCTTGGGAAGTCAATTTCCCATCGAAATTAGCTTTGAAATACCCATGCGTACCAAGACTTTCCTTAATAAAACCAGATCTACCCAGTTTAGTAAACAAACTGATAGCTTTAAAGAAATTGATATCTTCACGATTGAAAAACATATAACGAACAGTGACAACTTTCTTGTGGATTTTGACTGGATGACCGGTGAGAACTATACGTTGAGCTACTATTCTTGTATGATCACATCCTAGGAATGTACCTTGGCCTACAAACTCCAATGATCCTTCATTCGGGCCTGGTTTGAAATAAATAACAGGGGAGTTTGTGAATAGTATTGGGGCTATTGCAGTTACAATCATGGTGTTACCTGGATGAGCAAAATTCTCCAGTTTGTGGACATTGTTCGGGTTATTTGAAGCTTGATTGAATAAGGGATTGATTATTTGTCGTCTTGGACCATATTGAACAATCATTTGTTCTTTATTTGGTATTGGTTCCTCATAATCTTCCCAATTCTCAAATGAAAAATTACAAACAGCAAGTTTATGTTCATGCTCAAGTAGTTCATAAATAGTAAATGGTAGTACTCCCGGATTGATTTTTTCCAAGATATATTTTGGGGCCTTTATAAACAACCTTATCGTATTGCCCGCCTGCACTTCAATACTCTTTATAAATTCTTTGTTGACTTTATTCCTGGTCGCCTTAAAGTTCGACACACGCAACAATCTTTTCCATATACTTGGCTTTTCCATATCTGGTTCATCAAAATCCCAATCGCAATTAGCTAAAGATTTCACTCCTCTGTACCCGCTCAATCTTTCTCTAGCAGATTCATGTGGGTGTAGTTCAATTTCATCTGGAAATTCCAAATCAGCTTTTGCCGTCTTTCTATATTCTTGCAACTGACGCTCTTCTTCCTCTGGTGATAAATCAGTATGCATTTCTGAGTCACTGTGTCCTGTCGAAGCGTCGATCTCTACCATTGGTTGGCTTTCAATATCTTCTATCTCTTCAAGCTCCTCGATATCTGATGCATCATCATCTAATACATCATCTACAAGCCACCTACTTTGATATTCCGATGTTCCCTTTGGAACTTTTTTGTTTGGTGTTACTCTCTTAACTCCATTATCATCAAAATATATCTTACCTTCAGATCTAACTCCGAGTTCATCATTCTCCCACATATCCTCATCATCTTCCATATCTATTTCTTCTGTATTTAATTCGTCCAAAGTTTCTTGCTTGTCATTAGGGGTGAATACTTGTTCAACATCATCGATATCCATTGTGTTACGTTTATTCTTCCTTACAATTTTTTCTAACCGGTCCACTTGGAAATCTCCAAATCCGGGTATATGAATCAATCTGTTTGCATTAAAACCAACGCCTCGAACTGTCCCCTCGACAACCAATTGTTCACCAACTGCATTCACAGAGTCAGCAACCAACCAACCACGTGAGTCTCTCCAAGTTATCAGACTTGGGAATTTTTGACACAAAGTTCTCAAACAATTTGCATTATCTGAATCAATTTCTAGGGAATACACCTTATCTTCAGTTGGAAAGAAATGCTGGAAAAATGATTGTAATGATTGCTTAATATCCAATTGTAAATTACGTTTAGGATAAGCAGTGACGATATTTGGTAATACACCCATGACTGATGCTATCCCCTGTGCTAACAAGCATCTTAATATAGTCTCCCCATAAGCTTGCTCTACTTCTTGACTAGCTGATATACCAAATATTACAAAATCTGATGATTTCGCAGCATCCATTATACTCAACATACTATTTTGATTCGGTATAATCACCTTCAAATTAGATTTGAACTTGGAAATCGTAATATTATTCACAGAAGGATAAGCGAACTCAAATTTGTCATCAGTAGTATCTTGATTAAAAATCTGATTTGCAATATCAGTGGGTGATAAATCATTAGTTAAACAAATTATGGTGATGATCTTTTCAGCTCCTTGATTGCCTTCAAACAATTTCTTGGCCAATTTGGTTTCCAAAATCTTTTGCTCCTTTAATTGCTTAGCAAGATTCTTCCTAGCTAGTTTATTTAAAACTTTTGGTTTTGATCCAGATCCATTTGTTGTTTTTTCAACCTTTCCCTTATATTGATCTTTCAATTGACCTTTTGTGGCGTGCTTTGACTTGAAGGGTTTATGATCATGTTTCAAAGTCTTTCTATGAGAACTACCACCTTTAGCCATTATAATCAACAGAAGCTATAGAGTTAATAGATTGGCGGGTTAATCAATTGAACTACTCGTATTTATTTTTCTCACATTACGATGAGATGACCCTTGATACTAGATTTCTCTGACTCACGTGCTGTTGGTTAGGTCTTTAGGGTATTCACGTGATTGTATTATTAATTTTATATGCACTACACGAAGAATCTCTCTCTCAAATTGTGCTAACAAACTCTCTCTCTCTTTCATTGTTTTTCTCAGCTTTCTCTGCTAACAAAACCTGCCTCTGCAGTTGGCCTCACTAACCAAAAAAATTATTCAAGTTGAATTTGAATTCAATTTTCATTCTCCATATACACAAATAGCGTTAAATCAGTATGTAAAGAGATTATATACGTCATGGAAGAGGGAGATTAGAAGTGATCAACTGCAATGAAATAATGGATCAACCACTATAAAGTTTAATAAAGAACGTGGTGAAATGGATTTCCAGGGATTGTATAATCATCACCAGCATTCGAATTAACCTCAAGCATTATGAGAACAAAAGAAGAAGATGATGATGACGATGACGAGGAATATGACAGAATCATAAGATGAGGGTGGATTATATCATTAATCATGGGAGATACATCTCAAATAGGTTTAGTGAATACATGTCAAATCATTGTTAAAAGTATTATTGATTATAATCTTCGCACATCATACAGAATCGATTTAACTTGCATCTTCGTTTTTCAGCAACAGAAGATCCTTGGAAATATAAATTGAGTTGACCAAATCTCACTTGTTGAATTTTAGTACAACATAATACTAACTCCATCTAGGTTAAATTATGGCTCACGAAAACGTTTGGTACTCACATCCAAGAAATTATGGTAAAGGTTCAAGACAATGTCGTCATTGTTCTTCCCACTCTGGTTTAATTAGAAAATACGGTTTGGATTTATGTCGTCAATGTTTCAGAGAAAAAGCTACTGATATTGGTTTCCACAAATACAGATAAATCAAAACTTTGTAAATTATCTTAGGTCATGTTATATATAAAATAGTTAATATAATATTTCAAGTATTGTATCTTGCTATGTCTGTAGGTTTGAGTACAATTGAGATCAGAGGAGATCAATTTATTTTGCACAAGCATACCACAAGATAATGAAGAACTTTAGCAAGCCTGCAATATGGACTATGAGTTTTATCATTCCCATAGTTAATTGGATCTTACTGTATTTAGAGCTCCAGGCATCTCATGGTTTATTTTGAGCACCACGGATGTGATTCCACGTATTAGACTCATTGATTGCTTAGAGCACTACATGTAAGGAGTCTGCTGTCTGGCGAGTTGTACTCCATTGATCTTCTCTATAGCTCCCGTATTGTCTATTTGGTTAAATTACGTACAGTTTACTTCACATCGACATAGCTGTGCTATGAAGGAGATAAAGTATCTCCTTTATAGATTGGGGCAACGTTAACTTATAGACAATACATCTACAGCCCATATATCTGCAGCCCATACATCCGGTCATATACCGTCAAAATAGCTCATGATCACAAGAACAACACCAGATTAAATGTACCCCCCTAAAAAAATCGACATTCAAAATTCTCTAAGATGAATTTTCAAACTTCCTAAAAGGGACTCAATACTCTCGGGAACTTAAACAACATTTTTAATTAAAAAATGGCAACGAGTATAACTTGACAATTTTACATTATCTCGTCGTGGCAAATTTTCCCTTCTTACTTTTTGATTGAGGAAAAGAAAAAGAAGAGAGAAAAACTAAAGAAAAAAATTTGTTGATGAGGATTTATAATTTATACCGCCACAAAATAAATACGTATCACTGATATAGAATTACACAAATATTGAATTGAAATGACTAAAATTAGATGCTTGATCAAAAAGACCGACAAGATGCTTTGATTAAAATGACTGTTATATGAAGTAGCTTAAATTGACTATTGCTTTTTTATTGTTTGATCTATATCTATTCTTAGTATAAGTAGCGATCTTAATAATCCAATCATGGTAACAAAACTAGCTAATCCAACGGGAACAACTGCAAAGACAACAATATTATAAAAATCAAAAAACCGTCTTGGTTTTCTAGTCTTTGTTCCATTCTTGTTGTGTAATTGTAAATTCGAAGTAACAAAATTTTGCACAATAAAAGTTAAAGTTAATAAACAACTTATCAAAATCCATATATGTAAACCGTATTTATAACCATCCGCTGAAAATGTACTTACCAAGTACAACTCACAAGTAATCATGATGGTAGACATCGATAAGACCCTTACTATTGCTGCTGACGTCGAATACTTCACGATCCATCTGACCAATAACGAATCCAAAATCGAGTAAGATAGGTATGCGGATACAATACACCATACCCCCGTAAGAAAATGCTCCAAACCGCGAGCAGTGGTTATATCCTTTGATTGATCCACGCCGCTTTCAAGGTATATTCGTCTCCAAGACTGCGTCAACCCAAATAACGGGGGGATCAAGGACACATCACGACAAAAAGCTAAAAGGAAATGTTGTCGTGCATTCAAAAACTTCAATCCCAATTGCTTTATGGATGTCGTTTTGAACTTATTGCGCAGCTGACTAGATTGTGGCTGCTGCTGCTGTTGCTGCTGTGAGTTGAGTGAGGAATCTGATGAATTTGATTGTGACATTGCCACAATTCGAGGTATAGGTAATGCCGGAATAGGTGTGTATACATGTGAGGGCCCAGGTACTAAACTTGAAGTTGACTCTATACTTTCATCTAGCACACTCCGACTATGCAATCGCTGTGATGTTTCATAACTAGGGACAATTTCAAAAGGATCATAGTCTCTCACAAGTGGGTCTGTGCAATGTGCCTCTATATCCTCCAATGGTGTAATTGTATTAGTTTCCATCCGTGAATGGCGTGCTTCTGTGGATACAACAACCTCATCTTGCTGCTGTGTGGGTATCGAATAGTCATCATCAACTTGATGTGATTCTAAATTGCTTCCAAATCGTGACCTTAGTGATGCTGTGAATGGCATGTTCCATGTGACGAGTATGGTGTTGTCGGTTTATGAGTTGGAATAGTTGGAATATTTAAATTCTTATCTGCAATACCTATGAATCACTTGGTCTGGTATCTGTAGTTCTGTGTGAGCTTTTCTTTTTTTTTTTTTTTCTTCTTTTCTTTGCCTATGACTCCTTTTGCCTTATTTGGCCAATTGGCATTGGCAAAGTGGTAAGAACGCGTTGCGAATTGCTATTACTGACTGGCAACGCAATCGGATCTATCAATCTGCCAATTAGAGTGTGAGAAACGAAATATAACAATTGGTATACGACAATTTGGAGGGGCGGTGTAATTTTTTTCAACGTCATTGAGAGATTTGATTTACAAGTTCAGCTGCTTGAAAAAAAAGCAAACTCACATCGGGGTTGTAAATACGATTAGCACAGTTTAAAAATCACTAAATTTTTAAGTTTTAGATCAGCCATAGCTAAGATCACAGCTTCTAGTACAGTTCTGACAATCATATCGAAGGTTGCTACACATGAAAACGCGCTGTTACCTATATATATTCTCACAGAAAAACAATAGATTGATTTCATTCCAACTATCAATAAAATACAAACTACAGTAATAAATTCCAATGCAAACAGAAAAGTTAAGTTGAGGGTATACTTGAATGCAAAATGATGTTGAATAGATCTTATGCCCCCTTTCCCTAAATAGCTTCCAATTGTTGACTGATTTCGTCCAATTCGGCTTTCGCAGAATTATATTGCTCAGTCAATTCTTCAAACTTCTTTTCCCATTCTTCTTTTTCGCTTTCCAATGAGGCAACTTTTCTTTCCAATTGTTCAGCCTTGATATCAGTTTCTCTTAATTTTTCAGTAGTTTCTTTCAAATTCTTATCAGCTTCTTCTAATTCTTCTTCCAAAACTTGATTCTTCTTGGTATAGTTTTCATTAGAAGTTTTCAATGAATGAGATTCATCGGCAGTTTGCTTGATTTCACTCAACGAGCCTTCTAATTTTTCAACTTCTTCTTCCAACACTTGGTTTTTTCTTGTCAAGGATTGAATTTGATTATCTTTTTCCAAATTCTCTTGTTCTAATTCTTTGATTCTGTCGGATAATTCATCTGACTTTTCTTGCCATTTTTCAGCATCTAATTTCAAATTGTTAATTTTCTATAAAGGAGTGAGTTAGTGTTTGAAGCTACGCTACGATAAACAACAAGACCGAATGATTGACACGTCGAAACTTCAAGAATTGATTAAAAAAATTTTTCAATTACGCCATTGCTAGACTCTATCCATAGTCGGTTCCGAAGGTTGATTCAGCATTCGTTGACCTGATTGTTAATTGGGATTTTCTCCGCTGTTACGTGGCAATGTTCACCAACCGGAACAAATAATCTGTGCCAAATATTTTTCCCATTGACGTAATCCACTTATTGCTAATAGAAAAGCTATAATAAATACATACTTCCTTGAGTTTATCCATATTCAAATTAATTGATTAAGCTGGAGTAAAAAGAAAAGCAGTAAAGAATCACTAGTCGGTGTTGTTGTTTTTTTCTATATGTTGATCTCGATCCACCTGTTTTCCTTGTTTTTTGCTTGTTGAGTTGAGAATTTTGAAATCGTCTAAAAATAAAGATTGGTTTATATACAGGTTTTCTAATCTATCGTATATAACTTAAACCAGCCTGAATGGAATGCACTCAATGCATTCTTCTACTTCCTTCTACTTTCTTCGACCAATTGTTGATATTACTTGTGTGGGAAGAATTGAAGTTCGTCTGTACATGTATGCATGTGTAAGAGTTTACTATGTAATCATAGATTTTGCCAATCATGTTGAATGATAGCCCCCTAAAAACTATTATTTTTTTTCACGAAATCAACGTGTGATATGATTTGATTTGATATTTGATGGCATTGTTATTTTATGCATTAGTGACATGCTGAAGTCGTCAATTGACCCAATAATTTGTAATTTGTTTTCTCTTCTGAGTTCTGGAAAGGATGTACACGATTTATAGAAGACCTTAGAAGCAAATAGGGTCATTTATTTGAAACTTTGATCCATATTCAACCGAATTTTTGAGAATCAGTGTGGTCGTTCACGAAGCACCCGGGTCGAATCGTATTTTTTCACTAAAAGATCATTGCAACCTCAAGGTATATATATCTTGTATTTATTTTTCAACTGCTGCACAGGGGAATGAATTGTGCATTCATTTGCGAATTAAATCTAGCATGGTATCGAGTGGGTAATTTGCATCAGGATCCGAGCTTGCGTTAAGCGATTTCTTAACAATAGGCAATTTATATAATATTATTAACTTAACACTACATGTGGTTGCCAAGTTAAATTATCATAGATCATATTGACCTGCCCTTTCACACGAAAAATGTTCACGGTCTTATAACTTGACCACAATTTGCCTTCAAACAGTAAAGCCAGTGAACCCTTGCATAATATTGTGGAGCCTAGTCTCAAGAAACAAATTGGATGCGTTTTTCAAAACCTTGTTTTTACAATGGGTTGTTCTTTATTGGTCTCTCTATGTAAGTAAATCGGCTGCATAAAAATAAAACTGCAAAAAATTAAGCAGGAAAACTTTAAGATATTTTCCAACTCTGTTTTTTTAACCAGCCATCTTTTCACCCCACCCAGCTTACTACACATAACAACAATGTAAAAAATCACATATCTTCCCCTGGTCTATTATCTGTACCTTATTTTTATTTTTGGCCTATACGATTTTTTTTGACAAAAAGTCCTGGTCTTAAATGCAAACATCCTCCTTTCGTTTATTCAGTTTTTATCTATCCATGTGCTTGATCCAGAATGACTTTAGCGTATCCCATATCTGCACAGGCATCAATCCTAAGTACGTCAAGTCTAGATCCGTCACATGTGCATCAAAGACAGCTATCTAATCCGTTTGAAATAATATACACCGGTGGACATCAGAGAACTCCTTCCCAGCAATGGCATAATCATGATAATTATAAAGAAATATCAAATAATATACATAACGGGACGGCCATTGAGAAAACTGGTCCAGCTGATCCAGCTACTCCTCCTATACTTACAATCATTGATTTGCCTAAGAGTGGGTCAATAGTCTCCAGACTGGCCACTATACGAAATAGAAATAAGATAAAGCAAAGAAACAGGACGGTTAAGAGAGAAGATATAGAGGATGAAAAGAAAGAGAGGTGGCCAAAGTATTTGTTTCCAGTTAGGAGTAAAAAGTCATTGAAATATCGGCACGTATCTTCGTCAATTCCCAAATTCAGCACGAGGCAACAATTGTATGATTTCATGAAGAAATGCAATTATGAAAATCTAGTTAAGAATTTGATTCCGGAATCAATGAAATCTTATTATTATTCCAAGATACTTCTTCCCAGACCAAAGTTGAATTACAAAACTGAAAAGTTCGAACTAGATCCGCAATGCAATTTTAAGGTGAAAAAAGATAGATCGCTATCAATCAATTTCATGGAAGTAGTGTATCAAAAGTATAAACAGGCTATATTTGCAGACAAGATCCTGGCAATCCCTCAAAAGTTTCAAGATATATACCCACAAGATTCGATATTTTTGAATAAAAGAGAATTGTATTCTTTGAATACAAAGCTATTATTTGAGATTTTGCTTAGACGTACATTGGCCGCCAAGATTGAATATAGGTTAAAAAGCAACGGAATTCAACCTAAAATCACATCCTCCTCCTCGACCTTTTCTTCCCACTCGTCCTCCTCTTCTGCATCAAGCACCGGCTCTTCATCAGGACCCCACCATCAATTTCCAGGACTACAGAAATCCAAGAGTTCGGGCACCTCTTCATCGCATCATTCATACAACACCGATAGATTGACACAGCAAAGCCAGCTTCTATTCGATGAACTCCGCATTCCACCAGAATCTCAAAATCTACTGAGCAATGAATTTATCAATGATTTCAATAAGATTTACAATGAAAGATACAACAAAACTAAAACTCCTCCCGTATATGAAACAAACTATCAATTGCAACCAAGGTATAGATCACATTCGACAATGGATTCAGACGAGGATAAAACTGCTCTCTCTACAAAGAGAAAAAGTCAGAGTACGTCCAACACATCGATTTTGATCCACTTGGACGACTTGTCGAGTGAATTGAGTTCCTTTATAGAAGAGAATCTACACTCAAAGAATGTCGTTCCCAAGGATATAGTGACGCCGGCTAAATTGATTGAAAATTTAAATAATTCAGGGAGAATTGGAAACACAGCTAGAGAGATAGAGACGCGATGGGGAACAGCAGTTAAGTCCATCAAAGGATCGGTTTTGACTTCTAGCAGCACTGATCCGAATCTTGGTGCTGCATCACCTCGATTATCATCGGTTTCTAGGTTTCATTCATATAAAAGAAAGTCAATGACTAAATAGATATATATACCACAATACATTAATTATGATATACTATGGGTTTAACTATTATATACCATGGGTAACATAAATTCCCTTATTCTTTTCGCTGTTTCTTCGTCGGGTATTTCCTCTGAATGAGTTTGATTTCCACTTCGAGTAGGATAATATGAATTATCCAACACATTCAACATGAACAACGGAATCTTGTTATCTCTGACTCCTTCACATACACTCAAAACTTCATCTGCTCCAATATGTCCCGACTCGTGTATACTTATCAACTTGTTGAACCATTTACGATCTTTGATATAATAAGGAATATTATCACGACCTGTCACTGGTGGTGAATTCATCGCAGCGATCGCGGCTGTAGCTAGAACATTTTCAAAATCTAATGTAACTTGATTTGTGCTATCGACTCTTGATCGCTTCAATGCCGGGTCCACTGATTCTTCTAATGGAGGCAACACGTCTTCCTGAAGCAACGATTTACTGAACTGCTGCAAACTGTCTTCCTGAATGGAGCGCTTCCTCTTGAGCACCTGGCTCACACTATTATTTATATTCTTATTCTTCACCGGCATCAATGGCTTGAAAAAATCATTATGGGCCTCGGGGTAGTTGAACTTGGGCACCTCAACGTATACGTTCCCATCAGGGCCTCCTATATCATCTTTGTAACTCGGATCCATCTTGATCAACAAGGGCAATACTTCGTTATGATAGACCGACATGTACTTCAAGTTGTCACTAAGGAAAAAATCATTGATTATTAAATTGCTCTTATTAAATGAGCTCAAGTCCGGCAAACTCAAGCTTTCACTGTACAAAATACTCTTCACCTGTCTCTCGTCCAATACCAACATGTTTGTGCTCAAATCAATAATCTGGAATCGGCCCAACTCTGGGTTCCACTTGTAGGAGTACGCGTCGCCGCCTCCCTTACGGTCAGCATGCACCATCAAACAATACCAGATCTTGTACCGATGATGATTCACATTAATCAAATGTTGCTGGCAGGAATACTTCGTGTATGTAGAATAAACAGTCTCGGGATTAGCAGCACGCAATTGACCACAGATGTATGCCCACGCTTTCTTGTTCATTTCAGCCTCTGCACCCTTGGGATACGAATGCACCACGTCGCTGAGTAGCTTTATCAAGAATTGATCCATCTTGGGCGTCCATCTCTTATACTTTGAATCTTTTGACTTCAAGTCGTATGAAGTGAGTTCGAACGCAGAAGGCGATGAGTTGGAAAAATGGCCTGATGATGGTTGGAGTTGTTGCTGATGTTGTTGGTGTTGTTGGTGCTGTTGCTGTTGTTGGTGCTGTTGCTGTTGTTGCTGTTGGTGGTGTTGGTGGTGTTGGTGTTGTTGGTGCTGTTGGTGTTGTTGCTTATACTGTTGTTGCAAGAATTGGCTATTGTCGTTGCAGCTATTATTATCATTGTGCCTGAACTGTTGTTGGTGTTGTTGTTGTTGTTGTTGTTGTTGTTGCTGAGCAGCTATTCTCAAAGCTTCAACAGCGTGCTGCGAGTCTACAATCAACTGGTTACGGTCGGCATGTCGATTATGTTGTTGCTGTCGTTGCTGCTGTTGAAGATGTTGGTCTTGTTGCTGCAAATTATTATTAGACATTGGGGGGAGAGATTTGATAAGACTGTAATATGTAAACTAGTATATTTTTATGGGTTGGAGTTTGTTGTTTTCATTTTACACTTTAAACTTTCACATATTAAATTGACCCTTGTACACTACCAACTCCTATACATGACCCGTTTCTTTCTTCTTCATTTATATTCTCAACAGGTTTATGGGCATGATTGAACTATCTTCATTAGCACTATTGTTGAGTCTCTTTTCATTATTGTATTCTTCGTATTTATCTTGCACTTTAACAAATTTATCCAACATTTCATATATTCTTTTTCTTTTTATAGACAATTGGGTGCTTACTGAGCTGCTGGTATTGGAACTTCCAGTTCCTGGTGTGTTTGCATTCGTTGCATTTGATGTTGGCAATGGGGTATTTAAAATAAAACCTCCTGTGGCTCCTGTATTTCCTCCATTAAAATTAGAAACAGTAGTTAATCTATTTCTTAAAGACATAAATGTAGTAGATTGAGGTAATATCATTAATAATCCGTACAAGGTTTTAAATAAATACTGATTTTTCTCGGGTTCAAGTAATTGTAATCTTAATTTAAAGAAAATAGGCAGCTCTAATAATTGAATTAAAACGTCTAGCTGTGTCAATAATTGTGAGGTTACTTCCAACTCCGATAAGTTCTTTATGATTAGAAAGGATAATTCATAATTAGATGTTAATAAACATAATGATATAGCACTTGGAGCATTATAGCACCAACTTTGAAACAATGTTGCAAATAGTGTCCAATCTTCTAATTTGTAAACGTCCAAGCTTTTCAATTTTTTGCGAAAAGGCAATAACTCTTGTGAGGTAAGTAATATGTTGTTCAATGTGACAATCATCACGTTTAAAAATTCCAAATCTTGAGTGACTGTAGATGTCAAGACTTCGGACAATGTAGTGAATATGATTTCTGAGTTTAAAGTAACGCACAACTTACGTATGATAAATTCGACTTTTATTGATTTTTCTTGTCCTTCCAATTCAAACAACTTTATCAACTTAATTATGAAATCCTTGAAAAATTCTTGATTTGATTCGGAAATTTTGGCCAATAATTGTAGAACTTTTAATATAACTTCGTTATTTGTATCATATTTTAATAAATCTGTCAATTCAAATTTATTTGCCTGTGAAGAAAAGAATTTTAAAAACCCTTGTGGGTTTCTTGAATATATAAAAATCAACCATTCTAATGAAGTGATCCTTGATAGTTCATTAGTGCTAAAATTCAAATACTCTTTGATTATGGCAGATAAAGTTAACGGCAATTGTACTTCATTAAAATCATCACCTGCCTCCTGATTCAAACCCAACATTTCATTAAGATCGTGGTTATTTCCATCATTAAAATTGTACAAGAATGTTTGTAAGGCTAAATTAAACTGTAAAAAAGTATCTCGTAGTTCAAAATCTTGTTCATTATCAGTTAATGAGATATTTTTCAACAACATGGACACACATTCTGGAAAGGATTTAAGAATTCCAGTCGGGGAAATATCCAAAATTTCTCTTAACCATTTCAAAGCAATGAATTGAACTTGGCAATATATCTCATGAGGTTCATTGATTAGTTCACTTTTGGAATTACATTCTTGTTCGAATGATTTAAGAAATGATAGCAAGATATTTATGATTTTGGTATGATCAATAAAGATATCTTGTCCCACAACCACTTCTTCATCTTCATCTTCAATTTCCTCTTCTTCTACCTTATCTACTCCTTGTCGCTTTCTTACTATTGTAGTATCATCCGATTTTATTGATGAGTTATCTTCCTGCTCTTCCTCTTCCTCTTGATCTTCCTTTGGGTTCTTTCTTTTTATCTCCGATGAATGCAACTCTATATCTCTAGTTTCTTCGTTTGCCTTTCTTTTCTTTTTGATATCAATCTTTATCTTTGCAATCAGTTTAATCTCTTTCAAGAAAATATTCAACAAGTTCTCGGTTTCCAACCTAATATCACTTGGGGCATTATTAAATAAGAATTTCATTAACGGTTGTAAAAAGTTAGGCAAGAAAGAGATCAACTCAAGACTAGGGATATCATCAAACAATTCTAACCAACTTAACAAGAATTTCTTCGTAAATGGATCAATAGTATACATTCGCTCCAATAAAGTAGGAATAAATTTAGGTAATGAAAATGCCTTGCTGGGGTCTTGTGGTAGATTGACTTGAATTGCATTTCCGTCAGCATCAACAAGATTTGACCTTGTACTGTTTGACAACTCCTCTTGGTGTTGCTGTTGTTGTAAGATACTTACATAGTTTGTGGCTTTAGCACTCACAATATCCTTAATCAATCGGTCCAATATATCAGCTGCATTTTTAACCGAACTCTCTGAATCACTCACCAATATACACAAGATGTCAAAAATTTCATTAAAGTAAATTAGTATCTCACCACGAGCAATTTTGGCCACGTTATACAATGATTCACAAGCATAGTATCGAACTCTGGCATCGGTATCCTTAAAAGTAGCAAATATAGGCTTTACAATATCTTCAAGATAGTATGCAATTGCAAAAGATCCTAAAGCAACACTAACACTACCTAGTGCTGTAATTGCTCCCATCTTGGCAGAATTGGTTCCTGTATTAGTCAATTCTGTCAATTCGTTAATTATTTGATATATAGTTTGACTGTCATTTCGTGATAATGCGGTTTTTGTAAGTGATTCAATTTGGAAGGCTGTAGCTTTTCGTTTTTCATAGATATGATTCGATAAATCCTTAATTAACGAGTGATCCAAGATTTGATTCGATGTCATTGTAAACCAACTGGTTAAGTTAAATCAACTAAAATGGTGGTTGAATGCCAGTAGTTTTCCAGTTATAAAGTTCTTGATTTGTTTTGATCTATTGAGAATCAAAGATAGACACTCGCGATAAACTCCCGTTTCAGAAATACACATTAATACAGTAGAATTAAAATGCACTGTACACTGTACACTTAGATTTGAATTGCTCATGGATCGGTTCATGACAATAAATTAGAGATAGTTTCATGCAAAACTAGAAAAACAGTTATATATATATCACTTCCTAAATACTGAACCTATAAATAAATCAAACCATCATGAATCGACAATTTTATAATGTACTGGTAATTCCGCCGCCAGCATAATCATTACCAAATCTTCTTCTCTTGTTATTTGAATCGGTGTAATAGTTGCTATTTTCAATATTGCTGTTGTTCTTGTTGTTGGGGTTTCCTGCTATATTGATATTATCAAAATCGAGTTTAATATCACCATCTTTTGACGGATTGTTGGACATTCTTGGAGTGGTTTCTAGATTGATTGGATTCTCTCTCGAACCAGGAATATTGGATAAATGTGATACCAATGTATTCTCTATTGGTGGCAATATATTAGCAGGTGGTGCCTTGTTCGGTAGAATATTGCGTAAATGTAGTAAATCTTGCTCGGTAAAATCTTGAATCGGTGGTAATTTAACATGAAAATTGATATACAAGTTACCTCTCTTGTACTGACCCAATTCAAATATTGCTGTCTTTTGTAATTCTGCTTCCTGTGGATTTTGAAATACAACTCCTCCATTTCTAGTTAGTTCGACATTTATTGGCATACCCAATCCCTTAACAATTTTCGGTTCTCCTGAGTTTATAGTTCCCACAATTTCACCTTCTTGTATTGTGTCGGTATTCAACGATTTGAAACCATGGGAGTTTATGTATATTTTTAGAAACTGGTCGGGTTTCAAGAAGTTTGGAATTATAATCTCTCCTCCTAATATCGCTGTTTTTAGGTCCAATTCGAAATCCATAAATAAATCGTTATTTTTCCGTATTAAGAATGGATGGGGCTTTTCTCTTATTTTAATCACAACATCCCCAGGTATCAAATTTCTACCTTCATCAGCTTCACCTCTTAAAATAATTCTATCGCCATGTTTTGACCCTGGCAAAACATTGATTTTGATAAGTTTGGTACCTTCTAAATACCCCAAATCACAATATATACATTTGTCACTTGGATTGATGTAGAGCCCTGTTCCCTGACATGTTGAACAAGAGCCACTTTGCTGGAATTGCGAAAACTGATTATAATAAGTCACAATAACTTCACCCGATCCCATGCACTGTTTGCACGTTTTCGGGTTTATCCCCCCGTATCCATTACAATGAATACATTTCATATTCTTAGGCAATGATAGTTTTATAGTTTTACCATATGCTAAATCACTCAATGCAACATCACAAATGTGATAGATATCTTCACCTCTCCGGGGATTTTGTTGATTTAGCGGTACACCCATTGGTTGTACGTGCTTCTTCATGTTTCTAGTTGCACCAGCAAACCCTCCAAATGCAGATGGCGGCGGTCCAAACACTGAAGAATTTGAAAACATGCTATTAATGTCCTGGAAAACCTGTGAGAAAATATCGGTGGCAAAAGAATGGCTTCTTCTGTGGTTTCTCGAATTACCGTATTGCGATGCCTCACTAACAATGCCCTCTAGTCCAGCTTCACCGTACTTATCATATGTGTATCTTTGTTTGTCATCTTTCAAAATTTCATAAGCTCTGGTCATTTCTTTGAACTTTTCAGTTAACTGAGGATCATGGTTTGTTTTATCGGGATGACATTTCAAGGCCTGCCTCTTATAAGCCCTTGATATTTCTTCTGTTGTAGCCGTGGATGAAACCGATAGTACGTCATACAAATAAGTTTCCTTCACCATTGTTTATAAACAACATGTACGAGTAGACGAGAATAATATTATGAGTGTATTAAATTAGATCTTTAAGAATAAATTGGTCCGTTGCGTTGACTTGAATGTAGTTGTAACTGGAGATATGTACGTTGTAGATGGAATGTTGGTTGGCTGGTTACTTGGTTTGTCGTAATTCAAGTGTAATGTAAATATTGATATTATTTGTTTTGTGTGCATAGTAGAATTCTTTCGAATATTCTACATACTGTATATATTACGTAATCATATAAAAAGCGTCCAGGTGTCGTGTACTGTTTTACAGATTCTTTATTTCAAATGATAATAAGACAACCAACTATTGTTTAGAGCTGCTGATATCAAACGGATTATGAGCCTAGAAGATTGGAGAAAAGGTGTGAAAAGGTGTGAAAAGTCAACCTTGGTTAACTGCAGAGGTGTCTTACATAAAGGTTAACAATAAACGCTAGACGGCATACGGCCAAATCAAATACCTCTGGCAGCACATCATTACAATCCCATTTGACCCGGCAAAAAGAATACACAGAAGATTCATTGGTAATTGCTCGTTTGATCCTTTTCGGTAGAAATGGTTCCAAGGGTGATTGAGCTGCAGCTTGACTTGTTTGGGGATGGATTTTCAGAGGGTGCAGATTTTGAGATAAAGCACGTCCTGTTGGTGCAGGGTCTTTGCTTTCTTTTAATTCCCATCCCGCTCTTTTTTGCAGCCACTCGGACCACAAGAAATCAATTACAATAAATCGGAAAGAATTCTATAGAGCAACCAATGTCCTAAAGCGTGCCATCTGCACCCAATTAGCTGCAAAGATATTTGACGAAGATACAGATAATGTATTATTTAATCAGTAAATAAGAAAGCCAAAAAAAAAAGAAAAAAAAAGAAAGAAAACGAAAAAAAAAAGAAAAAAAAGTTCGAACACCAATAAAAGATGTGTATTACAACCCCATGAAATCAAGTATCCAAAATCTCATTACGGAAATGCTTTTGGTAATTAATTCTTGCGGGCTTGCTCTTTCTTTCATAATCGCTTTTAGCCCTTTCTTCAATTCTCCTCATTTCTTTCTCTTGTTTTGAAACTTGGTAAAATGTCAATCCTGGCGCAAACCTTCTATCAACTAACGCCTGGGTCTTTTCACTTTCTCTGTAATCGTTCGGTAATGCAAGATTTTGACGGTAATATCTTTGCATTGATCTATGACCAATTCTAAAACCAGTTGGCGTGGTTAGTTCTACTCCTGATGGGTCAACGTGAACCAATGCATAATTGTCATTAATACCATTATCCCCTGGCTGCTCTTCTTGATTGACTTGTTCCACTATGACTGCCGATGACAGGAGATCTTCGCTAAACCCAACATGTTTTGAACTCTTGCTTTTTTTGGGTCCCTCCTCTTCTTCAATAAAGTCATAAAACTCAGCAACGGCTAGCTTTTCTTCTTTTGTTTCATACGGTATTTTGCAATGGCCCTTTGAATGGATGTGTTGTCTAATACTCTCTAAGTTTTTACCTTCAAACCCGCAAACCAAACATTGATGGTCAATAGATATGGTTTCACTTAAATAACTCAAGAATCCTTCAATGTCAACTAAAAACGATCTTTCCGGTAAATATAGACCGTGCTTGTTAAACATGTGCCTGATGTTATTTTCCATTTCCTGATTATTCTGTCCACAATAAAAGCAATGCGTAATGGGGATGGATTCTATCTCTTCCAAGGAGTCATCATCTGAATCCGGATTTGGATTGTTTTCCTCGTCCGACAAAATTTCATTAAATTCGCTTTCTAAATCAGTAAAATCAGATGATTCGGAATAATTCAACTCTGAGCCTGTATCGACTGATTCTATTTCGCAGTAGTCGTTCTCACCAAGGGAAAACTGTGAAAACTCTGAAGTAACAGAAGTTGCAGGACTAGCAGCTCTATCATGGTCCACAGTCAACCTCTCAGTTCTACCTCTACTTTTCTGTGATTTTAATAATTTCTTAGTAATTTGTTTATTGGTTGCTTTTTTCTTTCTAGTGGCTACGTAAAAACCATATTCATCTTCATTTTCATTCTTATTCAAATTCTTCAAATTGAGAATTTTCTCTGCAAATAAATCTGAGGATATTGATGGAAGATTAGCCACTCTTCTCTTTAGATTATACCTATGCCATTCTGTCTTCATATGTTGCCTTTGTAAATCTGCATTGATAAATTTGCTAGCACATGTATTACAAGTAAATGATGAAGTTTCTGGGTCTGACCCACTAGGCATAAAGCTCATAATAAGGTAAGGACTAGTCTTGCTTATAAAGAAATGAGGTAAAAGAGAGTAAAATTAAGTTTCTTGGTTTAAGATCTGATGATGAAATGTTACACCATGTAACTAAACTGTGTCTAAATTAATATACAGGCACACCAGCAACACTCTCAACAAATGAAAGGAAAAAAAAAAAATTTTACATTTTATCAAATACTTGAACCAAGAGTATAGCTGGATAATAATCGGGGAATATGGGTGTCGTTGTTTTTGGTAAATCAATCAAACATAATTTTCTAGTCCGTATAGGATTAGCTAAAACAATATTTGGGATAGGTTATCACACGGCCGATAAATTAATGGCAAAAATAGGAATATATCCAAGATGCAGAATGAATCAACTAACAGAACCCCAAATTATGGATTTGAATAAAGAAATTTCACAATTATTAGTTGAAGGGCATTTGAAACAAAAGATTAACAATGACATCAAGTTGAAAAGAGATATTGGTTCATATGCTGGGGCAAGACACGCTATGGGTTTCCCTGTTCACGGTCAACGTACCAAGACAAATGCTTCTACTGCCAGAAAATTAAATAAAGTTGAGAGATTCCGTTTGTAAGTGGATGTTTTATGGGTCAAAATGGGTTTACTTGTACATACGTATTTAAAATTTAGCATTCAATAAATGGTTAGATACCTTTATGGAAGTTTAGTTACCATTGTAGTTGAGAATGACATTCAACAATTGTATTCGTATAGTTTTGTGTCAATTGTGACTAATTTTTTGAGTTAGAGAGATGTTGGATGTATTCAACCCAATAAACTGGGTCACTTCAAGAGAAATTGATAGATGGCAGCTCTATGTAATTCGACTATGTTGATAGTGCATTACACTAGCACCAAAGAAAATGAATTTTGAGTACCATTAATTCTAAAACTCATTCAAAAGGGCTTCGCGAAAGATAGGAATTAAAACTAAGGTGAATTTGCAGACAAGTGTAACGACTCGATCATAACGGTATTTATATGCCAATGATTCTCCTAAAGGGTCTCGTTAGGAATAAGAAATAATAAACCGCTGATCTGCATGCTAATTTGGTTGCGGAACATAGATGTAACAAGGTTCCAGCGTGCATTTTTTCAAGACATCTAATTGATTTATTTGATTTCGACAAAAATTGAACTTTAATGAAATAACTAATCTCATTGATTAAATGCAATAATGCCCATTTCATTTTCAACTCTGAATCTAATCTCACCGTTTACCGATTCTTTCAAATATTCTTTGAATACAGCTGTGTTATTATGTCTCAGGTCGGCCTCTATGACTACCAATTGTAAATAGTACTTACGACCTCTTGTTTTTTGTTACAGTACTACTATATACAATGAATATCAACATTACAGTAGACATCCCAACGCATTGAATTAGATGTAAAATTGTAACAGACGAGGTTTCAACGCAGTCGCAATCTTTGTAGTTGCAACGCACAACAGAAAGCGGGCGAAGTTCCCTGTGTGTGCCAAAAAAAATGGTCCCTAGCAGGATCGAACTGCTGATCTTGGCGTTATTAGCACCACGCCTTAACCAACTGGGCCAAGGGACCGGCTACGATGTGTTTGTAAGAATCAGTGAAAATTCTTACCAGATTGATTCTCAAGCGCTTATGTGAGCGTTTGACGGATAACGGTATACTGTCGAACGAGCTTACCTATAAAAGCTAGGGTCGACAGAAAAGCTGATAGTTGTACATCATATACTCTTTAGTTTTATATAAACGAATAACCATTACAATCTAGTGCAAGCCACAGAGGTGCTTGCTAGATTAAATACGAATCTCTATATGTTTGTTGAGTTGGAAATTACTGTAGTTGTTACTTAGCGAAACGCTATCGGCTCATAAGGAATTGGTTGGTTGATGGGCCGACTGCATGTCTGCTTTAGGAAATGAGCTCTTTAATGAGCGAGCCCTTAATAAGTAAAGTGGGGTTGTCCTCATTAAGAAAACAAATCGGAATTGAATGCCAAAAGTGATCAATCAAACCTTATGACATATCGAACCATGTGCTTCAATTATCATACCAAGCCGGTTATTAAATTAATATAAATGGTCTTCATATTATCTTGTTTTATCATTAGTATAGAAAATCAACAACGATTATAGATTATCAGAGTACAATGGACATGAATAAATATCAGGCTCTCGATTACAATATGGGGCAAGCCATGAATGATAAATACATTGGAAAAGCTAGCACATTAAATTGCATATCAGATGGACAGTAGAATACCAATAGGATACTTAAAATCATTGCTATGCTAATGACTTTGTTGGGTGTAGCTTGCATTACAATTCTTTACGTTTGTTTTAAATATGCTACATAATACACCGTCTGAATTAATTAATAAGCTGTTAGTTGTTAGAAACCCGTATCGGAGCCTCCTTCCTCACTTACAAGACTTACGTGGGTTCACAGATGGCTAATGCCAAACGGGGGATGGCCCATACATTGTAAAAGTTGAGAATTATAAAGGTTATGTTATTGAACAACGTTCACATACTAGTGAGTACGACGAAGTCACCAAATATTAAACGGTATTGAAGGAGTATCAAATCTACAGCTATGTGGTATAAATCATCATAAAAATGACACAAAGGGTGATATAGGTAGCAACAGTAAGGCTAATGCGATGTGGACATCTAAATACGGTAATCATTCTGCTATGTCGATAGAGCGTCTGTTTGATGTGGTCAAGCTAGCTAGGAGCATTGCCAATAGCGTGCCTATCAGCGCGAATACTGGCATATATCTTACTACTAAGACTGGTATGGACAAGCGTAATCAAGACATCCATGCTACATAAAATGGAACTGTGATAATGTGAATGTTGATCTCCATAGGAATCTCGCATAAGAGAGGCAAATGGAGGACGATTGGTCATATTATCAGCAAGTGTCTGACTATTTCTCTCATGCTAGAGGCTGGAAATACTGCCTAACAGCAACCGTCAATCCCCACCTTCGGTCTAATGAGGGATATGATCAAATAGACGATGATAATGCAGTACATGGCGACTTGTACTTCAGCTCGTTCGGGGCAGTTGACAGTTGTTGCAATGATAATAAAGACAGTGCACAGTGTTCACCAGATGGATGCGGCGGTTAGACTATGCTAATGTCATAACACTTTTATCCGACGGCCAATATACTAATAGTTACATATCTGACTCTGACGAACAAATGTTGTAATTCTACGAATAATGACACAGTTCAAATATTAACAGATTTGGTGTCAAGTCACTCAATCATTCAATTTGAATATAAAATATAAAACAATGGAACATAAAACAAGATAAAAGGATTAATGAATTATTATTAAGCTACACACTACTTGACGGTAGCTTTAGGTGTAGCATCGTGCATAGCACGATAATACGGGTAGTAAAACATTCGCAAGATATGGATCCTAATGGAGCGAATTCTTGATGAGATGAAGGAGTTCAGGGTTTGCAAGTCAACGGTCTAAGCTCCGCGTCCTAGATCCACTTCCAAATCACCAATATTAATTTTGCCAACCAACCAGGATAAAGCATCAGCAAGCACGTTCTGTTCTCCCAGGCGGTAACGAATAGCCAGATTAGATTCAGAGATTTTTTCTAACCTACGGAGAACACGATTGTTTTCAGGCTACGATCCCGAAGTTTGCAAAATGCCTAGAATTTGATGATCGGAGAGAATTATAGCTTTATGATCAACAAGGAAGTGCCTCTATTTATCGAGATTGTAAACAATGGCAAGTAACTCTTGCTGTCAAACACTGTAGTTTTGTTCAGCAACACGTAAAGTTCGTGAAATCATGGTAACCGGACCCATGGCAATACCTTTGTGGTTCAATTGTTGCAATACACCAGTCACCGCAGTAGATGACGCATCCACTTTTTTTTGCAGACTGATGGGAGGTAATGTATAGTCAATGGTTTTTAGTATAGTTGTATTTAGTAAACATTGCTTAATTGTTTCAAAACGGGCTCTATGGACTTCTGCAATTTGGAGCCTCTTCGAGGTGGCAAACTTATATAGCGGTCCGGAAAAGGAAGCATAGTTCCTGATAGAGTTCCTAAAATAATTCAAAAAACCAGCTTCCTCATCCCTTTGGGGGAATTAGGAAGTAAAATGTCACGGATAGACTATAGATAATTCTCTGGACTCAAAATACGAACCTTGCTAATCCTATGACCAGAAGCATTGTACTTCTAACTGCAAATACACATTTGGATGGTTTTAAGTAAAGTTTGTGTTGTCTAAATTTTTCAAACAATTGCTGCAAAATTTTTCGTCGCGCTCCTCAAGTGTATCACTAAACACAATAATATCGTGAACAAGGTTTTCGCATCCATGAATATCATGGACCAATTGTACTATAACCTCACTTAGATGAGCAGGAGCATTGGTATAACTAAAAGGTAAGATATTGTAATTATATTTTTGTCCTAGCGCACCGAATGCAGTATAGTATTCTCCGTCCTCGGTGAGTCCAAGTTGATGGAAAGCAGAAAGCATATACACTGGCGTAATACTTATATACGGCCACCTTACGGACAAGCTGGTCTGTGATGGACATAGAGAACCTTTTTGGACTACTGCAAGATTTAGAATTTGATAGTCAATACAAGTGCTATAAGTATTATCTTTCTTTTAACAAATAACATTGGAGCTTTAAAATCAGATTTATTAGAAGGTGTGCCGGGAGATTAATTCAACTTTAAGTAATTTATGGATTTCCTTCCTAAGTTCCAGTTCTTCCACGTTTATAATGGATAGGAGGACTAAGATATGGGATTAATTTGATATCTAAATCCTATGATCCACTATGAGGTGGTCTTTTGTCTAACGTTTTCTTAAAGATGTCTTGCTAGTCGGTAAACAAAGGTTTGGAAGAGGAGCTTGGCTTCAGCAGTTAAGTTGCCACCATCCTCTTGGGCTATCTTCTCCGTCAAGTCAAGTTCTGGAATCATATCGTCCAGTGCTGCTTTAACATATAAAAACCCTATTTCAGTCAAAGTAAGAGTGATGTTTGGATATGAAAGCAGACCAATAATTAATGGACGCTGGTAATTCTGAAGCACAGGAAAGGGTTCCCCAAAACAAACTCCATTAACTTTTAATTACAATTGAATAACTGTGGAACATGTACCATTAACAGCACCTGTAACCCGATGGGTAATACACGGTACTTTATTGAGGCCAGCAGCATAATCACTGCTGATATAGTTCAGGCCTGATCCATTATTTACAAGAGCGACCACGTCTCGTATGTATGAACCACTATTGTATTGCGTTCATAGAAACTCTCATAATACAGCACGGGGTTATAGCTGGAATATTGACGCCTATGGGTGGTGTCAATAGGGGGGCTGAGGTATAATCTTTAAATGCTGAAGTTTTTTTTCCTGATCCTTGGACTGAGATCTTAGATCCATGTATTTCGCAGCTAAAAAAAGCTAGTGACTGCAAATTATTCTCTTGCCATGCACTGTCCATTAAATTCTGTACATACATATACATATGAATATATATATGTAATATGCAATAAATTTGGAAACTGCTCCTGTTCTTATGTTTTTGGAAAAGTTTATAAAGCATTTTCTTGAATGGTTTTAATTAAAAATAAAACCTTATTAAATATTATGGTGATTGCACTTTTAAAGCTTATTTAGTGGTTGCACTTAAGGTGTGATACTCATGCTTTTAACTTCGTTGGAGAGGTGCCGTTTTTCTTCAAGTCCGTCATTGGGAACGATAATATCTCAATTTGAAGATTGCCATGACGTATTTATTTAGTGGGACAAATTGAAAAGTTGTTAATAAAATATTACAAATAAACCAACTAATATTATCGTGGAACAGCAAAACATCCTTACTAAGTAACATGCAAGTATTGACATATTCGGATATTAAAATCTAGAGCAATTTAGCCTTGCAATTACAAGATTTTGTTTTTCAAATGTGCTTAGTTTGGTTTTTTAGATCTTTATTTTGTTAATATTTGCATTATGCTTTGCTATTTTGCCCAAAATTTGTCAACCTTCAAGCTTCTAGGACTAGCTATTCTGACCAATGCCATCATTCGAGAGTCAGAAAGACAGCATTCTTTTCAGTTATTAGTGTATCGTACACGAGACATAATTGTCACTCTTTTGACGCGATTTGTTTTTTATGCAAGTTAACAGCCAAAGAATTAAAATACATTTTTGCAACACTATTATCAACAACTACACATTAGCAAAGATGTCAATTCCAATATTATCAATTGTCAATTCCAAATCATATTGGTATCCCTTGAAAGTATATTTGCTAAAGAGATTTACTTGATAGTTTACTTTACTAACGCTATATAGGGTTTGATTTATTTTACCAAGCATCCTTCAATTTGGCCATTTTACATTACAATACTAATCCCACAACTTATCCTTACATTATCCATCTATCTGCTTATGTTTGTTATGTTTTATCCCATTGAAGCCATCATTTATACTTTATTGATGGGTCCCTTGGGTATGATTGCTGCATGGTACTCAATTTTTCTGCAAGCGGGTATAATTTCAACCTTTATCATTACACTTACACTAATGCCACATATCCAGAAAGTTTCATACGACGCAGTATTGAGTAGAGAGTTCTCTGATGTATTACTAGGCAAATCAACGAGAAGAAATAATGAAAAATTACCCTTATTGACAAAGTTTATAAGATATATTCAAGCAATGCCTGATTTATCATTGTTTCCATTTTCAATGGCCAAATTATCAATTATATTTTTGTTGAATATAATACCTGTATTTGGTCCATTATTAGTTATGCTACTTCAATCTTCAAGTAAAGGATTGCAAGCGCATGCAAGGTATTTTCACTTAAAAGGTATGGATAAAAAACAAATCAGACAGGTTTACAAGTTGAACAAACCTATATATATGGCATTCGGGTTATCAGCTTTATTGTTCGAACTGATTCCATTTTTCAACATGTTTTTCATGTTTACTAACACCATTGGTGCTGCTTTATGGGTGGTTGATATAGAAAAACACGAGAAGCAGTTTTTTGGTGATCCAAACACTATTGCCCAAGGTCCTGGCAATATTCAAGAATCTATTGATTTTGGTGATGACTTAAATGTGGCAAATTCAACTCTTGAGGCTAAATAAAATGTATGTGCATTTCTACTCTACGAATATAAATATATATTATCTACACATCCAAATCCAGCTGCAACACCTCCTTCATTACTTGTTTCAAATTTAGATCTCAATAAAAATCCGGCATTCTTGTTAGTTTTAATTTCTCCTGAAATTTCATTGAAAACAGTTGTACCAAATACTCCCAATTCCGATATTATGTTTTCATGAAATATTTCATTATTTCTAATAATTCGGTTTTTATGAACCGGCGGATTGATAAGCTCCATCAATATATAAGCACCCCATTCTTTCTTATCTAACTTGTCCAAAAATTCAGGTATATTTTCCTTGTAAATGTTGTTGCCACCTCCCTCTCTTTGAGGTTTCAAAACAAACTTTTCAGGTTGATCAAATGCCAATTTTCTGGCCTCTTGACCTTGCTCGGAATCATCTAACGGATATATTGCAACGAATGTACTCATGATTTTTTTCAAATCGTTATTTTCAATTTTGGGTAATAATTTAGTAACAAGCTCTTCATTGGTTAATAGTTGTTGAATTTTTTTAGCTCCCAGCAATTGAGTTAAAATAGATGGACATTTTATCGCTTTTGATTTTTCTAAAATTAACCTTGCATTCCATGCTTTTTCGAAGTTCATTTCATAATCTGTTGGGGCATAGCCTGATCTATAATAAACAACAGAAATTTCATTCATTGTTGATTTCAAATATAATTTATCATCATTTATGATGATATTTTCTTCTATTTCTTCTAATGCCAATCTAACTGATCTAATTCCATGGTTTTGAAATAATGCATATTCAAGATGCCGTTGATCAAAACAATTCCGCTCGTTTGGTTGAACGACGAATAAAATAAACGTATCTGTATTTTCTTTGTCATTATAGTAATAATTACCATCCGCTAACCCCTGAGCCAACTCCGTTACTGAAGTAGAGATTGGGATTTCCTCAGCATCGTAATACTTAAAATTATATGCATTGTCATATGACCCTGTTGAATTTAAAAAATTATGCAATTCTCCTATCTTTGTAGATAAACCACCAAAAGAAACACTTACAGTATTGAACTCAATCTGCTTAATTTCTTGAGTGTCTTGATGGATCATATAGTCAGATCGGAACAAGCCCAACGATAACGGTTGCTTAACTCCATTCTCAATTGATTTTTGGTAAATTTCAAACAATTTACCAGTAAATAGAGGATCAAATCCAGCCAATTCACGTAGAATATCAACAAGCCATGTTTTCTCCTTCGTAATCAAATTGACATACAAGTTATTAAACAATTTCTGAACGTCTATAGCATTTTGGAAGCTTTTTTTTGCTATTGGTGTAGGAAATAAAGTAATTGGCGCCACATTAACTTGATACTGCTCAAAGTTGGGTGGATACATTATCAATCCATTACTCAATGACCATTGTAATAAATTAGTTTTCAACTCTTGTTCTTGCTCCACGGATAATTCTGGAAATGGTTTGATAGGCATGGGAATTGGTGGTGGATATGAGTTATGTTGGATATTGGATGTTGGATGTTGGCCACGATTGGTCAGTCGCATTTTATCTTGGGTTGCCAGAATCATGCGGGGCAGTTACTTACATGACGGATTTTCAAAAACAGATTCGATTAGCCATATGGAGTCTAATGAGCAAGACAAATTAGAAGTGGTTTTACACAAATTCTTCTAAGGCTGAGCTAATTGAGAGCTTGTAATGTTAGACATCAACTTTGAGTCTAAGGATTTCTTGAAAACCCACACCGCGCAATTAGGTACACCAAATTATAGGGCAAGAACAAGCAAACAAGTCGAACGATCAAAGCAAGTCTTGCAATTTTATTCAATATACAATAATTCATCACAAGAGTACGTATCAATGTCTTCGTTTCGGTATATTGTACTGTGCTACCAAACATAGTTTGCACGGACCTATATAAGTTATATAAGTCATGGAATGGGCGAGCCAATTTAGAATTGTATGACAGTAAATATATATTAGATGCTATAATTGCAAATACATTCCCTTTTAATGCTTTTCGTTAATCGACTATAATTTATAATGCACGAAGCCGACGTCTTCAAAACGGGGTTCCAGTAGATGTATCTCTGCTAGTTTTATGTGAATTCGAAAAAAGTAAGGTATCTGGTTGGTTGCAAAAAAACCAGTCCATTTACGTTACATCAAAATAATACGACAATATATTCTCAGTTTATCAGTTCTAATGTTGATGAATTATGTTATACGAGTTACTAAGGAGATACATATCTCGTCAATTAAAAAATTATATGTTTAGAAAGCCGATAATATAGGCATTTATCAAACATGCCAACGACAATTTATCTTTTCACGCAGCATCGCAGAATGGCCATCTCAAAACACACTTTCAGATTATTTATAACTATATCTTTTACTTTGAAGGAGTTATTGTTAAATCTAGAAGTTTGCTTCAAGATTCTAGGAAAATGACGTGGTAGTTTTAGGGTTATAACCCTACTTTGAGCAACGCACGTCAACAGTATATTTCTTGTTCCATAGTGAATCCAAATACTCACACTATCAAAAGCAAGTTGAAAAAATTATTCAACTATTGTATAAGGCCCATTATATACAACCATCAATTAAAAGTATGTTTAAACAGTATAAAATAACAGGATTGAAAGATGTATATTGCATAATGTATGGGGAACTTATTGTCGAATATGTATTGTGTTGGAAGAATTGGGAGAATCGTCCAATTCTGTAGCGAATGACTGTGACAGATGGGAAATAGTATCAAAGAACTCGACAATTTGGATAAATAACTTCAAAAGGTATTTCAAGAAGAGGAGAAAGATGCTTCAACAATTATTTTATGTTCTATCGTAGAAGAAGAGAGGTATCGTTGTCGAATTCTCCTTTGCAACTATACATGAAGTAATACTGATCTAAAGTACCTTTAATACTAACAAATTTTTAGTGAAATACTTGGCTGCTTATTTATTATTAGTTAACGCAGGTAACGCTGCTCCATCTGCTGCCGATATCAAATCAGTTTTATCTGCTGCTGATGTTGAAGTTGAAGAAGAAAAAATTGAAAAATTATTATCTGAATTGGATGGTAAATCAGTTGAAGAATTGATTTCTGAAGGAAATGAAAAATTATCATCTGTTCCAACTGGTGGTGCTGCTGCTGCTGGTGGTGCTTCTGCTGCTGCCGCCGGTGGTGAAGCTGCTGCCGAAGAAGCCAAGGAAGAAGAAGCTGCTGAAGAATCAGATGAAGATATGGGTTTCGGTTTGTTCGATTAGAGAAATCAGTAAAATTGTATGTTTGCATTCTATTTCTTCATGTACTTTATTAATACAATAAAAAAAATATTAAGGGTCTAATTACTATATCTATAATTCATCAGCAATTGCTTTTCTAAGTCCCATCGGATTTCCAAACACTTCGTGCCTTGTGTGTAACATTAGCTCATCAAAATCTTTATCAGCTTGTGAATAGTCATCCCTCTTCTTGTTTTCTTTGCGCATTTCAACCTCCTTACTTAACCACTCCATAAAACTACCTGTTGGTTTCAAATCTGAATTATTCTTATGTATTTCAACCAAGTTTTTAAAATAAATCTTGAAATTATCTGAATCCTCCACTTTGTTCTGAATTAGTAACCTCTGTATTAATTCTGATACATTTGAATCAGGATTTTCATGCTCGAGAGATCTTCTATCGTTACTGGTTCCCGACAATTTCAAATCTTGTAAAATATGACTAGCTCTTATTTTAGATTCGATACCTAAACTAGGATACATTGCAATCAAATTATCTAATCCAAAACTATGTTTAAATGAGAAATACTGGGTGGCAAAGTAACTATTCTGGATCAATGCTTGAAGTATGCCCAATATTCTCTTTTGCATGACATCATTCTCATTAGGTAATTGCTGGAATAAGCTGGTGATAAAAAGACTGTTGGAATTACGTAGGAAATTGTTGATAGCCTCAGGGTTATTCCTTAATGAAGAAGCTATAACTCGGTAAGCTTGTTCTGTAATTGATTCATCACCAATCTCATTTATTACTTTTATCAAGTTTCCAAAAATAGCTTTATCGCTGGTTAGCTTTACGCCAAATTCAATGTCGTGAGATAATTCCTCGATTGTATTCAATGCGGCACGCAATTTCTGTATATCACCGCCATTCTTAAACTGTTCAATTTCCACAGCTGCAGAATCAAAATTCGATAAATCTGCTTTATCGATCTTCTTGAGTCTATGATCATGTTCAATCTTGTCTTTTAAATGTGCGTATTTTTGGTCGGCTTTTTGTTGCAAACTCTCCTTCATGGCTTCTTCACTGTGATCTTGAACTTCTCCACCAACAATAAGCTCCTGCTGATTCAAGTCGTTTGCGCTGTCTTCATCCATGATCTTAGCTTCTCTTTCTAAAGTGTCTATATTTAATCTAACGTGCAATCCAGGCGGTATATCTTGACCTTCTCGAATGATTTGCCACTCGTCGGTAGGAACAAATATCTTTGGATAACAATCTAATGGGTTTTCAGGGTCTAGGCAAATTAATTCCTCGGATGTATCTATTATCAGAGCTTGAATTGATATTAGATAGAATGCTATTGATAGTAAAGTTGACAATTTCATCGGTCCGTAATTGTTATGAGTTTCAATACATTGTCTTTTTTTTCTAGTGAGAATATGATGATAATAAATGAGAGTTTCTTTGGGGCAAACAAACAGTGTTTTTAACACGTCATTTGAAGTAAGAGTGTACCTAGCAAGTTTTGCTGCTAAAGAGGATAGCCCATTTACTACAAGAGTTGATTAGCAATAGTGTCTGATCTTCAATGAAGTATTGCCGAATCAGAATGAACGTTGAACGTTTCACTGTTCCAATTGAAGTATGTTTTTTATTTTGCATAATGCACTAATCTACGTTTGTCCAGTTAGATTGTTGAAATATAGAGATTCAAGTATGCTGTTCATCACACAATAAGAGAGTCGTGTATACATAGTTATAAGGCGTACTCCCACCAACATACATTTTGTACGTTAGAACTCATACGCCTTTGACATTTTTCACATTATGATATTTCAGGAATATTTATGAGCTTTCACTGGACACCTTCGTACTGCGGAAAATCTTGTCAATTACCGCATTCTCAAGTAAAAATCTATAGCTGTTTCCGTTTTCAAAAAGAGAGACATCGCTAATTTTTCTACATGCGTGATACTTGAGAAATATCTCGTCGCATGGAGCGGTTTCTGGTATTTCGCAGCCATTATGATTGAGGAGAAATTACTTGAAAATAACGGAGTACTGTTAATATCGCAGAAACTTAGACATGATACCATCAAGGGTATTATCAGAAAAGCTAGAAGCAGGTTTCTTAGATTTTCCATGTTGATGGAATTGTTCTTGGATTTTAATTTATAATTTCTGCTAATTTCTTTTCATTTCATATAAAGACAACTATTTATATTATTATTTTGACAGCCAGTGGTACCTTATCCGTTCAGCCCGGTAGGGTTCGATTAGATAACAATACGAGTTCCAGTTGGGTCTGCAGAAACTCCAATAATGCAACAGAAAAATATTATCAGTTTAACTCGAATTATTAATTTCACATTATTTAGTTCATGTTATTGTGTCTGCAGCATATCTGATGATGGTATAGGAGAAGTGTCTGATGAAGTAGTTACTCAATGTGACAGACTAATAGCTAGATAAGAAGAAAATGAGAATGACAGGTACATTATGAACAGGAGGAGCTACCCTCTATGGCTGGGCAGTATGTACAGCCATTGTACAACAAATTTTGGGCAATCAACCTTATAGGGCGCATCCTCTAGGGAAGCAATTCAGATGGGGAATGCAATTGCGAGAGCTTGTAGCTCATGTGTAGACCGAGTGAGTAGAAGACTAACACCCCCCCCCCCAGTAATTACCAAGAAGCAATTCGGCGTGCCATTATGAGGGCCTTACGGGTCGTGTTCTTAGGAGTATGGGCCATCTTGGCTGGCTCAACAGCAAAGCGAGACGACGACATAGCGAGATTAATGAGAATATTAAGATGGCTGATAATGGCTCTAAGCCTCATTTTGAGATCTTGGAGATTATTTACGATCCTGTTACGCGTGATAATATAGTCGAGCAGGCAGGATATAAGTTAATAGCAAGGGAAACAGAATGGGAAAATATTTATTGCAATTTGAATTACGACGGAGACAAGAAGGGGGAGCAATTTATTATAAACAGGACGCTAATATAAACAAGAGAGCAAAACAATACGAAGCTCCATACCATTGCTCTGAAGATCCTAGTGAATTCTTTGAGGACTATGCAATTGCGGTCGACATATATAAGAACAGGAAAAAATTCTATACTTACATCGTGAACAATGACACTTTTGACGATGACGATATCTTTCAACATTTATTCCGAGACTAGCTGCAACGTATTAGAAACCATATAAGCGTGATTATAATGTTAGCTTAATATATAACAGACCTATTTCAATACCAGTATTTAATTCCCTTAAATATTCGATTCCATCCACAGGCACAACTGGATTCTCAACATTAGGGCCATTGAACCCTACGATATTCGGAGGTATCGCACCGAGCTGGCTGTCCAAGTAATATAAATAGTTCCAAATTTATGCTGACTCGGTTCGTGCTTGATATATCATCAGTTCTAATTCGAATTACAAACAAATCTATAATTTGTAATTTAAGTAAAACTTGTTGTTTTTCTATACATAGAGATAAAACAAGATAGTTTAGGGTATATTTATATTAATTCAAAAGCTCGCTCATTATTGTATGGTGTGATTCTTAAGCGTTGGTATGCTCGTTTAATAGTAAAAGAGTAGTTAGTCGAGCAACCACAAGTGGTGCTATTGTCGGATACGCTGTGAGGTTCACTAATGGTGCAACCGTCAACGAATAATTATAGACCCCAACTATCACGTTGCGCTGGCTTTTTTAGTAATTCCCAAAATACAGTTTCTAATTTATAATTTAAGTAAAGCTTATTGATTAAACTATACACCGACATAAACAAGATAAATTAGGGCATATTTATATTAAAGTAATAACTCGCGGGTTCTCGTATCGTATGATTTGTATGAATGGTTAAGCTCTCCTATTATGTAGAGGGGCAATTCCTCGATTTATTACCTAGTGATGCTATAATCAAATAGGGGTCAAGGGTGATGTGTGGTGCACCCATCCATGGAGGTATTACCCCAACTATCAACAGGGGTGCTATCACGTGCGCTGCACGGAATATTCTTATATGCATAGTAATTCCATATAACGTGACAAATCACAACAAACAGGCGCAAATGGTTTAGTGGTAAAATCCAACGTTGCCATCGTTGGGCCCCCGGTTCGATTCCGGGTTTGCGCATTTATTTTTTTAATTGTTTTTAACTTGAACGTTTTTACACGTAAAGTAATACAGGGTATCAATTAGTGCTCTTTTTAAACTGCAAAACTTGGTATCAATCTTTTGCCAAATATTATTGGCAAAATACAAACAAAAATAAGTAATAATTGCAACCTTCTTCAAGGATGATGTGGTTTAACTTGCATTAATTAATATCCTGCTAATAATTCATTCTTAGAATCGCATACCAATTCTAATTGTAATACACAACACACAGTTAAAATTTCCTTATACAAGAAGTTTGACAGAATACTTACCTTTGGTCTGCAGGGAAGCGTCGTGTAGTAACAGATATCTTTTTGACTATTACAATAATAGATCACTTGGCCCAGGCGATATTTCGTCAATCTTCTGCTGTATATTGTCGGCCGAGCCACTAACATCATCGTGGTGTCAGGTAGTAGTACTTACCTGGTTTCTTCTGACTAGTCTATAGATAAACTTAAACATTCCATCTGAGCCCTGTACAGTGATAGTGTCCGGATAAAGCTCTACCAATTTGGCTAATTCCAGCCCACCAGACGTGCTTGCCACTATGTCTCCGTTGTCGTGATTACATGTGACTTTAGTAACTGTCAATGCGAAAATAACACTTAAAAACAGCAACTTCATTGTAGTTTACCAGATAATTTATAATTTATCGTTATTCATTCCCATAGAAGAGAGACAGGACAATTACAGAAAAAAATATCATATCTTGCTGGCCGACAAAATATTATAAATAGCTCTATTCTATCCTGTCTCTCGTTGTGTCGGAATGAATAATGAAAATTATGAATTATTATGATTACCATTTATCTTATTTTCATCATCATATCGATTACCTGCTTCAGGGGTGCACAGGCTGCGCTAGGTCACTTTAATTGCACTGATCAAGAAATCTATGACTTAATTAAGAAAGAGTTCTACGACTGTGTGGCAGGGCGAACGGATTACATCATCACGTTTATAAACATAGGTGAAATCCAAGTTATGCCTCATGAAGATACTGTATGGGATTTAGAAGGAGAGCACAAATATATGGTCGACTGTATAGATATAGCAGGCGATGTGATGTTAGGAGTACTGAGCGGATATGACGACTTTGAGGATCTATTAGGTAACGCACCTATAACAAATAGCGTTGACGGACCTATTGGATTTACTCGAGCCGGTTTCACGATTCCATTAGCATGGTCGCAACCAATATCTGACATCCCGAGGCTTCACAAGAGGTCTGGCGCCTCGAAGGTAACAGGCTATTATGAAGAAAACTGTCACGGCAGCGCTACCAGGTATTTATAATTCGAGATCAAACTGATTGATATTTCATGTACAGGCAGAGGAAGGATAAATTCAGAACTAGTTATATTACTTAGACATCAAGCCCGGTACGGTACCTCCGAATATCGTAGGGTTCAATTACCAAATGGTTAATAATACAAGTTCCAGCTTGCGTCCATAGTAACTCCACTAATACAACATGATGCAATGATTCATAGAATTCTTACCGCTTTGATTGCCAAGTGCTAGCAGAAGCACAGGATGGAAAAGAGTCGTCGGCCGACACTTCATTGAGATTCGACGAACAAAATTTATACTATCTATAGGCTTCTCTCTTTAGTCTTAATATTATATAATATCTAGATACACAAGTATCACTTGACCTTTGTCGACTAATCTAGAAGAACTCGCTAGCAGATTCATTATAGATGACTGTAGTATTATGGGAGTTACTATGGATGCAAACTGGAACTCGAATTGCTATTATCGATATGCCTCTAATATGTATTAGTTGCGAATTGGGATTGTGGAATCTAAAATAATATAAATAGTTTGAAGATTATACTGTCTCTCTCTTTGTATGTGAATCAACACAAGAATATAAATTAATACTATTCTAGTTAACAAGAATATAAGTTAAACAATAATTTATGGTGGTCGTTAATTTCTATACATAGAGATAAAACAAGATAATTTAAGACCTATTTGTATTTAATAATCCACACAAAATGATATTGGGGTAATAGCCCGCCCGGTGTGATATTGGGGTAATAACCCACTCGGTATGTTTCGATTATTTGTATACATTGATATGCCTTCCAAATAGGTACAAGGTAATTGCCCAAGCGACCACGCAACAGGTGCAACCAATCAATTAGTTGCAGCCATCTAATAAGCGCAACTACTTAATGGGTAGAATATCGGTTCCCACTTGCGTCCATTGTAATTCTCATAATACAACAAAGATAAATTATACTTTAAGTAAAAACTTCGAAGTGATTCTCGCATCGCTGTTAGCGGTAGCAAAGGCGCTTTCATTATTCAAATGAACAGTAATACTTTCGGCGGCGTTAATCAAATTACTCATAATACCCAACAATAGAAATGTGAAATAAACAGTCTCATGATAATACTTAATTCAGGTAAAACTTTCTGATTAAACTAAACACGGAATAGAATCACGTGTAACACACGTGAATTTATATGCATCCAGGCTAACTCTAATAATACAACAAAACTGTTGTATTATGGGTACTATAGATGCAAACTGGAACTCCTATTGCAACCACCGGCAGGTCAACTTCATTAGAAAGCCCGTTAGGAATTGCACCAACCGGGTAAGAGGTATTCCCTGCTGAGCCATCCCGCCAAGTTTTCGGATACTACGATTATCATATCGGACTGGTTATTAAATTAGTATAAATGCGCCCTAAATGATCTTGCTTTATCTCTACGTATAGGAAAATCAACAAGTTTTCAGTAGTTTCGGAAGGTACTTCAGTACCTTATGTAGCATACTTAGAGATGACAGGGACGTTCGTGGAGGAGGACGGTGAATTGTGGTTAACAGACAGAGGTGACTATGGTTTAAAGGTAAGGTAACAGGATGACAAGACAACCGCGACACAGGCTATCAGTCACCCACCAAATGGATATACTAATAATGTAGACCGGCACGCTGTAGCAATAATAAAGGCTACCATAGAATAAACAGGTATTTTGGTGCAGAATCAGCGCAGATGAAACAATGGGAAGACAATTATTCAAGTGTCAGATCGAAGCTAGATTAAGAACATGACAGTTTCTTGAATTGGCTTAAGAATAGAAGACAGAAAAGGAGAAACTTCTCGCGACCAGCACGGTGTGAAAGTTGCAACGTCTCGCTTGACTGTGTTGACGGTGGCACAGGCAGGTACGAGTGTGAAGACTGTGTAATGGGTAATTGTTTAATACACTACATACGAAATAGTTTCTCACCTCCACGTCGTTGGTCAGGTTGCAAACGTAAATGAACCGAGCTAAGTTAGAGTAGTGAATGCTGGAGTCTTAGTACCAGCGGAGAATGACTTAAATAACATGTCAGATAAATTTAGAAATCAAAATACATATGAAATAAAAAAAAAAAAAATATATAGCACAATAATAGACAATAATAATAGAAAAAAAACAAGAAAAACAAGAACAAAACAAAAACAAGAACAAAACAAAAACAAGAACAAAACAAAAACAATAACCAAAACTAGATACAAAAACTAGCTTATAAGTTAAGTAAAACCTATTGGTTTCTATACATAGAGATAAAACAGGATAATTTAGGGTATATTTATATTAATTCAATAACTCGCTCGTTATTGTATCGTGTGATTCGATATTGTATGGTGTGATTCTTAAGCTTTGGTATGCTCGTTTAATAGTAAAAGAGCAGTTAGTCGAGCAACCACAAGTGGTGCTATTGTCGGATACGTTGTGAGGTTCACCAGTGGTGCAACCGTCAAGGAGTAATTGTAGACCCCAACTGTTACTTGTCGACTACGTCTTTTTATTTATAGACATAATAGTTCCCAAAACAGAATATCACGAACTAGCGCAAATGGTTTAGTGGTAAAATCCAACGTTGCCATCGTTGGGCCCCCGGTTCGATTCCGGGTTTGCGCATTTATTTTTTCGTAACTTTTTAGGTAGTTTTTAGATATTGAAAGAGGTTTATAATGTCAAATCCGTATTGTATTTTTATGCTGGTGTCTGTTCATTCCTTTTTTACTTTTGCCCATATTAATGGTTTAATCTATTTTTGAGTGCGAGAGCCTATTGTATCAATTCAAGCTAGTTCAAGATATAGCAAAACGGATATATGATTCAAGAATTCTGAAATATATGTTGTTTCAAAAGCGGAGAAGAATTGAAAGAATAACTGAGTAATGAATTATTAAGTCTTGAAACCATTACATTGCACCTAACAAACCTTAATTGTATCTAAGATGTGTGCAAATCTTTCTTTATTTCAATAAAAATGCATTAAAGTCCAGAGTATTTACAATAACATACATTTGGATCACGCCATTTTGAGATACTTCTATATACAGTAAAAGGTACTAGAAGAGCTCAAGATTCCTAGCACTGTATCACCTGTGTTATTTTTAGTGGATATATTTTAGTCTTGATTTTTATTGATAACGGACAGAGTTTTTTTTTATGGATTAAACGGGGCTTTAAGATATTAGGCTCGAAGGAAAATACGGACTCTTACCAAGAAATCTTTTGTGCTAATTCGAGCAAGAGCTCATATAAATGAAGCGCGTATATACTATTAGAAATACATTTTCCACAACATTGTACGACATTGAAATGATTACACAATAATACTTTGTTTGAGCCGGTGCCTAGAACCATAATTGTGGAATTCCAGGCAATATATCCAAAAACCCGCCATTTGAATGTGATGGTGAATTATGCAACTTCTGAGCTTCTGAAACTAGTAGTTCATGCTACGCTAGTGAATAATACTCTCATGAGAAATATATCCGAGTAAAATTCTCAGTAGCTGCCCTCTCATCTATATGCCAGGCTAGTCTTTATATTGAATTTACTTCGAGAAACTGAGCTTTTGATGACCCAAATTAATTAATTTCTTTCTCTAAAGTGTTTGGTTAGTGCTTTCTCTACCTCTCGGGATATATTTTCAATCTAATAAAAAAATTGATGTTATTCGACGAACAGATATAAAAACAGAGACAATAACATAGGTTGGACTGTCAGTTTGTAAATTATCAACACAAAAAAAAAAAGAAAATACTCTATTCCTTATCAGCTTATCAGTCTACCTGGCAATTCAGCAAATAGTTTGACATGCACTTCAGCATTCTTTTTCTTACAATCGCAATTGCCATTGCATTACCAATTGATCGTCAAGTGATTTTGCAAGACCTCCCTACGAAGGAAGAAGGAGCGTCTGTTGCAAGAACCTTAGTATTCCGAGAATCCCTTGCCAACGTTAATACGATCAAATCAGTTAAACAAGGAGATGGATCATTTAAACAAATTCCGGTATCTAATATGGAGTACGTAGTTGATTGTGATAAAGACGGAGATCCCTACTGGTTAGTTGTAGACGTTGGAGGAGCAAATCAAAATATAGTTCGGGGGTCATCATTTTCATTTTCTATTAGAGATGGCGATCATCCAAAATATGATAAAGTAGCAGACAATTATCCAGGGAAATTGGAAGGTTCACCAGCAGGATCTCCACGTGCTCAGTTATCTGGTACTTTGAATGTGATTTCCTTTCCTAGCCCATTTGACAGAAAGAAAATCCAACTAGAAAAGTGCTTTCTTCAAAGACATCCCGATGCTGCCATGTGGTTACCAGACAACATTTTATCCCCACATAAAACGCATTGGGTTAAATTTAAGGTTGAAAATGTTTATCTCATAGGGGGTTTTGGTGACAGAGCATACATCGGAGAAATTGATTCCAAACTCTACCACTCTGCGGAAATAATTGAACCACCGGAAGAAGAAAATCATTAAAGAATAATGTATAGAGATTTATAATGATATGTAATGTTAGTAGTGACGACTATTAATAATATCGCTAATTACATGGGTAGGATTGTGTTTCCCCACAAAGTAAACAAAAAGTTTCGGATTTACTTCTAAATTCTTTTTAACGTTTTCCGACCGATAGATGTCACTACCAATTACCCCATAATTCAAAATGATATAAATACTGATGAAGAGTAGGTTCAAAATCGACAATTGGAAGTTTGGTCTATCAATTCAAACTTCAATCATGACTTCTACGACTTCTATTAAACAATCAAAAACAGATGTTTTAATAATCGGTGCTGGTCCTGCCGGTTTAATGTGTGCTACCTGGTTAGCAAGATGTGGAATACCATTCAGAATTATTGATAAAAGATCTACTGAAGTCTTTACAGGTCAGGCTGATGGTTTACAAGCTCGTTCATTAGAAATTTTTAAATCATTTTCTGAGAATTCATTCGATTTTGCAACTTTGGATCAAGCTTGGAAAGTTGCAAATCATATAACTGAAATGTGTTTCTGGTGTCCAAATGAAAAGGGGGAATTGGAAAGAAATTTAAGAGTTCCTGATAGTGCTCTTGGTATTTCCAGATTTTCTGAATCTGTTATTCATCAAGGTAATATTGAGAATTGGCTTGCTGATTCAATAAAACATTTCTCAAATGATACTGCCAAAGTTGAAAGACCTTTTTTACCAATTTCTATCAAGATTAGAGACAGCGAGGATCCTCAAGATTACGCTGTGGAAGTATTAGTTGAAAAATTGAATGATGACTTAGCCAAACCAGAACAATTTGGTCAAATTGCTAATGGCCTTTTCAGAGCCTTTCATGGTGACCAAGATAAATTTTATAACGAAGTTGATCTTGAAAACAAAGATGCTTATGAAATTATTAATGCAAAATATGTTCTTGGTTCTGATGGCGCTCATAGTTGGGTTAGAAAACAATTAGGAATTGATATGGAAGGTGAGCACACTGATTTTATTTGGGGTGTTTTAGATATGGTTCCCATCACAAATTTCCCAGACATCAGAAACAGATGCGCTGTTCATTCTAAAGATGCAGGTTCCATGATGGTTATTCCAAGAGAAAACGACTTGGTTAGATTTTATATTCAATTGAAAGAAGTTGAAAGAGATTCTTCAACTACAGTTGATAAACAGGAATTCAATGGTAATGTTGAAGATAAGGCAACAAAGGCAAAAGGTAAGATTGATCGTTCTAAAATCACTCCTGAATCTATTTTGAAGCAAGCTAAAGAAATTTTCAAGCCATTTACCTTGGAAATGACTGATTTAAGCTGGTATACTGGTTATCAAATTGGCCAAAGAGTCAGTCCACGTTTTTCAAAACAAAATAGAGTGTTTATTGCAGGTGATGCTTGTCATACACACTCACCAAAAGCTGGTCAAGGTATGAATGTTTCAATGCAAGATACTTACAATCTTGGTTTCAAATTAGCTTTAGTTTGTAAAGGATTAGCTAAACAGGATATTTTGTCAACTTATGAAACAGAAAGATTACAAGTTGCTCGTGATTTAATTGCTTTCGACCATAAATTCTCAAGATTATTCAGCGGTAAGCCAATGATTCCAGGTGTCCTGGATGGTGTTAATATGGATGAATTTCATCAAGTATATATTGAAGGTAATAAGTTTGCCTCTGGTACTTTTGTTGATTATCAAGATTCTATTCTTGTCTCCAAAAAAGGTTGTGTTAAGGAAGATGAAGATGATCGTAAAGTACATCCGTTGGCTTCTAAAGTGCCTGTCGGTAGAAGGTTATACAGCAACCTCATTATGTGTCAAGCTGATGGTAGAGCATGGCACATTGGTGATCGTTTATCTTCAGATGGTAGATTTAGAGTCTTGATCTTTGCCGGTGACATCAAAAAATATCCAGAAAATATGCAGTCTTTACATAAATTTCAAGATTTATTTGATTCAAAGGAATTCTTTGCTAAAAAATTCACCCCTGTTAATGCATTCGCTAACTCGGTTATTGATGTAATTACCATACATGCATCTGAAAGACACGGTGTTGAGATTTGTGACTTTCCAGAGTTCACCAGGCAAAAAGATTTCAAAGGTCGTACTGATTATTGGAGTTTGTATTCTGGTGTTGGCAGTACTTATCATGAAGGAGATGCTGATATTTATTCAATATACGGCATTGATAAAAAGAAGGGTGCAATTATTGTTACCAGACCAGATTCTCATGTCTCTCAAGTTGTTGAATTCTCAGTTGATGGTTTGAAAGAAGTTAATGAATATTTTAGTTCCTTTATGATAGATCAAGGTAAAAATGTTTTACCTGTTAAAACATTAGATGTTAACGATTCGGATAGATTTATTCAACCTAGATTAGCTGTATAGTGGATACTATATATTTTGTAAAAAAGGCATATTGCTTTGTTTTTGTTTCTTCTTCTTTTCCTCCCAAAACTTTTCTGCTTCGAAAACGGCATGAAGAGCTTTGCCCATAGTGTCGAAATCAGTCATCAAAGTAACGTGAGCTGAAGTACTAGCAAATTTACCCACTATTTCTCCTGTGCCGGTATTTCTATTGTAAAACCTGAAACCTTTTTTTTCTGGCATCAACCATTTTTGATGTATAACACCATCTCCATGACCATAATAAAATTCATAATAATTGCCATCTTTGATATCTTGTTTACTTCTAACTATGGATCCTCTTACGGAGGGAATGGTATTTCCATAGACAACAGCAATTGGTGGATACTCAGCAGCTAAATCTTCTCTATAATCTAAGGATAGTACATACTTTTTGGTTGACTGTAAAGTCTCTGATAAATATTTATATGCCTCTGAAAACGAAAATGAATATGTTTCATCGTCAGGAATATCTTTTAAAACCGAAGTTGTAGATCTGTTTTTCTTCATGGAGGATGACCGATAAATCTTGTTGAATTTGCTACTTATCAGATTGATGCTAGGAAATGTAGAGACGGAATCTATTGAAGGCGAAGCCGATCCACACTGTTCAGCAATTTTTCTTTTCTTGGCTACTAGTGGATTCAAATTATATTCTACCCAATTGTCAGGATCAAAATAGTCAATATCATAATACTCTTTAGTCTCTTTGTTATAGAATACTCTTCCACTCAATGGTAAGAAAATAAAGCTTGATCTCATCATAAAATTTGTTTCATAAGTGAGTATTTTATCTGACAACAAGACTGAATCTCCAAATCTTATGGGTCCAAGGATATTCAAACATTCACTAGGTGAACCAACATAAACTATAGACCTAAACAATTTGGGATTTTTCTGTAAAGTGCCGTGTGCCATAAGGCCACCCATTGAATGAGCAATCACTAATGTTGGTTTTCCAGTTTCATCATAAATTTTCTGTAAAAAGCTTTCCAATTTTTTTGATACATAATCACCACTCAATCTCCAATCATATCCAAACTCCTTTATATTGACTTTTGGATTTGATTCCAATTTTTTAATCAATTTTCTACAGATATCAACCGGTCCAATGTTTTTCAATACCCCGTCAGGAAATATCGTATCTTCCGCGTTTATTTCATCCTCAATATTAGGTCCTAACAATAAATCGATTTTTCGAAGATTGAACCCAGCTTTGATAGGAATCCATACCCTTTTTTTTGTTTTAGTATCTCGCAAAATTGACCCTCTATAACCACCCATTATCACAATATTCCCATCAATTCTATCATAAATTGTTTCATAAGGTTCTTTGACTTCTTTTTTCTTATGAGGTATTATTTCATTTAAATTTGTAGATATAGAATGCTTGACTGCTCTTAATCTTCCAGCGTCAGTACCTTTAAATCCTTTAAAATAGTTCGCTTCATCAATTGTACTTATGGATTGTTGCTTGGACAATTTTAATCTTACATCTTCTTCAAGTCTTTTATCAAGTTCACTATGACTGCCAACAAATGGTAGGTTATCTGAGAAACTATGCAATTGTTTAGAAAGACTGCTTCTAATTGATTCCAATCCTCCAAGTGGTAATGAAAATGAAAACACTTTTTGAGACTGATCATAATTTTTCATTTTTGATTTTGAGAAGGAATCATCACCTACTTTTTTACTTTGAGATTCAGTGGGAAGGTTAGGATCCGCTAGTGGATGACCCTTTTCTTCATTCATATCTTGAAAGACACATTTGATTGATTCACCACCTAATATCGATTCTGCATCAGACCTAGTTAACTTTCTACTAATTGCTTGTGTGGTAGCTGCTGCAGGGATAAATTCTTGTACTTCTTGTTCCCCTGCTTCATCCTCGTCCTCATTCAGTAAATAGCCTTCCTCTTCATCCTCTTCATCATGCAGTAGGTCATCGTCATCGAAATAAACATACTCATCCTCTGTATCAGAATGCGGATCTATTGTGTGTTGAGGCAGTAAAACAAACAGCTCTTGTTCTTTTGACAATGCTGACTGCTCATCTCTTGAATTTGACATTAATAGACTGTTAAAATCACACTAGGAGGGAAAAAAAGCAAATTAATTTGTGTTCATTGAATTGAATTAGAATGTCAAATAAGCCATCTCCAGACCATATGACTTTTTCGGGTCATTTCATTTTGTATGCAAATCGGTCCTGGTATAACCGACAGAAAAATCATAAATCCGAATTATCCTAAGTCAAATCACTCGTACAGTCTGGTTTTATTTGCAACTTATAATGGTTTAGTTCATTTTATACTTTTCTGCTTGAAATATAAAGAATACAGCTGCAAAGAAGTTGATATTTTTATTTATGGCTACATCGGAAGTCTGGGGAATTGATTTTGATTCGAATATACATAAAATATAAACCATTTGTACAAACCCTAGAAATGAAAGAATAAACCGAGAACAATCGCAACATGCAAAAACATTCAACTTATTGTGGCTAGTTCAGATAGGTAACTTGTTGAGAATTAAATGAGCCTAATGGCTAGTTTTCTTTTTAGTTATAGTTAGTAACCTCCATAATCCTTCAAACCCTTCAAAACTCATGGCAGAACTGTATTACAAGATATCCACCATTTTTATCCTGCGTTCCTTTCATTTAATACAATTGTACTGACAATCAGTTGTAAGTCTTATTTTAGGGCCAAATACTCAGCAATTGTTCTCATTGAAGTAGGTTCAGACTTTTTTTTCGTATTGTTGTGTTTTCCTTTTATTTTGTCCAATATATCCTTGGACTTTGGCTTTATTGAATACAATGTAGAAGTTGTGGACTTTATTGAAACGTTGGAGGAATCAGCTTTCTTTATATCGGACATTTTTGCTAACTTGAGAGATAATTATTAATAAATTAGAGGACAAGGTCAAAACTAGCTATTTAAATAATCCACTACATTTGAGTTAGTGATGAAGCACGTTTAATAACACCAATTCTTTAAATCAATACCTTACTCTAAGCAAATATTTTGCTTTGTGATTTGATGACTAATGCCTCGCCCCTCTCTTTCTAAAACACCTTTATGCGGCTAGATTTTTCGTAAATTGAGTTGTCTTGACCAATAGAATATTGATACAAGTAATAATTTCAGACAAGAGTCATCATATCTCTGAAAAACATTAGTTTCTTCTAGGAAACGCAATCTAAATCTTCTCTATGTAATCAGATGCTAGTTTCATCAGCAGAAACCTTAAAGATAATTGCAAGTCAGTGTAACGTGTATGTTAATAAAGCTTATCCACAAAATAAAACTTGCATTGTTGCACATGGTAGTGACACAACTGATTATCAAAACAAAAACAGTAGCCAAATAATCTGAGTCATTTTATTACTATACAGTGGGAAAACGAGGCCTAATTTATACAATTTCTAAACATTCTGCGTCTTGTTGTATTCCAAAATATCTTCAATATTCTCTGTTTCTGGCTTTTCAGGTTCTGCCGCAAACAATCCTTGTTCATGATTTTCATGGAAAATTTCTTCAGTTTCATGTCTAACACTTTCTAAGACAACCTTGTGAGCTTTACGAGCTGGTAAGTCCTTGCTAAATAACTTATCCATATCTTCCAAAGCAATACCTTTCGTTTCTGGTAAGAAAAAATACACGAATGGGATTGAAATTATAGCCAAGGAAGCAAAGAAAAAATAAATACCATACTTCATGCTACGAATCATGTTAGTTGTCAATCTTGACATAATGAAAATAGCAACCCATGATGCAGCAGCGTTTATAGCTTGAACAAAAGATCTGATGTTTTGATCGAAAACTTCAGTACCAACAACAAAAGGGCCTCCTGACCATGCTAAAATAAATGAAGCAATCCATATATACATCAAACCAATAGCAGCTCTACCACCTGGACCAGCCACGACGCCTGGTTTAGTGGGATCATTGATTTTCAAATATGCACCAATATACCAGAAACATATGGAACAAACTGCTGATGAAGCCATGAATGCTTTTCTTCTACCTATAACGTCAACAATAACTAAGGTATAAGCCAAAGTGCAGAAAAATTTAACAACACCAAACATACCCGTGGAAAATAAAGACGCATTTGTACCTTTAACACCTAACCCTTGGAAAACAATTGGAGAATAGTAGTTGATTGTTTGAATTCCTAAGAAATTACAGAAAAGAAATAACATAACTGTAATGAATAAACGACGCAAAAGCTGTCTATTATGAAAAAAGACTTCCCAGAACGGATCCAAAATTCCTAAGCCAACTTTAGCTCTTTGTTCTTCGATCGATTCTTTGACTTGGTTCACTTCATATATGATATATTCATCATCTTCTGGTAATTTCCTGAACCATGTGAGATTCTTTATTGCCTCATCATATCTACCAACTTGCATTAACCATCTTGGTGATTCTTTCATGAAGATACTTCCTGCGAGAAACAAACCACTTGGAATCAATTGAATGGCAAATGGAATTAGCCATTGCTTTCTACTTGGGGCAATATGTGAATCAACGCCATAGTTTATCCAAAATCCAACTAAATCACCAATTCTCCAACCAATTTCATAGCTCCCTGTTAACTGACCTCTAATAGCTGGAGGTGATACTTCTGATATATACACGACAGTTAGATTCGTTGAAAAGCCAATGGCAACACCAGACAATACTCTGCCGGCGTATAGAGGACCTAAACCAGCACTTTTCGACGCTGCCAACATAACGCCTGAACCAATTGTGATCAAAACAGCAGCCATAATCAATGGAATACGCCTACCAAGATAATATGAGAATGGGTATGAAAATAATGCCCCGAAGAAGCAACCAACATGAAACACCGATATGATATTTGCTACCGTACCTCTAGAATGTGCCGACCCATCAATACCAAATTCATCCTTAAATGACTCTAATGCAACGGTTCCACCGATGAACCCCCCATCATACCCGATGATAATAGCTGCAGCTGATGCCATCAAAGCAGTCAAATACACTCTATGGTTGTATACTTGTGGAGGTGTAGGTCTATCCTCTATTCTTTCAAATATATTCTTCATTTTGAACCACTTCTTCTTAGGCTTACTATGAGAATGTCGCTTTCGCATGAATTGAAACCATTTCTTCTTAGGCTCACTTTGAGATTGTTGGTCTCGTGTGGATGGCAGACTGGATATAGACTCGGATTTATCATTTGAAATAACAGATGAAACTGAATTACGTTCCTCTTCTTCGACCATCGTAAAAAATATGCTTTGTTACAAATTAGCATAATCTGGGAATCCTATTACGGGATTTATATCTCTTTTTATATCATTTACTCACGGTGGGGATAAGTATCAACAGGTTTTATTGTTTATACTTAACTCATTACTAAAATACAGCGAAGAAATTGGTAGTGCAGGAACACAGTAATTGCTTTTGCTTGAAATTCCTTTGTTTCAGCGTTCAAGTATCATAACCAGCTTTTTTCTGTTCTGTCATACTTCCAAATAATTACCAACTTAAAGCATACACTATTATTTTACTAAGCTTTCTTGTATTTAAATTGAGCCCTTCTTCCCTTTCTCTGTTTCGCTGTAATTGATTGAGTGTGATGTAATATATTCTGATGCAAAACTGAAAAACTAAACATGAAGAATAGGAAAACAAGATGGAAGAATTAAAAAAAAAAAGAAATCAAAAAATACGTCACGGGAAATTGTTGCACTTCACAGCGAAACACGATGGGATCCCCCAAATCTAGTCTGAATGTACCCCAACCTCCCCCGTACGTCCCCCACACTTGTCCTTAAGATCTAACCATTCTTCCCAGATAGTCTGACAAGATGTTAAAAGCCTTGAATGGCTCAAGATGTTGAAGAATAATCAAGTTTGAATAGTTTGCAACTGGGTTTCTTTGAGGGGTGTCTTTACCCTCTTTCGCATAATCATTAGTGGTGGAAAAAGATTGATCCGAAGAAGACTAAAAAAATATGCCTCGGAATGCACTAGTATGCTGGAGCTTATTTTTGTGCACTATTCAACAATAAATTGTGGAGAGTGATATTAAAATCGTTCATCGGAGTGCGGTTGAAAGTTACACAAACTATAGTCGACGCTTTGGCTGGAAAGGAGTGTATTCTGATGAATGCTACTAGCTGGATATGGTTTGGCGGCTGTAAATGGAAGTAACGGCTAGTTGCTGGTTTGCTCGGTAACAAATGTTTTTCTCCAACGTAACATTTGTCTATTGTCTAATCATTCCCAGATTGAGATTACTAAAAGATTACAGTAAATCATTTTCATTGTTTTCTCTCTACTGTCTTAAACTTTTTTTTTTAGAGAAATGGCAAACGGGTTGCGAAATACTGCTTTACATTGTAATGAAAGACTTCGCAACTCAACAAAACTCAAGATAAAAAAGATAGAGTATGAAAGATTACATATGGTGTTGCTGAAAGACATTCTCCCAACTCCAGTATCACAAATACTCAACTACTTCAATTGCCTTCAATTGCCTTCAAGGAAGGTATTCCACATCCAATTTAAATCATGAAGACCCCCGTAATGGTTGGACTCTCAAGACAAAGTCATATTGAATCAAGTCTACTTTGAATTTCAAATATTCAGAATTTGATTTTCCAAAATCCACTGCAAGGCAGTTCTTGTGTTTGTATGGGTAAACCAATGTTGATGTTGACAAGGTTTAGTCAAGCTTTAATAATAGATATATAAGCAAAAGCTCACACCAAGAAAAAAAAAAAGAAAAAAACACTGAAGCGTTATGGAGTTCTGACTTGACTTTAATCAGAAACTTCTGGTTTAGTTTTTCCTCTTACAATTGCATGCTTTTTTCTTGGTTTAGCCATACGAGATTCAATTGGTATTAGAAATGTTGAAAAGTTTTCATGAATCAATCCATGAAGGCAGCAAATTCCATTTTTTTGTTTCAATGTCAATCGCGTAGTGACATGTATCACAGTTTAGTACATACAAAACTAGCGTTTTTTTACGCGTTCAGCACAGAAAAATTTCCATCAAATGGCACTATCAAAATACTGACCAGTAACAACTAATACATCCATTGACGACCAGTTGTATACAACACGAACCAATAGATTCTTCTCATGTATATTGCTCCCAACCAGTACACCAAGGTATATCAAGATATTAAACGATCGTCGCTATCACATTCTACATGTAGATTAGTCTTATTTGTTTCGTGTTTAGATGTTGATTCTTTATGTGCTTCCAAAATCTTGAGTTTATTGCTAAAAAAAGAATTAATACAATATCAGCTAATACCCGTAGTTGGCTATAAAGATTTGAAAAGCCATTATAATAAACTAGATGCTGATGTTACAAATGTTATACTAATAGGATGCGGAGCGATGTTGGATTTAGAAAGCTTTTTCGATGTAAATCCTGATGAATCTTTGATAGCTGATAATAATGAGATCAATGACTTGAATGACGCCAATGAGAAAAGAGGTAATTTGTTCAAAAGAAAGTTCTACGTAATTGACGGGCATAGACCGTGGAATTTAGATAATATATTTGGGTCCGACATTGTTGTATGTCTAGATGATGGATATATTGATGGGAATTTGCAAAACGAGAAACAAGCTTATAGGATTTTGGTTAATCAAATTGAAAATGAAGAAGAATCCGAATCGGAAACTAGCGAAGAGGAAGAAGAAGAAGAAGAAACAGACGTAGACATACCGTCGGAGAGTGAATTGATAATAAATTCCCAAGACTCAGAAGATACAGTATCACGTAAACGAAAATTACAAGAAATTCGATTGAAGAAACAAAAAAAACAACAGAAGCAGGAAAGATCGTTGAATGAAGATAGAATTCAAGAATATTATAATCAAGGATCAACAATTCTTACCGCTAACACCACCACGATATATGCACTATTGACTGCCATTGGAGAGACTAGTCTTGAATATTTATGGCTCGCCATAATTGGAACATCTTCGCTTGATAGTCATTATCCTGAGATATATGATAAGCTACAGCCATTGCTCAAAGAAGAAGTAATGAGATTGAATCCAACTAATCAAAGTAAAAAAAAATCTGCAGATTCAACATCTCTTAACATAGAAAGAGACTACCATTTGTTTTTACTACGACATTGGACTTTATACGACTCTTTTTTTTATTCAAGTCATGTTAATTCTAAACTAAATTTGTGGACTGAAGATGGGAGAAAGAGATTGCACAAGTTGTTTGCCAAAATGGGTGTATCATTAGCTGTTGCTCAACAAAAGTGGTTATATATGGATGCCAGAATTAAAAGACAATTGCCTATAATATTGAATAGATATCTTCCCATGTATGGTTTAGAAGGTATAGTAAGAGAAGGATTTATCAAGACTTTTGGATATACTGGACTGCTTTCTGCGATGGAATGTGTTGAAGCATTAACAGCATTATTGGAACTTGACAAACGATTTATACAGAGAGATGTTGAAGAAGATGACATGAATGTCGAGAATGAAGAGGAGAGAATTCAAAAGAGAATCGATAAAAAGGAAAAATCATGGGTGAACAATTTTTGGTCATCGTGGGATGCATTAAATATAAATAAAGCTTTGACTAGTAGTAATACGCAAACAGCATTCAAAAAAGCTAAAGGAAGTGAATTACTATTTCAAGGTTTGGAACATGCAAAACAAATTCAGCAAATTACATTTCGTACTGGGATGTCTTTATTGGAAAGAAAAATGATTAAAAATTTAAAGCTTTATAGATTGTGTGTTTTAAACGATGGCTCTATTCCTGATTTGGATATGTTCAATAATCCACTAATGTTGGCAAAGCTTGGAGCTTGGTTGATTGAGAATTTAGCAGAATTGGATTTTATAAATAAAACACAATCACTTAAACCCTTAGTAGTGGCAAGCTTGGATGTTCAAAGTGATACCTACTTAGTTATTGGTATTGCTCCAAAGTATCCGAGAGGTATGAATAATTCGGCGATGGCAAAAATGGTTCAAGATCAAGCAAAGGAAAATGGTTTGGTAACATTCACGGCTGCAGCATCCACAATGACCACAAGGCTCAACAGATTTAGTGTTGCATTTCAACAACTTTCTAATACATCAGGGGCAAAAATAAGAGTTGACAGTTTTGATAGCTCAGTTATAGAAATTAGGAAAGATGATTTGCCCCCATTTTTGGAAAAACTTACATTGAGTGGATTAATATAGCACTATAATGATAATGCATAATCGTAATCTAAGGATGTTAATTTAATTAATAGACCGAGCGGCATTAACAGTAGCATTTTCAAAACGCGGAACCTTAAAAAATGTAGGCAATATCTAGTAGTATTTTCTGATAACAGAAGACTAATAATGAATTAATAATGGGGCTTCGTTGATCTTGAAAGATATTTCCCTAATAATGTTTCGTTGATCTTGAAGGAAACTTCCCTAATGATGTATAGGCGTTATCCCTCACAAAATATAGTTTTCTAAAACATTTATAACGGAGAATTTAATGAATTGTTAGAATAGAAAATGCTTCCCGCAGGCAGTAGTTGGCAAATTGATTAACCACTGATTCAGATGCCTAGAAAATGGCAAGAAATAATTCAGTGCTTAAGGAGATTTCAGAAGTGAAGTATTTGCTTGATGTGTTGTGAGTCTGTACCAGATAACTTGTATATGCAAATCTATCCTAAGAATGCAGTGGCGTTGAACAAGAACCAAATGAGATGAAAAAAAACGATTGGTTGCAAAAAAGTAATGGTTTGAAAGTGAAGGGGTCATGGAGTTTCAGCTCTGATGAGAATGCTAATTGAACTACTGAGGAGGTAAAGGAGCTAATAAGCAAATAGGTAAGAATAGGTAAATAGGGGCATACCGACGCTAGATCGAAAAGAGATCTTATTTTTTAAATTGGACTTCAAAATTACGATTCAATTTCAAATAAATACTTGTTGTTATAGACAGTTTCGAGACATCTAATAATGAGATGAAGCAACTTGCGACATTATTAGACCTATGCTCCTTGAGCTCTGCACGATAGCTATACGCTTCACTTTTCATTTGATTTATAATCGCTTTACACATGATTTTCGTAATAATCATGTGCGTTGATTGTCCACTTCCGCCCGGTTGTTGATTTCATACTCGCTAGTGTATGATATGTGTTTCTCAGTAGGCAGGTCATTAATAATAAGAGTAAGATTATCATCTTCCAAGCAGCACGCATTGCCGACAAGGCGAAGCATACTTTATCAATGCCCTTCTCAAAATACATTGGGTAGTCGTAAATCAATGAACTTTGTTTCTACAAATCTACTTTTTTGACTCTGCTCACGGGATAAATGATGCGAGATCACTCAAGCTCCTGTGGTATTTTAGTTTAGGATATTTTTAATGATTCCATGCATGACACGACACGACACGATGACAGTACGTAGATACGTATGTGTGGGCAGCCTGCGTTATCTTACATAACATAGCATATCATACAGTGTGCACATACATACGTACAGTACGTACATACCTAGTATCAAGTATGTGGCAAATTACATTAATTGTAGTTTTCAGAGCAGTATTAATTCTCGACACCGATAGCATCAATCTTAAATTAAATCTAAATCTATGACTTCTTGCATTTTTTTACCCTTGCCGAAATAGAAATCAGAAGCTGTCCTGTCGCTGGTATTATTGCAACAAGCCAATATTTGCAAGCGTCATACCCGTCAGGAATCAAAAAGCGTTTAGGAGATTTCAAATCAGAGTTAAATTAAAAATAAAAAGTGCTCGTTTCCCAGTAACTCGTAAATAGGATGAAGCGGAATCTCTATCAACTATTGTGCTCTCGTGCAAAGGTAGTATTTAAAGTTTTTTAAGGCATACATACATACTTATATTATCAACAAGAGCGGAAACAAAACAAAAGCACAACAATATAATACAAAAGAAAATATAGTGTATTTTCATGCATCAGTTTTGTACAAAAAATAGAGACATTACACGGTGAATTTCCAAAGATACATGTCTCAAGGAAAACCAATGCTCCGGAGATACAAAGTAGTATATAAAAAAAATTGATAATTAAAATAATACATGAAAAACTAACTGTATGCACTAAAATCTAAAGCACTCAAAACAATAGTAATCTCTCTTTGTACGTCACAAAATAACTGTCCCTCTATGTGTGTATGTTACAAAATTGAATACTCTTTTGTCTATTTGACTTCTACTTTTCCTCTTTCGCTTGTTGCGTAGACTGCCCTGGTGATTGCTGTGTAGATTGTTGTTGGGTAGATGGTTGTTGAGGAGATGCTTGTGATTGTGATTGTTGCGACTGCTGTGATTGCAGTGTTTGAACTGTTGGAGCTTGTGGAGACGTATGAATAGAGGTTGTAGACGCATTAGTCCCAGAACCTGCACCGGCAGGTTGTTGAGCTTGTTGTTGATATGCATAAGTATAAACACCTCCTGGTTGCTGTTGTTGATAATTACTATTATATCCTTGGTATGGATAATATTGACTATTATTTGATGCAGCATTTGTATAATAACCCAGTTGATACCCATACATCTGTTGTTGTGGCTGATAGTGACCTTGTTCATTCAGATTTGGTGCTTGAGATTGTTGTGTAGAGGATGCAGATTGGCTTAGACCGTTATATTGACCGTATTGTTGAGGATACTGTTGATTATAATTCTGATAATAACTTGCTTGTGATGTAGCATTAGCTTTATTAATTACAGGACTTGTATTTGTTGTGTTAGTAGTCGAGGCAGCACTATTATCTCCAGCATTATTATTGTTATTGTTGCTATTAGCTCCAGCATTTGGAGTCACGCCAGTTTGTATAACTCTCTTGATATCTCTTACAAATAATGGATATAACAAATCAACAATTCCTTCACGTTGAGCCATAGCTAATGCTCTTTCAAATGGAATCCAAACGCCCTTCAAATGCATCGAACCAATTTTAACAACGTGTCTGACTTTTTCCGATTTCAATATACCGTCTCTTCTTCCTCTGGTCATTTGTGCAACATTTAACAATTTTGTACCATTGATCATATTATTGTCTGCTCTTCTAACCACAGAGACATTATTTGCATCAACTTGATAGCACAAAGTTTTTTCATCTTCCCACATTGTAGTTGTAACCCTTGGTCTGATTCCCGGAGGTTGAAATTGACCTACTGTCGATGTATTTGCAGGATTCAAAATATCATGCTGTGGCGTCGACTGAATTGCTTGCGGTGCCTGTGGTTGCGTTTGCGTTTGAGGTGCTTGTGGTTGCGTTTGTGCTTGTTGCGGTTGAGATTGGGTTTGCGCTTGCTGTTGTGAAGAGGCTGCAGATGATGGCGGTTGAGGGGCAGCCGGAGCACTAGTGTAATTACGACTTGATGCACTATAATGTTGTGTTTGAGGTTGTGACATCTGATTTGGGAATGATTGTTGATAATAATTTGCTTGAGAAGCAGGGTATTGGTATCGATTATAGGCCGCATAATCAGTCTGTTGTTGAGGATTTTGTTGATTAAACATGTAATAGGATGCATAAGGTTGTTGCTGAGGCTGTCCAGTATACCCCTGTTGTTGTTGTTGAGTATTGGATGCGCTGGACGAATTTGTGGGAACTCCACCCTGGGGTAATGTATTACTGTAATTTCCGTTCATTTGATTGATCTGAGGTATTGAATACGTTGACATGAACTTCAGTTTAAAGCAAGCTGTAAAGAAGATGTGGGAATTCAATCAAGTAATATAATTTCAGAAATCTTTGACTTTATTTTCTGAATGAAAAAAATACCAAATTTTCTTACTTAAACAAAGAATGTTATATATAATAATATATCTCTCTAAATTCACCCGTAAAAAATTTATCCCGAACTCAATTTCTGTTTATCACAGGCGACTAGTGTAGTTTGATATAAATCTATGGAATATAGTTTGTATGATAATCAAGTTGTTGGTGAATTAAGGATGAAATGTATATATGCAAGGGACTATGCAGTTGATTTAGTTTTGACTATTTTTTTTCTTTGACCCAATGAAGCTGAATACTATTATGTAGGTATTGACAATAGGAACTTTATAAGATGTTTTGTAATGTTGTGAAAAGGTTAATAAACCAATGTGCTCCTCGTTGTTGTTGTGAGAAGAAGAAGAAGAAGAAAGATTATAAAGGACCTTACAAGACGAATTTTCAATACTACTTTATAACAACTATATACTAATAGTATACTAACACTTATATATATACATAAATATATATAGGTTTGTTTTGTTGTTTATCTTTTCATTGTTGAACATTTTCTGGTTCTTTCTTCCTTTCGTTCTTCCTTTCTTTTCTTTCTTTCTCTGATATGCATCAGCAGTTAATCAAAAATTTAAACTGGTTTTGTTATATTTTTATTTTTAATGCATGATCAAATTAATTTCAGCAACATTTGTGTAATAACCTATTTTATGCTTTATGCTTTATGCTTTCCTAATGAAGTGAAAAGAAGGGCAGTGGAATACTTTTGCTTAACAAAGCTTGCTGAATTATACTGGCTTTCTTGCTCTGGGCATTCTACTTAAAAAAAAGCGCAGGGCCACACTTTGAGTAAGCACCAACAGTAACCAGTCCTATTTTGTCCCCTTTTCAATTTTGCTGCTGTTAACATATCAATTATCTCAATAGCTAAACACACACCTCTATGGACTTTAGCTTCACTCCACCGAGATATCCCAGGAAACGGAATCGAAAAGGTAGGATTCATTAAAACCATAATCAACAACAAAGGTATAATAAACTAATAAAGTATAAACAATTTTAAGGTTCTCCTTTTGTGCATAATTGGTAATAGTTCTTGAAAAAATACACTTTGATGAGCAAAGTTTATTTATATTTTTATCCACTTTGGAATAATATCCACGGAATTGCCTTCAAGAGATTAATTACTAAACCGACAAGAGAGATCACCATTGGCAAATATATATGTAAACGAGCCTGTTGTTCCAGCCAGTAACACATGCAATACGTACAACAAGATACGAAGAAACATACCTCACTTGTACTTTCTGCGACCCCAACTCTAAATCAAATTGATCATAGATTTAGAGGCTGATGCTGCCTAATAAGCGTTTAGCTGACGGAGAATGAAAACGCCAACTCTTTCTTTGTTGATTTATTAACACCAATATTGTTAAAACAGGAGTTACATGTTCTTTACGCTGCAAGTGGAAATCTCCTTCCATTGTCCAGGGAATCCAGTGTTTCTATAATTAGCCTGAAAACCGCTAGTTATTATTGTATATTGATATCCTCACCATACGGGAGCAATCAGATAGTGCAATATTTGTTAACTATAAAATCAGCGTACGCACAATTTGCTTTAATTATACATTACACGTATGTATATTTCGACAACAACAACAACAATTAAGGTTTTGTTTTGTCAGTTTTGGATATTTTTGTGCAACGCCACTTAAAAAAAATAAAAATAAAAAAACAAAAGAGCTTCTAGCTTTTCTTGCAAACCAACTTCATTTTGCACCATTTGCCTAATATGCAACAATTCCAACTTTTGAATTAAAGAGTCAAAACAAAGAACCAGATAAAGGTGGCTAAAGTTAAAACTAAATCTTAATTCAAAAAGGCGTGGACTCTGTTTCTTTTTAGTTCTAATTATTTTGCCTTTTTCATTGTACAATAAACAAATTAAACGAGCTGTGACCTTTTAGGAGGAAAGTAGTTGTAAACTGAAATTTTTCTTTATTTTGAGAAATTTGTTACCATTTCTAGCTAACATATCACGATTTTGCAGCATTGACAAATTATATGAATGGAAGCAAAATCTAACTCATCGATACATATATTATATTGTCCCTACAGTTTGCATAGCATGAGCGAAGATTAGGAAAAGTAAGCAGATGTAAATGTATAACCTAAAATATAAAAAAAATAAAAAAAACAACAATTGGAATAAGGCATGAAATGTATCATGCCAGATCTACAGAGATTAAATTGGGATACAAACAAAAGAAACACACAGCAACATTAAATTGTGCATATATTGCAAATTAGAAAACAATCCACAAAATGCAAACATGAGCTGATGTTTTTTTATGTTCGATTATTTTTTTAATAACTTTAGTTTTCAAGGACTGTGACTTTGTAGTGTTACTGTAAACTCGGAGTAGGTCAGACAATCGTAACTTTGGGAATATGGACAAGCAAGCCCTTCTATTTCTAAGAATATTGAACCGGAAAACCATATTTTTGGCCTGGCGCTCTGTATTGATTCAAAGAAAAAGATCCTACAGCAGATATATAGTTAGTTCTCGGGTTTCAGTAGATATTCGACCCACCGTGTGATCGATACAGAAAAGCGTGAGAAGGAAAGAAAAGAAAAGTAAAAGAAATTAATCACCATAATTCAACAATTCCATCTTTTCCTACCTGAGGTTTGATCAGAAAAACCTGCTGTTAGATTGTGATCGCTCTGCAAGGTTTACATTACATTATACTTTTAATAGACGGCAGTACTTAGACCCTCCATATTTTTCTACATTCGTTTTCACTGCAGAACCGAGTTCAAACACGAACGAAGAAGCTGCTTCACTGTGGAATCTTTTTCCGCCCGTATCCATCCTGCATTCCGTAACAAATCTTAATCTTATTTCTGAATCAGCTACCAAATTATGACTTACTTGCATTTGATACATAATTCTGATCCTTCAACTTGCCGGTCACGTGTTAGTTCACCAAATTATATCGTACTTTCCGCTTGTTTTAGAATTTATTTATATAAGACTTATTTAGACAACTAATCTTAACTCTTATTCCTATATTCTTTGCCTGAATATATATAACTGTAGATAGTGCTTGCTTACAACTGGACCCAGTTTCACACTATTGCAAGAATGAAATATCTACACGAGCACGGATCGGTAAAAGAAAAAAGATACAAGAAATGCAGAATAGATTCTCTCCTCGCTTTGTTGCTTCCTTCCTCCACATTCCTCAGTTTTTCCTTGAGTTGCGTAAAAGCACAAACTGCTAAATCATTGCATCAAGCTCTTTCTGTTTCGCGCAGTGAATAAAGCATGCACCAAACTCCGGCGATCAGGACTGTACAGTATAGAATGTATACTTTTGTGCTTTTGTGCTCAAAAAATAATTGTCATTAACCGTAACCATTAAGGCTTATTATTGATTTGAATTTCGACAAGTTGCATAAAATAGTCAAACAAACCAAGAGGATTCCATCCATTTGTGTTTTAGAATTCAAGTCAGCGCCCTATTTGATAATTACAATAACAAAAATCCCTAGAAGTATTATACTTTCACTTCCCTTTCGAGTTCCTAGATTTCATGAATCTTTCGATAGAGTTTGTTTTATGTTAATCTACGTTAAACTAATTGCGCCAATTTATATGAAATTTACGTCTTGTCTTTAATCACTGCGTAATGAAAGCGTAGATTTATCCACAAGTGTTTGTTTCTTTGGCTACTTTAACCATCATCACATGAAAAATTTGGCATAGTTTCCATGCATGGGGGGCGAAGATGGGGCGAAACGATAATACAGAGAGGCGGAAGAGAAGAACCTAACTTGGTTTGTAGACTATTCTTCGGTTCTGATCGCCTTGTTTCATTCGGTTAGTAAAAAGAGTGTATCAACTGCTTTGCGATATAAACAGTTTTTCCCTTGATGAAAGTTCAAGGATTAGATTTCATTTGGAGATACTAGCATTGACACTTTAGATATGTGTAAATATATGGAAAAAAAACAATTGCGCAAACCCGGAATCGAACCGGGGGCCCAACGATGGCAACGTTGGATTTTACCACTAAACCATTTGCGCCTGATTATTGATGTTTGTTGCTTTATAGAAATTACTATGCATATACGTATAATCCCGTTCTACACACGTGATAGCGCCCTGTTGATAGTTGGGGTAATTCTCCATGGATGTGTGCACCACGCATCACCCTTGACCTTAATTTATAACTTTAGTAAAACTTGTTAATTAAACTATACTTCGAGATCAAGATAAATTAGGGCATATTTATATTAAATTAATAACTCGCGGGTTCTCGTATCATATGATTTGTATGCATGGTTAAGCTCTCCTATTAGGTAGAGGTGCAATTCCTCAATTCACAACCTAGTGATGCTATAATCGAATAGGGGTCAAGGTTGATGCGTGATGAACCCATCCATGGAGTATTACCCCAACTATCAACAGGGGTGTTATCACGTGCGCGGCACGGGATCATACTTATATGCATAGCAACTCCCAATAATGCAACAGAAGTGTATAAGGATTCGTATTTAACATAGCAAAGATGGAGCACTTATCTTTTTCCTAAGTAGGGTTTTTGGCACATCATATTTTCC